>JAJKFI010000065.1:4461403-4488672 GCA_029204185.1 Lerista edwardsae
TCTCTCTCTCTCTCTCTCTCTCTCTCTCTCTCTCTCTCTCTCTCTCTGTGTGTGTGTGTGTGTGTGTGTGTGTGTGTGTGTAAATCCCTAGTTGAAAGGACAAACAATAGCAAGCTTTTACAGCTGCATTCCCATAGCTCATCTCCAGGCCTAGGGATTTGTAATCAGATCAGAAACATGAGATTTCTGACTTGTCAACATGGACCGGAGAATCAAGTGTGAAAGTATCATACTACCATGAACCTTGTTCTCTTCTTTTCCCCTTGAGGCAGACATCCCTCTTTCATGCAGTACAATTGTTGTGTTACTGGTCTCGGCACTTTTGTTGTCCTCCTACCATTCAGCCAGAGAACCAAGGAAACCCGAAAGGATTACTAATTCTGCAGAATCTGGAAACAATAGATTTTTTCTCTAGGATTTCACATGGAGCATTCTTGTTGTTGTGCAGAAGCTGTTTTCCAATTCCTGGAAAAGGTCCTGCTAAAAGATCTTTGTTAGAGTTGTGCCTGTGAGCTCAGCCCTTGACAGTCCTAGGTTTGTCTACTCAGAAGTAAGTCCCACTGTGTTCAGTGAGACTTATTCCTAGGAGAGTGTGTATAGGATTATAGTGGAACCCTCTTAGGTAATTACAACCATTGGCATCCATAGTTCTAACTGGAAAGTTACCTGCATCTTGCAATTGACCTGATTTCAGCAGAAGCTACCTTTTCGAAGACAGACAAGCCAAAAAGACAGACAAGCCAAATTTGTGTTCGAATTAGCAGTGTTGTACTGGGGTCAGATATATAAAATTGTTTCTATTTAAATTCGGTCTGCCTGAGATGCAGAAATATACCTGTGTCAGTTATGGTTACAATAGAGATACAATATCAAAACTGGCATTGATTCGTAAGAATATATAATTGCTTGACTGCTTTTGTTGTTGTTGTTGTTGTTGATGAAGATAATATAATTCCGCAAAAGGCAAATAGGGACAGTACATTTTAATCTAATAAAAGCTGCTCTTAAAAGAAAGCTCAAAAACTGTTATGGAAGAAATGTTGTTTGACCAATCCTCCATATGGTGCTAAAAGCTATCTTAATGCAGAGCAGATGAAAACTGAATGGGAAAAAGTATATAAGTATAATAGAAAAGTCAAGTCTAGTGTGTCCACACTTCTGTATCTGTGATATAGATTTTTTCTGAAGTTTTTAATGGACTCACAGTAGATTTCACTTCATATTTTCTGTATTCTGTTAATTCTGTGACACAGTCTAAGGGCGCAATCCTGACCTGGAGTTATGCCGGCATGGTTAGGCCAGCGAAGTTTGGCCAGCACAAAGGACGCCATGAAGTATGTTTGTACCATTCTCGGAATCACAGATATGTGCCATCCTCCTTGACTCTGAGAGTGGTTCAAGCATGCTTTATGACGTCCCTTGTGCTAGCCAAACTTTGCTGGCCTAACTTTGCTGGCCTAACTCCAGGTTAGGATTGTGCTCACAGTCTTAACACAGAGCTTGGTGCATTGAAGTCCACTGAAATAAATCGGTTTAAGACCACCTGAATGGGTTGGAATATGGCCACTCCAGGCTGCCTTTAGTGGAGGGATGGCCAACCTTGCTCTCTGCGTAGATACTGATAAAGAGTCAAAAATATGTAACCCATTCATGTGGTCAAATATTATAAGTTGGCATCACTTTCACAGATATAGAGCTCGTGCTCAGTTGTCATCAGGTCTTTATTTACCTAAAGAAAATAAATTAGTTCTTTATGAATGAGCTGTAGTCAATTTTCTTTATTTCGGACCTTGGTCTGTTTCTGATGCTACTTGTCCAACTGGTCCCCTCTTCATACAATTGGGATGTTGTTGTGTTCCCCTTCTAGCAATTGTGAGCTATCTAACCATGTGGGGTTATGCGATTTGTCTGAACCGCCCTCCACAGGAGATTTAAATCTTAGTTTAAATTAGACTTTAAATTGCACGTATAGGAATGATTTGGATGCCCTTTCCCATGCCATAAATCTGCGACTCCCTGACATGCTGGGAAGGGAATGGAGTATGGATGCTTATGGAGAATGCATACCCTGATTATATGAAACGGGGTCAGTTGACTGTCTACAGCAGCAATCTCCAAACTCCAGCCTGTGGGGTGGATTCAGTGACCACTGTTTCGGTCTGCCGGGTGACCAGCACTTACAGTTCCACCGGGGAGCATTGGGATAGCTATGACGATAGCCCCACAATGTCACTACAGCCTGCCGTGCCTGCCCAGAATGCCGCGTACGCAGCCTGCTGGGGCAACAGAACCCAGAAGTGGCTGGCCGAAGTGACACTTAAGGGGCTGTAGTTGCGGCTATCCCAATGCTTCCCAACGGAAAGGTAGGCGTCGGTCATGTCAGAGAAGCTTTTGGGTTTCTACATTGGTCTACGGGGTCCTTTCTCAACATTTATCACAGGAATGGTTAAAAATTCTTACTAGGAAGCATTTTTACATCTATACTTAGAAAGTATTGATACAATCTGAGAGTCTTGGAAGTTTTGATATATTTATGCCCTTCTAAGTAGGGTCCAGAAGTAGGGTCACTAAGCTCGACATAAATGCTAATACCTCTCTCTCTTGATTTGGCAGGTGAATGGGCATGGCGCCTATGGGGAAAAAGGACAGAAGGGAGAACCAGCTGTGATTGAACCTGTGAGTATTTTAGAAGCAAGTTCCTGAAAATGTTCTGTGGGTTGAGTCATACGTGTGTTTTCATCTCTTGATGAATTGAACCTCATGTAGTGACATATGGGCATTTGAATAAGCCATGGCAGATCAGATCAAATGTGCCAGGAAGAACTGTTATATCATCTCAGACACAATGCTTTTCAATTGAGTCAATGTCAGATTATACTTTCTAAGGGCACAATCCTAGGCAGCGCTGGACTGGCGAGACCGACGGGCCAGTGCCAAATCCAGCGCTGCTTAGGACGGGCTGTAGTCTCCCTGCAGCAAGGGAGCATGCACTCCCTTACCGTAGGGGAGGTGCGAACCTCCCCTATGTGCTCCTCGGATCTGCGCCCGCTAAAGAGCGGGCGCAGATCTGAGGAGACCGCGCGGCCCGAATTGGGGCCATGTGGCCTCGCTGACAGGCTTAGGAGGTGGCCATACGACCTCCTCCCAAGCCTGCCCAGGTCCTGCCCAAGTCCCGCCTCCCCATCCCACCAATCCCCGTCCCGAAATGGGACAGAGAATCCCTTGCTCCAACCGTCTTCGCTCGGCGCAAGGAAGGCTCTTTGTTGGTGTTTTGAAGCCGACGCTATGAGCAGCATCGGCTTCAGAGTTGGAGCGCCGACGTTGACGCGATGACATCATGTCGACGCAAGCGGCATGCTAGGATTGCTCTGTAAGTTGTCTAGTGATCAGAGGCATCCCAGGTGGGCGCCACATAATGCAACGCTTACCTGGAGAATCTCTGTATTCTGGAAGTTCAGGAGTGACAAAATGACATAATCATGGGCTTTAACTGCGAAATGTCTGCCTCCAAACTGCCTCCGTTCAGCAATCTTTGGCCTGCTCTGGACCTAGTCACTGTGTGCCTAACCCTATTAAACTTTCCAGCACTGATGCAGCTGTGCCAACAGGGCATGTGCTGCTGCCTATGGTGGGAGGAGATTCATGGAGTCCTCCTCATATCAAGGTAAGGAAATCCCTCACCTCCATGCTGCACTGCAGTTGTATTTGCCTACTAACTGGGCAAGAGGCACTTTTTCAAGCGGTGTTCCTCTTATATTTAGCAAGGAGAGAGTAATTGTCCTTCTTCCCAGCACAGTGTCTTTCTAGTGGCTGTTGCTGGTGGTGTTCTGCATTTTTTTTTTTTAGATTGTGAGCCCTTTTCAGACAGGGAGCCATTTAACTTTATTATTATTATTATCTGCCTGTAAACCTGTTTGTGAACTTTGTGTTGAAAAGCAGTATATAAATAGTGTTGATTGATCAGTGCTGGAAGGTTGGATAGGATTGGGCCCTCAGTGTTCTAGCCAGTGAGTGGTGAAAACACAATCATTGGCAAGTGCACAAGGCAGCTGGACCTGGAACAGGCTGAAGATCTCCGAACAGGGTCTCGAACAGTGTGGCGTCACCCCTACTGAGGGTGACACCCAGTGCGGCAATTGCAATTCATAAGAAATCAAGTAAACTGGGCCATACCTTTTGCATGGGGAACTTTAGACAATATTTTACTTAGGGCACAATCCTAACCTGGAGTTAGGCTGGCACAGTTAAGCCAGCAAAGTTTGGCTGGCGCAAAGGCCACTTAACTGTAAAGCGTTTGGACCACTCTCGGGGCGCAATCCTATATTGTGCCGGCCTTGTAAGGCCAACATAGCAGGGCAATATCCTAAGGCCCATTAGGAGGCAGCAGCAGCAAAGTGCAGGCCAAGGGGAGGTTTTTCCCTTATACCCGTTTAAGCGCCAGTCACCCCTAAGGGGCTGCTCGGATCTGCGCCTGATGTTTTGCAGGCGCAGAGGAACGTGGACAGGGGCAGCCCGAATCGAGGCCGCCATGGCCAGGGACGGGGTTTAGGATTTAGCACTACGGCCGTCCTGCGTCACAACCGTGTTGTAACCGTGGTCTCTGCCCACTGCACCGCCTAGTAACACCCCCAGAATGCCTCTGGAACACCCTCGCAGAGGCCCTGCGCTGACCGAGTGGCGCCGACGCTTGCCTGGTGCATGGCTGGCACTGCTGCGGCACCCGAGCATTGGTGCTGCTGTGAGCGCTGGCCAAGCGCCTTAGCGCTGACACAGATGTGCTTTATGGCATGTTCGCGACAGCGTCCGGCTGGCGCAAGAGCACAGTGCCGGCGCTAAGGGTGGTTTAGGATTGCGCTGCCCGAGTCAGGGAGGGTGGTGCACATCTGTGGGCTGGCCTCTCTGACTCCAAGAATGGTCAATCCCATCCTGGTAAATCATCACTGAGGGCTCAATCCTAACCTGCAGTTAGGCCTTTATGGTGCCCCCTATACTAGCCAAACCTTGCTGGCCAAACTGTTCAGGCTGGCCAAACCTAATCCAGGTTAGGATTGCACCCTAAGTAAAATATTGTCTGTATTTCCCCATGCAAAAAGTATGGGCCAGTTCACTTGATTTCTTATGAATTGCAATTGCCCTGAATCACAGTCCAGAAGTGAAACATGCTGTCAATAATAAGGAGAGACATTTGCACGAAAATTTTCTATAGAATGCCTACCTCTTATAGTTACTGTAAGTGCCATACTGTAAGCACATGCAAAGTCAATCACTAGTAACACGAGGAAAGCTAAATAAACAGTGCTACCCTAAACCAACAGTCATGAATATAAAGGGGAACTTTGAAGCAACACAAAGTACTGCTGAAGTACTAAATGTCTAGATTTGGTTCCATTTCTGCAAGAAAGGTTTCTGAAACCCAAAAGTATGCTCTTGCTGAGATTCTGTGGCTATGTTGTTGTTTTTTCCCCCAAATCATTGCATGTGATGCATATCTCAACATAGATCTCTCTCTCTGGAATAGAGAGAAGACCTTAAATGAATTTTTTGGAGTTCCTTCAATGCTTGCATTATAGCCTCCTAATCTGCAACCCAGTTCATTCAATCTGCTAGCTATCTGGTTTGACAATTTTAGCTCAGGGCACAATCCTAACCTGGAGTTAGGCCGGCACAGTTAGGCCAGCACAAGGAACACCATAAAGTACGTTTGGACCACTCTTGGAAAGGCTAGCACACAGACGTACGCCATCCTCCCTGACTCCAAGAATGGTCCAAGGGTGCTTTACTGTGTCCCTTGTGCTGGCCAAACTCCAGGTTAGGATTGTGCCCTCAGTGTGCAGTGAGATGAAAAAGGTTGAAAATTGCAGCACTACTCCATCTCACTACTCCAATGTGACCCAAGCAAATGTGCATAGAATGGTTGTGGTGCAAAGTTGCATTAAACTTCTTAGGACTTACTTCCAAGTATACATACAGAAGATACTACTGTTATTAATGAGCAACACACACACACTACATTTCAGGACACTGCTTCTCCTTTCATCCTTTCATTTTTTTTTTCTAAACAGGTTTTTGTCAGCTTGGCATGAATGTAAAGGTGATAAAACACTTCAGTGTTGTTATTTGTGGAGGCAGACAAAATTGGTATCTGTGCTAGGTCTGCCAGTGTCTTGGAAGAGGGCACCATTAATAGCCACGAAACAGGGAGAAATGACAAAGACAGTGTTCCCTTCAGTTACTTCTTGGTGTAAGAAAATGCTGGAACCTGTTGAAAGTCTGTTTGTTATGGCAGCTTTTGAAAGCAGAGATCCTATCAGGAAAAAGATGGTAGGCTGGCAACCTAATCAGAGCCCCTGATGGAAAACGCTGAGGGACCTTCTCTGATAGGCTTGTTTTCTATGTGAAAGGTTTGTTTGTTTTGTATATGAAAGGTCAGTCTTGTGATCCCCACCTCTACTCTGAAGTAGTACCGTCCAAGAGCAGTTTTAACCATGCAGTGAGTGTTTGTCTAGAGCAGCAGTTCTCAAACGTTTTAGCAGTGGGACCCACTTTTTAGAATGACTATCTGTGACCCACTGGAAGTAATATAATCAACCTGGAAGTGATGTCGTGACCGGAAGTGACATCATCAAGCTGGAACTTTTTTTTTTTTGAGAATGCAGCAAGCACTGAAATTGCCCATGGCAAGGACTGAAATTGTGCCATTTTCCCGAGATAGGTGTGTTATAAATAATCACACAAATTGAAATGAATATAAATAATTGAATTATTCATTAAATAAACAAATCAAACAAATAAACAATAAGGGGAGATGAGATGGGGAAGCCAGCCCTGTTTCACCAAGTGAATTCCCTCTATAGCCTGCTTGCAATACCCCCCCCCCCACAAACAATAACAACAAAAACAGTAAGATTTTCAGTCCCAGCCAGAGTCCAATTCAATTTATGTTTATATTTAAACCAGTTCAGTGTGATTTGGGATGAAATCAGTTTTAACTCCAACAATGTTCAGTGTTTTTTTTTTTGGGGGGGGGGGCTAGATTGAGATTCAGCTTCCCAATAAACAGTATTAAAAACCCCAGAGTGATGAGGAGAATAAAAGATGCTCCACTATGTGGGGGGTGAGGGAGTCGAGTTTTGAAAAGACAACAACCCTTTCCAATAAAGCAGTGACTTCCAAACCTTTTAGCACTAGAATCCACTTCTTAATATAATACAGGGCACAATCCTAACCTGGAGTTAGGCCGGCACAGTTAGGCCAGCAAAGTTTGGCTGGCACAAGGGACACCATAACGTATGTTTGGACCACTCTCGGAGTCAGACATGCTGGCCCACAGACGTGGGCAATGCACCCCGACTCTAAGAGTAGTCCAAATGCATTTTATGGCCTTTGTGCCAGCCAAAGTTGGCTGGCCTAACTGTGCTGGCCTAACTCCAGGTCAGAATTGCGCCCACAATATCAGGACCCATCTAGCTTTCCAAGACTAAAAAAGAAAAATGTTTCACTTTACCAGATGAAGCCTATGTTTTTATCCTTTTTATAGTGGAGGTGGATGCCTTCTGGAGCATTTGTTGAGCCCCACATTCATCAGACTGGGACCATTCTGTTGGCCTTCCATTCCTCTTTGCCTGACCAAGCCGAGGCATGCTTACTTACTCACAAATAAACACAAATGTGTTGCTTAGTTTCACTTTCCATAGGGCTCAATGCATTTGTCATTTTGAGGTAGGGACTTCCATCTCAAAGGTTTTTTTTGGGGGGGTGGGGTGCATTCATTGGATCAGGACAATTCTGGTGGCATTGTGTTCTTCTCAGCATCTCAGCCTTTGCATTGGACCAAGACACATTAACCACTAATTCATGAGCAAATGTGTGTTGTGGCCCAGTTTCCCTTTCCATAGGGCTTCATGCATTTTCCTTTTCCTCTATCAGCTTGTCAGTTTCAGCTTCAGAATCTACCAATAATCAGCAAAACCATAGTTTGAGAAACCCTGGTCTAGAGAGCCTCTCAAGTATGGTTCAGATGCCCCTGTGTGTGTGACCCACGGGAATGTATGAAGCTGTTGAGGTTTTTGTGACTATGGCTGAGCTGAAAGTGGTGTGTGTGTGTGTGTGTGTTCATTCTTATAAGGTGAACACTTTCCTCTGCATCAGAGGATCTCCTTCAGAGATTTTGTTAGAACTTGCTGCAAACAGTGACAAAAATGTTCTCCTCACCAGGAAGGACTGCCCTGAATAGGCTTTGTGGCCTCTCACTGATGCTCAGTTGATTGCGTGATCCAGGATTGGCTTTAATCAGCCATCTGACCACTACAGCAGGCATAACCCCTGCTAACTGGGCAAGAGGCACTTTTTCAAGTGATTTAGCAGGGGGAGAGTAATTATCCCTTTTCACCCCAGCACAGTGTCTTTTCTGGTGGCTGTTACTGGTGGTGGTCTGCATTTTTTTAGATCGTGAGCCCTTTGGGACAGGGAGCCATTTTGCTTTATGATTACTATTTGCCTGTAAACCACTTTGTGAACTTTGTGTTGAAAAGTGGTATATAAATACTGTTTGTTTGTTTGTTTGTTTGTTTGTTTGTTTGATTGATTGAATGATTGATTGATTGCTGTCATGCTAGCTCTTCTTCATTGTCATCAGCATAGCAGAATCTGATAGGCTATGTAGCTTCATGATGCTTTTGATTAGTTTTAACGTTCTAAAATGAGAACAAAGACCTAACTAAGACGATTAGGAACAATGGCAGAAAATAGGAGAGAGGGAGAGGGTGTGTGTGTGCTGCTGCTTCTACCCTGAACATCAGAATGGGCGAATGTCCCAATAAGCTCTCTTTGGGAGCAAATTAGGACTGTGTGAGGCACTAAAGGCCCAATCCTGTCCAACGTTCCAGCTCTGATGCAGCTGTGCCAATGCGGCATGTGCTGCACCTTGCAGTGGGGAAGCAGCCACAGAGGCCTTCTCAAGGAGGAACAAACATTTCCGTACATCAGGGCTGCGTTGGTGTGGGAAAGTTGGATAGGACTGGGCCCCTAAATGTATGAGCCAACATTGTCATGCAACTGTTGGATATTCAGTTGCTGTGATGTGAGGAATTCCAGAATGGTTTAAGTGGCTGAAGTGTCCGTTTCTAATGGCAGGAGGCAGGAGGTGTGGACTGAGGGTTGAGCTGCTGGTACTGCCTGAAGCTAAGCAGGAGAATCTGCAGTTTGCTTTTGGATGGGAGACCAATGCCAGACTGTGACAAGCTGCAGTACCTGTGGTGGCAGAACAGAGTCACTGTGGAGCTGATCAGCTCACCGCAAGTGAGAGTTGCGGTGGAGTGTGTGAGGAGGCCAGCCGGCAAAGAAGGGAATACGACCTTGAGGACCTGTCCAGGCTTGACTTGCGATTGCCTGCTGAGGCTTGGTGGCAGGCAGCCAAAGGAGAGAACAACACTGTGAAGGCTACATCTGGGCCTGAGGATTGGCGGATCACAAGAATACTGTAGATTTGTAAAAACCCCATTGAAAAAAAAATGGTGGTTTAGACTAGCCTGCTCATGTAAACCGCCTTGGGCATTTGCTTCGGCATGGAAAAGGCGGGGTATAAACTCTTCAAATAAATAAATAAAATAAATAATGTGAAAGCCACAGTGCGTACACTAGCATAGCTACAGATTGGCTGTATCACACTATGTATTGCAGGGACTTCAATGCAACATGTAAGTGGCCCCTCTCACTAGCCTTCGAAACCATTCTGGATCGTGATGGCAACACACCGTCAACTCCTGTGTAAAATGCCCAGAATGGCTCTGATGGTGAATATGAGGGGCCGCTTACACGGCACGTTGCAGCTCCTGCAGTACTTAGTATGCTGCCCCTGGAGCTACGCTGCTGACTGCAATACATCCCAGTATTTCCATACAATGCTGCAAGCCTACAAGCATCTCTGTGTATTTCTATAGACAGTTACATCAGGAGCAAGAATGCATGACTGGTCTCAGATGAACACTTCACCACCTCTATATTGCATCTGACAGAAACAAACAAATACATGACCATGAATTGCAGATAAATAAAGTAGATGTATGAATCAGTCCTTAACAGCACGATCGTTATGCAAGTCTATTCAGAAGTGAGCCTCACTGAATGCAATGAGACTTACTCTCAGGTAAATGTGTATAGGACTGTAACCTAATTACGTGAATCAAATGTGCTTGCTAATGATGCTTTTTGACAAATATTCAAGTCAGAAATATTCGTGGAAGGGAAAGTATTGCAATACTATATTGCTATAGTGTCCATACTATATGATTTGCTTTCTAAATTTTCCTCCAATCAGCTCTGTGCAATTTTTTTCCCATAGGGAATGCTTATTGAAGGACCTCCAGGACCCCCAGGACCTCCTGTATGTATATAATGTTTAGATTTTCTTTTATTTTTAAACACCGCACACATCATGCAAGTATTTAGCATAGATTCTCATGAGGAATGTATATAACATGGTGTTTGTCTGTTTGTTTTCAATGGGAAGACACTGGCACTTTGGAAAAGCCTGTTGCTTACATAGTTCTGAGTTCTCGTTTCTTCTGAGAAACCAGTTAACAGACTCCCATAGAAGCCTTTGACCAGCCCTTGATCCAAAATTGGTAACATGCTAAACCACTACTGTAGAAAGTTATTCAGCATAACCAATGAATGTTATCTTTATTCATAGGGTCTGATGGGTCCTTCAGGCACGCAAGGCCCTACTGGTCCTCCTGGTGACCCTGGTGATAGGGTAAGTCAATGTGCAGGTTATAAGCAAGCGTGGGATGACACCTGGCCAAAGGTTTGGTGACTTGGAGAAATATAATATCTGGGGGCAGTTTATGAAACCCATATCCCGACCCTGTTGAAGTGCAGAGCTGCAATTACAAGCGCAGCAAGGCTGTCCGGCTGCAGAGCCTTCAAGCAGCAATCTCATTTTAGTCCCCAACTCCAGTGTATAAGGGCGAGTTGTGGAATTGCTCTGAGATCTGGAGGAAAAAATCAATGGATTCAAGGCTGAGTCCTTTTGGATCAGACTTGGAACTCAGTGGAACCTTCTCCTATCAGGAATGGATTTGACCAAGTGCTCTTGGAAAGTGTTCTGCTTCCTCTATACTAGTACAGCCACCATTTTGAGGCCTAGAAACATACTTTACCCTTCAGTTTGAAAATTAGGCCCTCTCTGCCCCCTCTCCAAGACCTAAAAGACGTGATCAAGGATTTGGGCATTGCAGAGAGGTCAGAACCTGCAAAGATGCCTTGAATTTTGTCATGCATATGCATGTATCCCAGGTGTCTGGTTATAATGGGAAGCAAATTTGCCCTGAGAATCCAAGGGAATTCAGTCCATTGTGGGGGTTTTCTGGATTTCTGGCCAACGATCCAGGAGGTGTCTAGTCATCCCTTGGACATCCATAGCTAAGCATGAATTCTTGCAATTTGATAATAAGTGGATGAACAGAAAGAATATTGTTTTGCTCTTTCTGTTTCCTTTGCTCATTATCAATTGTATCTATAGGGCTGTTGTTTCTCCCCTCCCACTCTCACATCTCCCCCTGCCATAGTGGAGAGGTGTACAATCCCTTGATGCAAGGGCCGATTGCAGTGGGCAAGATGCAAAAGCTTCCCTTCTGACATGCCATTGACGTACAGGAAACAGGAAGTACAACTCAATTGTACTTCCTCTCCCCTTTCTTTTTTTTTTTTTAATGTTCCAAGTACCTGGGTATGGTGAGTGAAGCCATTCAGCATGGTTTAGTAAGTGTCTTCCAGTCCTGTTTTCACCAGGCTCATCTCAGTTTATTTCTGCATTGAGTAATGATTTTGCTTGCCATCATGATTCCATTTTTGAACCTGGCAGTGGTTGTTAGTATGGCAGCAGCAGCAGCACATACTGCGGCGACATCCCCAGTATGCTCACTTTACTGGCACAATGCCACAGGTGTTACATGGTATTGCTGTTGACTTTTTGCCCCAGATATTGTTGACTGTTAGAATTGGGCTGCTACAAACAGATTGAGCAATAGCGCACTCCAAATATTGGGCTACGTATTGTCTTCTAAAGCACCTGTAAAAGTCAAGTCTGAATCCTTTGTGGTGTCCTAGTTTATGACAGCCAAGCAAACCAAACAGTGATAAGGACTGAAGAATGTTTTTGGGATGTCTGTCTTAACGTATAGTAATCTGACCTTGAACATTTGTACCAGAAGTGCCAATAGGGCTTACTGACACAACTCCAAGAGGCCCATGTAAAGCCATCTGGGCTGGGCTGGAGGTTAGGATTTGGCCTACATGCCAAAGGCCAGTCCTACCACCCACCCAGGGCCAGTCTCCCCCTGCTTCCTCCAGCCCTGATCCGATTTCCCTCTGCCTTCACCAGCCAAACTCGACTGGCTCTTCCTTACCTAGTATGCAAGCATGGGGGCTGGGACTGGCCTGTGCTAGAATGGATGTGCGCTACCTTCTCCTGAGTTGTCACAAATGCGCTTTATGGTGCATCTGCGACACTCCTGGCTTGCTCAAGAGACATGTGCTGGCCCAAGCACAGCGCTGGACTGTGCAGTGAATCATACCAAGGGTCCATTGAATCTGGCATTATTGATCTATCCATGGCTGACTATCTGGTTCCCTCCAGGAAGTTCATAAATAGTACAGTATGACAGTGAAAGCCATTCATTGCTGTTTACCTTCATATCTGTGAAATGGAAATGCATGACCCTGAATATGGACGTTCCATGGAGTTGTTACAGTTAAGAATAGATCTATCTTCATTAAAATAGACCTATCATGCATGAGATAATATGCCTCATCCTTAGTGTACACATTCCAAGTGCAACAGGTCTGACGTTATTTTGGAACATTATGCAATAATTCATTCAGAAACTCCAGCACCTAAAGTTTTAAAAACCACATTGTTCACAGGCAGCCTCATACACTGTTGGGCAGCCCAATCCTAAACAGTGCTGGCCTAGGAAGGCCGTCACAGCCTGGCCATATTGTAAGCCCAGCAGGAGGCAGCAGCATCTCAGTGCAGGGCAAGGGGAAGTTTTCCCCATTAACCCGGGCTGCTCGGATCTGTGCCTGCAGATTTGGATCGGGGCTATCTTGGCTGGGGCTTAGAATTTGGCGCAATGGCTGTTGGCCATCGCTGCCCCCGTCATTGGCCACAGTGCCACTCTGTTATACCCCCGGCATGCCTCAGAAACGCCCTCTGTGAAGTGCTGTGCCGACTGAGCGCCACTGGCGCTCGACTGGCACACGGCCAGCCCAGCTGATGGGCGCAGCGGTGCCCAAGTGCTGGCGCTGCGGCTTGCACCAGCCCAGCGCCCAACTCGCTGGTGAAGATGCGCATGATGGCACGTTTGCAACAGCACTGGACCGGCGCAAGAGCACAGCGCCGGTGCAACGGCGGTATAGGATTGTGCTCTAAATCACTATTTAAGTACATTGTACCTAACTTTAGCCGTATAGCTGCAATATTCCAACAGTCCAATCCGATGTCCGTCCCCCCTCCCTGATGCAGCCTCTCCAAAATGGTTTGTGCTGCCTCTTGTTTGGTGCAGAGGAGTCAACTCAAACCTTTGCCAGTAGAATCACAGGTCCACGTGGACCAGGGTTGCGGGATTGGTTCAGGAAGTGCTGTCCCTACCACTGTCTCCCTGGCCCTTGCACCGCTACGCCACGCCCCCACGCCACACCAGGCTCCATTTTGGAGCCATAGGGGGCAAGGGGGTGGGTCAAACCCCCTCACCGCTCTGAAAGATGAGCCATCTCGTCACCGCCCTCCTCCCGCTCGACCAGCACTGTGCCTGGGGCATTTGCCCCCACACTCTTAATGGTAGGACCACGACTGTTATTTATTTAAACATGTCTATTCTGTGCTTTCCCCTCCAATTAGAGTAGGATGGATTATTAATATCTTGCTGGAAGAGAGCATGGTGCCTCCTTATCTTAAGGTCACAATGGTCCATCCTCTCCTGAAGAAACCCTCCCTTGATCCCCTTGTATTAGAGAGCTGTTGAATGGTATTGAGCCTGCTGGTTTTGTTTTGTTTTGTTTTGTTTTGAGGGTGGGAGGAAGGTGCTCAGGCGGGCTGTGGTGGCCCAGCTCCAAGGATTCTTGAATGCCACTGATTATCTGGCCCCTTTCCAATCTAGTTTTCAGCCAGGCCTTGGAACAGAAACTGCCTTAATCACCCTAATTGATTACCTACAGCAGAAACTGGACAGCGGGGAATGTTGGACCTCTCAACAGTATTCAGTATCCTCAAGCATGGTCAGGGCTGGGTGCCAGGCTTTTTTGTGCCCCAGGCAAGGCTAACTATTTGCAAAAAAAAACAGAAACACACACAAAAAACCCATTTTTTTTAAAAAAAAATAAAAGACTTTATAATTAATTATATTCTATAGCACTGCTATGGTATTTATCTTAAAATAATAATAAAAAATGGTCAGTTGCATTTTTACACGGGTTGAAAAACTAAGGGTGCAACCCTAACCAACTTTCCAGCCCTGACATAGCTGTGCCAATGGGGCATGCGCTGCATGTTGGGGGGCAGTCATGGAGGCCTCCTCAAAGTAAGGGAATGCTCGTTCCCTTACCTCGGAGCTCCATTGCCCTTACCCCAGTGCTGGGAAGTTGGTTAGGATTGTGCCCTAATTGGTTTAAAACTGCACCCCTCTGAGATCTACACTCTGCAGCTGCCTAGTAAATGATAGTACTGGCCCAGATCATAGTAGAAGACTCACCCATCCTGCTTCATTTATCCAGGTCTCCATCATGCATGCTACTTCAGCGTGATCATTCATGATCACATCCTGGACAAGGACAGTCATATTAATTGACATGGCATTTACTTACAGCCAGCTCAGACTAACAGATTTGGTACTAGAGCTGCCAGAAATCCATTGGCTGGGAGGGGAACCAGAAAGAGGCACAGTCGTGTCATTAAGGGGAAAATCCTAACTTGTGCTGGAGTGGGCAGGCCACTTCAGCGTTTGAGTGAATGTTTGAGCAAAGGTTTGAGTAAATATTGGCTGGAGCAACTACAAGGCAAGGGCATGTTTGCCCCCTTACCCTATGATAGGCGCCAGCTGCCCCACTGGGCTTGCTCAGATCTGCCCCTGCTGCTTAGCATCCCTAACGGCTACATCCTGGCTCCATTCCCCTTCCTGGGCCGGCATGCCTTGGTGGTGCCACCGGTTGACATTCTCACACCAGCAGTGCTGCCACTGGACCAATGCTAGCATCAGCCCAATGTCAGGCTTTGGATTGCACTGTAACTGCCTGTCAATCAGCACAATCCAGTCAGTACCCACTGATTTTCATGGGACTTATTCCCAGGTAAATGTGCACAGGATTGCAGCTTCCCCTGTAACAGACTTTCCCCTTGCATTTCCATTCCCTTGCATCCTGACAATGGCAGCGCGGGAAACCTCAACCTCTCACCCCACTAGGCAAACATATTTTGCAAATCACCACACATGAAACCAAATAGAAAACAGACACACACACACACTCGAGGGACAAACCCAAAAACAATCACCCACACCCACTGAAACAAAGGAAAAAAATGCCAGGACAGTCTGCTTAACATTTCCTCCTCTGTGAGTTTGCAAGCCCAGAGAGAATCCCCTCAAATATTTTGACATCCCAAAGAAAAATAATTTGTAAAATGTATAATTCAGAAACCATCTTATGTTCATTTCTTAAATATCTTGTCATTTCTCCTATAAATAACTTATACAAACTTATAATTCAGAAACCATCTGAAATGCATTTCCTTTGATTAAAAGCTTCTGTTTTGTCGCAAGCTCTTTTCTTTACAGAGGCGCACTTAGAGGGGGATCACAGCACTAAGTTTTGCAAGCAGCTGCTCCTCTTCGGAGCCCTTCCCAGCTATTAGAGCAAAACAGAGGCTATGCTGGCTCCGAATGGCGGCGAAGAGGAGTGGGAGTGGCTGCTTGCAAAACTTTGTGCGGTGATCCCCCTTTAGGTATCTAAAGGAGGATCACCGCACAAAGTTTTGCAAGCCTCTGTTTCTTTCTGCATTTGTAATTAGTGAAAAAAAGATATTCAGCACAATCTCATGCAGGTTTACTGAATAATCTCATTGAACCGAATGGGACATAATCCCAGGCAAGGGTGTGTAGGATTGAGCCTTTAATTGTATCCACGCTGAGAACAGTTTGCACCATGACTGAGGTAAAATGAATTCCTCTTAGCGCCGAAGTGACAATCTGCCGATGAACCTAACACGAGGTCCTTATTTGTTAACTAACCACATTTAGAACAAAACAAAAAGCAGTTCCTGCATTTGGACCTTTCTGGGAACTGAGTCATATCCAAAAGCGAAAGGGGAAGCTTTTGATCTCCTTCACTCATGCATGGAGGAGGCGGAGAAGGAAGGAGGGGTAGTGCAGGCGCTCACAGCTTGCCAAGGGTGTTCTCATAGTACTAAGCCAATAGAAGGACAAGAGCCCAGTGGCAGAGAACACCACTTTTGCATTCAGAAAACATCAAGTGGAAGGCAGAGTCGCACTGGGAAGGGGTTGTCTTCAAATTCCTGGAAGACTGCTATCAGTCAAAGTGGACAGTGCTGAGCTAAATAGACCAGGGCTGTGACTGAGGGCGCAGTCCTAAGTTGCGCTGACCCCGCCACATCCAGCACAGCTTTGGAGCGCTCTGAAACCTCCCCGGGGCAAGGGCTTCAGCCTCCCTGTGGGTTCCTCAGTTCTGCACTGGCTGACCAACAGGCACAGAACCAAGGAAGCTGCACGGCCCAGGGATGGAGGGTTGGATGCAGCCAACCGGCCGCATCCCAATCCCAACTCCCTCCCTGGCTGGCATGCCTTCTGGCACACCCCCCCCCCCCAGAACTGCCGAGTTCAGCTGGCGCATGAGCAGCGTAGCGCAGCTGTGGGCCGGTGCCGTTTGGCCGACACTGCTGCTAGCGTCAGCCCAACAGCACTAGCGCTGATACCGCGCTGCCTGTCAGTGCCCCCCATGTCGGCGCTAGTGATATTGGGGCGACGCAAGTTGTTAGAGTCGGCCTGAGGGTGCAGTCCTAGTCCTCAGTGTAAGCAAGCCTCTTATGTTTCCATGGAACTGTGGTTTACCATCAGATCTAAACTGGGCCCTCATGTTTTTGCTTAACTAGACACCTTGTTAACATTTTGTACTGAGTGATGTGATGTACACCATAGTGTGTGCACGCACGCACACACAAAGGGAGAGAGAGAGAGTGTGTGTGTGTCAGGGCAACCCAACAGTGAGCCAATTGTTGCTCACAGTGAGTGGTGAGCTGCAAGGATCAGGTAAAAGAAGGGATGATTTTCTTCCTTCTGCTGCTTCCATGAAAGCCCACCCTGAATGGCGCTGCTCGGATCCACTTCCCATTTGCTAACAGCTCCCTCCCCTCATTGGTTTGATGATCAATGTAAAATGATCATTATAAAATGCAGAGAACAGCCGGGTTCCCATTCTGAATGTGCAAAAGGCTGCCTTTAGGGATATGTCTCATCAATAGCAGATGCTTCCAACAGACATGTGTCAATCAAATAACTTTCTGCATGCCTTTTGCTCTCCTAGGGCCCACCTGGACGTCCTGGTCTTCCAGGTGCTGATGGCTTGGCTGGCCCACCAGGTACCATGCTCATGTTGCCGGTAAGTCTTTACAAACTCTCTCCTTTCAAGAAACAAATGAGAAATCGGTGTAGAATGATTAACCTGCCGACATTTTGTCTTAATAGTCACCTGTTAAGCTGGTAGACACAAAATCAGGATTCAGATAATAATCAGATGTTATCTTATCTTCAGATAATAACTTCAGATAAGTTATCTGACCAAGGAAGAATTAATGGAACTGTGTCGAAAACTTGCACTATGTTCTAGCTATGGAATAAAGCCAGGTTTTTATTCAGTTTTCACCATAGTGTTGTGGGACACCTTGAAAAGAATGGCTCAGTGGTGGTGTTTTAGGAATTTTTAGAGATGGTATCTTGGGTGTGAAGTGAGAAAGACTAGGTCCATGGACCCCAAGGTGCTTCCAACTCCCACCCCACAACTGATCTGTTTGAAACAGGTCAGTAATGCACCACTGAAAAAGTACAATGGGACTCTAACTCCACCCACAGACCAGCCACAGCGGCAAACTTAGATCTGATCAGAAGCAAGCCCCATTGAGTTCAATAGAATTTATTCCCAAGCACTAGGGACGTGGTGGCATTGCAGGTTAAACCACTGTTGCTGATCTTGCTGACTGGAAGGTTGGGAGTTCGAGACCGTGCGACAGAGTGAGCTCCCGTTGCTTGTCCCAGCTCCTGCCAACCTAGCAGTTTGAAAGCACGTAAAAATTCGAGTAGCTAAATAGGTACCGCTTCGGTGGGAAGGTAACGGCGTTCCGTGCGCTACGGCGTATACTCATGCCGGCCACGTGACCACGGAAGCTTGTCTTCAGACAAACACCGAGACATAGAAACCGAGATGAGCACCACCCCCTACAGTCAGTCACGTTTAGACCGTTCGGTCGTGGGGAAACCTTACCTTTAAGTTTGTATCAGACTAATATTTCTCAGACTTTTGAGCAAGTCTGAGCAGCCTGAATCAGGATCAGCCGGCCCAGGAATGTGGGGCGTGTGTATTAGGATCCGGCCAGATCCGGCCTCCTCTGGCTGGCCCGCCCACAGGGCTGCCCTCTCCCCACCCCATTTTGTCTCCCTCCCGTCTGTTCCTCTTATATTTAGCAGGGGGAGAGGAATTGTCCCTCTTCACCCCTGTGCAGTGTCTTTCTAGTGGCTGTTGCTGGGGGTGTTTTGCATATTTTTAGATTGTGAGCCCTTTTGGGACAGGGTGCCATTTAACTTTATTATTATTATTTGCCTGTAAACTGCTTTGTGAACTTGGTGTTGAAAAGCAGTGTATAAATACCATTTGAATGAATGAATGAATGAATGAATGAATTCAAGCTTATCATCACAGAGAAGAAATAATGTTTTTCTCTCAAGCTGATTTCTTATGTCGGGCAAAGCAGGGCCTTCACTGGTTTGTGGATCAATGTAAAATGATCATTGTACAATGCAGAGAACAGCCCGGTTCCCATTCGGAATATGCAGAATTGATTCTGAATTGATTCTGCTTGATGCTGTTGTTTTGTTTTGTTTTCCTTAAACTGTCTTCTGTCTTTCTACCCAGTTCCGCTTTGGTGGCGGTGGTGAGAAGGGCCCAGCAATATCGGCTCAGGAAGCACAAGCTCAAGCGATTCTTCAGCAAGCCAGGGTAAGAATGACATACTCTGCAGTCGAGGAGATGAGTACGGGTGTGCAGAAGCCCCTGAGAAATTTCCCTTGCATGCAATAAATTGAACATTCTCAGCTATTTCTCCTTAGGAGGAGGAACATGGAAATGTGCTTCACATGTCACTTTTTCAAAATGTACTTGGCAAATAGGGATGACCGCAGGTGATCTGCCACCTGCATCCACCCCGAACCATTGTCACCATGGACCTCCCCCCCCGCCCCCCAAAAAAGCATGGGAAAGGCATGCAATCTAGTCTCCCACTTTTTGACATTATTCCTTCCCATACAATCCCTTTCAGTAAAACAAGACATGCAGGACATGTGGGAGCTCTGCATCTGAGCTGGAGGGAGGTGATAGCCGACTCAGGGCACAATCCTAACCTCGAGTTAGGCTGTCACAGGTATAGTAGGCCAACAAAGTTTGGCTGGCACAAGGAACACCATAAAGTGTGTTTGGACCACTCTCAGAGTCACGGAGCGTGGTGCACGTCTGTGTGCTGGCATCTCTGACTCTGAGAGTGGTCCAAACATAATTTACAGTGTCTCTTATGCCGGCCAAACTTTGCTGGCCTAACTGGCCCGGCCTAACTCCAGGTTAAGATTGCAGTCTCAGAGTGAAGGAGCCTCTTTTCTGCTCCCTGCAACTTGCCATGCTATGCAAGTTACATTACCCGCTTCATGGAGTTCATGATCAGGTTGGCAACATGAGACTTGAGTGAAGAAGACCTTGTTTCTATTTTCTGAGTTCAAGCTGAAAATGCCAACCTTTTTTCCCTACATTTATATAGCCTATGTGCTGTAATAGAGCATGGATTCTGGACCAGAGAGACATGGGTTCAAATCCCTGCTTAGCCTGAAAAAGGTCATAGGCAAGTTCACCCTGGGCAAGTTGCTACCTTCCAACTTACCTTGAAGGTTGTTCCAAGGATAAAATGGGGGGAAACAAGTGCATTTTTACTGAACTCCTTGGTGGAAAACTAGTATAAAACTGAAAATGAATGGCTGGACCATAAGTTCTGGATTCTCATCTGAAATGAACTGTCAGCAATTAAACATATACTTTATGTTGTGTGTTTATTTCCTTTCAAATCACAGATTGCCATGAGGGGACCACCTGGCCCCATGGGACTTACCGGAAGACCAGGTCCTGTGGTATGTTAAACCTAGCAATTGTGGTCCAAAGTTGTCGCTACATTGTCACAACTTATTTTCAATATCAATAATTTGGCTAGGAGTTTCATCCAGGATGTTTGACTGTGTGTTTCTATGGAATGTATAGTTTTCTCTCGAAAGCTGTAATTCCAAGTGTAATTACCAGCAAGGATGCTTCATTCAACTCAGTGAAGTGTACATGTTTAAGATCAGGGTGAAAAGGTGGTTCGAGCAACCATAATGGCGCCAATACTCAAGCCAGGGACAGTCACTATTCATGATACAAAACAGAAAAAAAAAGGTCTAGGGAGCAGTAGCACATTAGTGCTAATGGCTGCTTCTTTAGTGCTGGGACACAGCTTGGATCCTCCATAGTGCTTGAGAAAATAAGTTGCATTTTTGTTCTATGCTAGAACTCTGCTAGATCCCTTTCATGGATCACTGCCTTGTCGTGGCGAAGGGGCTTGAGTAGCTCAATGAAGCTGTGAACTATGCCATGTAGGGTTACCCAAGATGGACAGGTCATAGTAGAGAGTTCTGACTAAACGTGATCCGCTGGAGAAGGAAATGGCAACCCACTCCAGTACTCTTGCCAAGAAAACCCCATGGATTACAAAACTAAAAGGCTAAACGATATGACACTGGAAGATGAGACCCTCAGGTCGGAAGGTGTCCATTATACTACTGGGGAAGAGCAGAACACAAGTACTAGTAGCTCCAGAAAGAGTGAAGTAGCTGGGCCAAAACCGGAAGGAAGCTCAGCTGTGGATGTGTCTGGAAGTGAAAGGAACGTGCGATGCTGCAAAGAACAATACTGCATAGGAACCTGGAACGTCAGATCTATGAATCAAGGTAAGCTAGATGTGGTCAAACGTGAGATGTCAAGGCTGAACATCGACATCATGGGAGTTAGTGAACTAAAATGGACAGGAATGGGAGAGTTTAATTCAGATGACCATTACATCTGCTACTGTGGGCAGGAATCCCTTAGAAGAAATGGAGTAGCCTTCATCGTGAACAAGAGAGTGAGAACAGCAATACTGGGGTATAACCTCAAAAATGATAGAATGATTTCAATTCGGATCCAAGGCAAACCTTTCAACATCACAGTAATCCAAGTCTACGCCCCAACCACTGGTGCTGAAGAGGAAGAAGTTGACCATTTCTATGAAGACCTAGAACAGCTTCTAGAATTAAGACCCAAAAAAAGATATCCTTCTCATCATAGGGGATTTGAATGCTAAAGTAGGCAGTCAAGAGGTAATAGGAGTAACAGGCAAGTTTGGTCTTGGAGTACAAAATGAAGCAGGGCAAAGACTGATAGAGTTCTGTCAGGAGAACACATTAGTCATAGCAAACACCCTTTTCCAGCAACACAAACGGCGACTGTACACATGGACCTCTCCAGATGGTCTACATCGAAATCAGATTGATTACATTCTTTGCAGCCAAAGATGGAGAAGTTCTATACAGGCAGTAAAAACAAGACCTGGAGCTGACTGTGGCTCAGATCATGAGCTTCTTATTGCCAAATTCAGGCTTAAACTGAAAAAAGTAGGGAAAAGCACTAGGCCCTCCATGTATGACCTAAATCAGATCCCATACAAATATACAGTGGAGGTGACAAATAGATTTAGGGGCTTAGATTTGGTAGACAGAGTGCCTGAAGAACTTTGGACGGAGGTCTGTAACATTGTACAGGAGGCAGCAACTGAAACCATCCCAAAGAGAAAGAAATGCAAGAAGGCAAAGTGGCTGTCTGAAGAGGCTTTACAAATAGCTGAGGAAAGAAGGGAAGCCAAAAGCAAGGGAGAAAGGGAAAGATATACCCAACTGAATGCAGATTTCCAGAGAACAGCAAGGAGAGATAGGAAGGCCTTCCTCAATGAGCAATGCAAAGAAATTGAGGA
This sequence comes from Lerista edwardsae, assembly GCA_029204185.1. Taxonomy (NCBI): domain Eukaryota; kingdom Metazoa; phylum Chordata; class Lepidosauria; order Squamata; family Scincidae; genus Lerista; species Lerista edwardsae. The sequence goes on from JAJKFI010000065.1 coordinate 4,483,764, forward strand.
AAACAATAGAATGGGACAGACTAGAGATCTTTTCAAGAAAATTGGAGATGTCAAAGGACAATTCCGTGCAAAGGTAGGCACAATAAAGGACAAGAACGGCAAGGACCTAACAGAAGCAGATGAGATTAAGAAGAGGTGGCAAGAGTACACAGAGGAACTCTATAAGGCCGATCTCAATGTTCCTGATAACCACAATGGTGAGGTCACTGAGCATGAACCTGACATCCTGGAGTGTGAAGTCAAGTGGGCTTTAGAAAGCATCACTAACAACAAAGCTAGTGGAGCTGACAGCATTCCAGCGGAATTACTCAAAATCTTAAAAGATGATGCTGTCAAAGTGCTGCACTCCATATGCCAGCAAATTTGGAAAACCCAACAGTGGCCACAAGACTGGAAAAGATCAGTTTACATTCCAATCCCAAAGAAGGGCAATGCCAAAGATTGCTCGAATTACCGCACCATTGCACTCATTTCACATGCTAGCAAGGTCATGCTCAAAATCCTACAAGCTCGGCTTCAGCAGTATGTGAATCGAGAACTACCAGATGTACAAGCTGGTTTCCGAAGAGGCAGAGGAACTAGAGATCAAATTGCCAACATTCGCTGGATCATGGAGAAAGCAAGAGAGTTCCAGAAAAATATCTACCTCTGCTTCATTGACTATGCTAAAGCCTTTGATTGTGTGGATCACAACAAACTGTGGCAAGTTCTTGAAGAGATGGGAGTACCAGACCACCTGATCTGCCTTCTGAGAAACCTGTATGTGGGTCAGGAAGCTACAGTTAGAACTGGACATGGAACAACCGACTGGTTTCAAATTGGGAAAGGAGTACGACAAGGCTGTATACTGTCACCCTGCTTATTTAACTTATATGCAGAGTACATCATGAGGAAGGCAGGGCTGGATGATTCACAAGCTGGAATCAAGATTGCTGGGAGAAATATCAACAACCTCAGATATGTCGACGATACCACTCTAATGGCAGAAAGTGAGGAAGACCTCAAGAACCTTCTGATGAGGGTGAAAGATGAAAGTGCCAAAATTGGCTTGAAGCTCAACATCAAAAAAACTAAGACCATGGCCACCACTCCCATCACTTCCTGGCAAATAGAAGGGGAAGAAATGGAAGCAGTGACAGACTTTATTTTCCTGGACTCCAAGATCACCGCAGATGGTGACTGCAGCCATGAAATTAAAAGACGTTTACTTCTTGGGAGAAAAGCTATGGCAAACCTAGACAACTTAATCAAAAGCCGAGACATCACCCTGCCAACAAAAGTTTGCATGGTCAAAGCTATGGTTTTCCCAGTAGCAATGTATGGCTGTGAGAGCTGGACCATAAGAAAGGCAGAGCACCGAAGAATAATGCTTTTGAATTATGGTGTTGGAGAAGACTCCTGCAAGTCCCCTGGACTGCAAGGAGATCCAATCAGTCAATCCTCCAGGAAGTCAAACTTGATTGCTCCCTGGAAGGACAAATTCTGAAGCTGAAGCTCAAGTACTTCACCTCATGAGAAGAGAGGACTCTTTAGAAAAGACCCTCATGCTGGGAAAGATTGAAGGCAAAAGGAGAAGGGGGTGGCAGAGGATGAGATGGTTAGAGAGTGTCACCGAAGCAATGAACATGAAATTGGGTGAACTCGGGAAGCTAGTGGAGGACAGGGAGGCCTGGCGTGCTGTGGTCCATGGGGTTGCGAAGAGTCGGACACGACTTAGCAACTGAACAACAACAACAACAACAGAACTCTGCCTGTGACTCTCTCTCTCTGCTAATGATGCAGCATAACAGGCCTTTGATGTAGTGATGTAGAGTTATTTAGGTGTGTAAATAGAAGAAACTTGCATTATCAGTAATATAAAGGCAGCATGGGCAGCCCAATCCTATGTTGTGCTGGAGCAGGCAGGCCAGCGGGCCTGCGCCAAATCCAGTGCAACATGAGAGGCCTGAGGAGCCCTTGTCCATGCCCTTGCACCAGGGGAGGATGGAGCCGATGGGCTTCTCGGATCTGTGCCTGCTAAATAGCAGGCACGGCTCCAAGGTGGCCACACAGCCAGAATCGGGTCCACACGGATGCGGCTTAATGCTTAGCTTTTTTGCTTACTAATTTAGTAGCAGCAGGATAATGGGAGCGAGATACCTTTTTTCATCACACCCCTCTCTAATATGTGGCATCCTATGGGATGTCTTACATTATAGAGGAGACTGTGGATGGGTTGAGAGATACTTTCCTTTATTTGATTGCTGCCATTACTAGAAAGGCAAGTAGAGCATAAGGGAGCAGGCAGGTGAATAGGCAGGAGGACATACAGAACTTGGGGGTTCTTGGGAAAGTTGTTGGATCCTGCCAAGCCCCTGATGATATTATGGGAACAACATACTGGACTTGGAATAAACCAAACTGTATTTTGAGGTTTTGAAATTAATTCACATTTTTCCAGACACATTTCTGTGTCTTCAAATTATCACTATAATTTATGTGCCAAAAAACCCATACCGTGTAACTGAAGGTACCTGCCTTAAATTATGCACTGTGGAAGCAATATACACATTCTCCAGTTGCACCGATTGTGCTTACTTAAAACCCAATATCCATGTAGCCACAGGTTCCCATGGTCTTTTAACCCCAGTCTGTTTCCTCTGCAGGTTGGGGGAATACTGAATTTTCAACAGCTTGCATTACGTTATTAGATAACTTCAATTATTAGTAAATTAAACTGGTTGCAATTGACTCATTAACCTGGTTGCAATTGACCCTTCTCTCGCTGTGAATACCTCTTATTCACTCCCAAGGGGAGAAGGAATGCGCTGAGTGAAAAGTGGTGCATGGTACCCTCTCTTGTGCCCCTGTGTTACACAAACACTCTCTCCATTCCTCACATCTGTCATCATTGATAATGGGAATTTGCTAGTCGTTTATATCCATTGAAAAATGTCAAGGATAGTGATGTCAACGTGGCTTAAAAAACACACAAACAGAATGTCTCCATTGAATATTGAATTCTGATTAAAAGTGGAACAAAATTGTAGACCTCTATACTTGAGACATCCGGGATGACAGATATGACATTTACCCATATCTTAAATGTACTCGAGTTACAGCTAACACAAAATGCCAGCTCTGCAGTTGCTAAATCACCTGAGCAATTTTCTCCTAATGATGGTTTCCTCTTTTACAAAACTGGTACTGTGCTGACAGAGATAATCAAATGATTCCTTTAAAGGCTACAGATAAGCAGTTACTATCTCTTTAAAAGCCATCCAAGTGTATTTACAACAATATAAAATGATAGTTAGCACAAGCAAGATTATAGGCATTGCATATACCTGGTAGTTTTCAAAGAGTCCTTGGTAATTACATTTGTTTAAAAAAACCAAAACGAGAAAGAAGGACGCACACAGAAGGGACAAGTACCCACAGTGAAATGATATATTTATATCACCAGCGTTTCCAACTGGCACAAACAGGTTGCCCAATATTGTTCCTTTGTTGTGATACATCTCTGCTTTGTGGGAACTCCATGAAAGGAAAGACAATGGAACAAGGGCTTTACATGGAAGCAGTTGGGTTTGCTTTCCATTGCATAAGGGAAAGATAAGTAGCAGCCCTGTTTGTCAATCCAGTCCTTGTAATGGCCTAATTCAGAACACTTGCCAAGAAACACAGAACCAATAATCTCCCTCCTCTTCATTCTCCACATAGCCAGAACAGGTTCACATTTTTTTTTTATCTACAACCCAATCCGAGGGGGAGGGGCAGTGGTGTCATCTAAATGATTTAATAACAGGTACTCACTTTTGATTGGCACATGTCGGGACCCACCCACCGGAAGTGACATCATAAGCCAGAAGTGATGTCGTGGCAGGAAGTGACATGAAAAAAGCCCTTTTTGAGGCCTCAGATGATTTTAAACTGACCCAACAGTTGCAACAGTATTCCACAGCACCCCCAGAACATGGTAATGAGGCCTGGCATCATGTTAAAACCCCAGAGCAACTCATTTTTCAGTGGCAAGGAAAGGAAAGGCTCCGCTCGCTGCCTGCCTGCCTGGGTCTGAGAACATGCAGGCAACTCAAACATGCAGGAAATGCAAACGTTGCAGAAGGCGGAGTCGACGATTGGGCGGGTGAATGGGCGGGGCCAGCTGTAATCCTAGAAACCGGTACTTGCGTACCCCCGCATACCCCCTGCATGACATCACTGGGGAGGGGATACATTACACAAGAGCTCAGACTCCTGCAACGCTTAGTCTTCCCCCCTCCAGGAATACCACTGATGGGTGGTGCCCACAGCCAGTCTGCTGCCTGAGGCAGATGCCACAGTTGGCCTCATGGATGGCCTAGCCCTACTGTGTAAACTTCCTTACTGTCTTTTGACAGTTGACCCACTGTGGATTTGGATTATCTGTGGAATCAAGAGTTGGACCTCCTTTCCTGGGGCTCAGAATGCCTTTTACAGGCATATAAACGTCACTTCCGGTTTTGCCAAAAAAGGCCTGCAGGCAAATGTGGGTGGCCTCTGTGAGACTCAGAAGAGCCTCCAGACCCGAACCTGAGGGTGGGGGCGGGTACAAAAACCTCTGATTCCAACATCTGCGGGTTTTCTTTATCTGTGGGGGTTCCTGGATGGAAACCCCCATGAATAATACAGACCTGCCTGTAGGTTGTTATGTACATCAAATAGATATAGTCACTTCTGAAAAGATCATAGAAACCTCTAGTCTGCCAGAATAACCTCTAAGAAATTCTATCATTGTTAGTCCCATTCATATCCTTTTTTTTAACAGTCTCCTTCCACAAGGGATTTAGGAAGCTGTACTTTCCCTAGTATTGACCCTTTTACGTACTCCATTTTCGGAACTCAGAGAGAGAGAGAGAGAGAGAGAGAGAGAGAGAGAGAGAGAGAGAGA
>JAJKFI010000065.1:4488682-4500355 GCA_029204185.1 Lerista edwardsae
AGAGAGAGAGAGAGAGAGAGAGAGAGAGAGAGAGAGAGAGAGAGAGAGAGAGAGAGTGAGAGAGAGTTTGTGTTTCTGTCTTCCCACCCTGATCCCATCATCCTTGTTCATATCCTTTGGTCCAGGCAGGCACTGGGTCATCCATCACTAAAGCCAGCTTCATGTCCTATACAGTTGAGTGAATTCCAAACAGCAGCTTCCCAGACCTTGGCAATTCTCTGGGTCTAGCTTGATAATTTTCAGCAGAGTATAGATTCCTTATTAATACCTAAAACCTGAACATCTCCTCTAGGTAGAAGTATGTCTTCTTGATTTTAGTGGAATTTACCTTGTAGCAAATGCACTTTTGACAACAGCCTCAACTCCAGACAGGACTGAGGGTGCAATCCTAAACTGAGTTAGGCCGGCATAAGCTAAAACAGCAAAGTTTGGCCAGCACAAGAGACACTGTAAAGTATGTTTGGACTACTCTCAGAGTCAGAGAGGCCTGCTCAGAGATGTGAGCCATTCTCTCTAACTCCGGGGATGGTCCAAACGTACTTTACGGTGTCCCTTGTGCTGGCCAAACTTTGCTAGCTTAACCTATGCTGGCCTACCTCCAGTTTAGGATTGTGCTTTTAATGTATGCAAAGGATAATATTAAAAAGTTGTATAAGGAAACTGTTCTTCTTAGCTATTTTCCTTTTAAGCCACTAGGAGGCTGTAGAAATCCAGCTGTTCAGTTTTGTGATTTGGATTATCAACAAAAAATGATGCATTCTAAAGTTTTCAATCTTCATTTCCAGCATATCTTAATATGCTGCATCCACCTCCACCCCAAAAAAGAAACCATTTAGGAAATAGCTTTTTGTCAGGTAAAGTTGCCCCTTATGTTTTACCCATCATAGAACTGTGATCATGTCCTTTTTTTTTTTTTTTTTTTTGTGCAAAAGCTCTTCATTAGTACTGTCTTTGCACTGGGCTCTTTAGCCGAGGTTAGCACTAGTAAACTGGATTATACCTTCATGTATTCTGATACAGGAGACATTATAAGCTACCAAACTGAGATGGAACTTGTGACTTACAAAGGCAAATGAAGTCTGATAGCCCTTGATGGGCCACTTTGACAAGTTCAAGGGGGTGTCAAATGAACCTCTGGGTGGCTTCAGCCCACCATTGTGGGAAACACTTGATCTGTGACAACTACACCTTCAGGTTGCAGTGCCATGCATATTTACCTGTGAAGAAGTCCCACTGAGTTCAGTGGGGCTTACTTCTGAGTAAATATGGATTGCATTGCACACCGATGTTGTTAAGCCCAAATCCTCAATAGTTGCTTTGATTATCTGCCTGCACTGTAACAGGTGCCACACTTCTGCAACACTAGTGCAAATTCTTGCATTAATGCCTTGTGTTCAGCTGTCCTCCTCTGCACTTATTTGCTGCACAGCAAAATATAGGACTTGGATATTAGCAGATATGCGCTAAGTCAGATCATAAGAGTTGTTAGCACTTCTTTGACAATGAGAAGACAGTTTCTCAATCATCATAATCAGCATTTAAAATGATGCTTTTCCCTACATCCTGAATTTTCCTGAAACTATCATCGTGTTTTACTTTTCCTCCTACAGGGTGGTCCTGGTTCTCCAGGTGCCAAAGGTGATGGTGGAGATCCAGGTCCTCAGGTGTGTCTCTATTTTACAGTACTGTACAGCACAGCAGTGCAAAAAAGCTAATTTATTGTGATGTGCAAAAATGTTAACCTGGAGAGTTGTAGCTGCCAAAATGGCAGGACAGTGGCTACAACAATGCCAGGTAGCCAGAGTGATCCCATTAGATGTTGGAATTGCCCCTTAAGACTGGTATTTGTTTTCCTGGTTTACACAATAGCTGTTTCTGGTTGCTTTGTTCCCAGAAAATTCAGCACGTCGGAAGCCATCCAGTTCTTTTTTTTCTGTGACTATTACTGTGACAGAAAATTACTGTGGCTATTCTGTGCTTTCCTGATTACTTTTGCATATTGTCACATATGCAGGATATTTTGCTGCTGTTCGTAGTTCCCCATTCAAAGCATGAACTGGCTACAGTATTTCACTTTGTGCTGCTCTACCTGTTTCCCATTCAAAGTACAGGTTTGGATAGTTACTGTGCCTTTGCGCTTTTTCCTCTTGTGGACCTAAAAATAACGTCTGCAGTCTTAGTTTGACATTTATCCACCATAGCAAACACGCAGGTAGCCAGGGCGTGGCAAGTCATACATATTTTCCACGCTCCTACTTAGAATCTCTTGCTTGCTGTCCAAAACCTTAGACTGTTGATCTTACGAAACCTAATGCCGGGAGAATGAAATGCCATGAAGTTAGGAAGCATAGCAGCTCATAGATTCGGATAATCAGATGCTTTTTTATGGATTCATCCAGGTTTGTTCTATACGTACTTTGGAAAACCTGAGCTTTAATCCTTCTTTTTAGAAACTGTTTTCACAGGTGAAGTTTTGCTAACTATCTTACTTTTATTTTGGAAATTGAGATACTGCAAACATGGTTTTTAAAAGCTCTGTGTGTCACCTCCTAATGCGCATCAAGGGGGTTGCACAGAGACCAATTGCTGCACAATACTTAAAAAGAATGTCTTCATGGTGCTGTCGATATATCTCTTTAGTAGTTACCATCAACGTATCTTGCTTGCTTTCAGGGCCCTCGAGGTATACAAGGTCCATCTGGACTTCCTGGAAAAGCTGGTAAAAGAGTAGGTATTGGATGTTTCAAGATAGCTCATGTTGGGCAAAAATGCACACAATGAATTCCAGAATGACAGCAAATTTATGTTTGACACTTATTCAAGTGCTGTGTTTTTTTTCTTCTAGGGTCGTCCAGGTGCAGATGGAGCTAGAGGGATGCCGGGGGAACCTGGTTCAAAGGTTAGTAAACGTGAGTGTGAAACAGTTTAGGGCTGGAACATTTTCCAAGTGTGTTCCAATGAGGAAACAGAAATCATGGTCCCAAACGTGGCGAATCACAGCTTTGCACTTGAAATTAACAGCAATGGATTTGTCATTGCGAAATACGGCTTGGGGCCAGGCTGTATGAGAGACGTTTTTCTTCTGTACAGTCTGGCTTGTCCCCTCAGGTCATTGTAGAAGGCCCTCTTACAAATGCCATTGCCCATAGGGCGAGGCAAGAAACACGGCCTTCTCAATAGTGGCACCAACCTTATGGAATTCTCCTCCCTCTTAAATCTATAAACTGCTCCCTCCTTAAAGGCTTTCTAGTGGGGCCTGAAGATGTTTTGACCAGCCTTCTTTCTCTTTTAAAAGACCATCTGGATTTTATAGGTTCTGTCCTTTCTTACAAGGTTTTGCTTTCACTCTGCTTTTGTATTTTATTGCAATTGTTTTGCAAGTATTTCTGTTTTTATTATCGTCTGTATCCCTTCTTTGGATCCCCGTATTGGGCAGGAGACAGGATAAAAATGTAGTGAATGAATGAATGATTAAGTGGTTTTGCTCCCAATGATTCAGCCTGCAGTCGGCAGGAGCCATGGTCAGCGGCCTTGGAGGAGGTTGGCTCACCTGCAAGGTTTAGCTTTCCCTGGTCAATCCATAAGGAGCTCCTGTGCACATCCCTGCACTTAAAACTGCTGAAGGTTATACTGATGACCGGTGTGGATCACTATTTGCCATCTCCTTTTTGGTGCAACGGCTGCTGCCAGTTCAATCAAATTCAGCCTTCACAATCATAATGCAACATGTTTATAATGAATATCATGTATGCATCACATTTAAGACAATTGGGTGTGAAACCATTGTCATTTGTATAGGGATAATCAATCCTTACGTGGAAAGAACTGTGTAAGGGGGAATCTATTGGCCTTTTCCCATCGGTGGTCCAGAAGTATGTGTGCCATAGTGCATTGACCATTACTTTTGAGGAAAGGTGAACTTTTACTTCTCATAGACTGATCCTGCTGTCACATCCCATAGCCTCTGCTCCCAAGTCATTCATGCTCTAGACAGGAGTAACTTGTGCCCTGTGATCATGCAGAGGAGAGAAGTAACTGGATAGTTATTTGGGAAGCACACATGAGCCTCCTGTTATAGGTAGTGGTGGGCAACAGCAATGTGCGAACAAACCCAAGAGAGAGCTAGCCCAGAAGCATAGGGTCCACACTGGGATGAATCACTATGTTTTTGCCAGATGAGCAGTCCAATCCCAATTGGGGCCAGTGTGGCCGCACTGTATCCTATGTGTCAACTGAACAGGCTGAAGGTCTCCTCGAGGTAAGGTGACATTTGTCCCTTTACCCCAAGGAAAGCCTCAGCTGCAGCAATAGGTCTACTCAGACATGTGCCAGGCACAAATCTGAAGAGCCATGTCAGAGGGTCTGGCCCACGAAGAGGGATAACTGCAACAGCAGTAAGCATTCAACTGCACCAGCAATTCCACCCCTGTCCCAGGATCTGATTCTTCCACCTCTGCCTCCTCCCTGCCCTTCCTGGTCCATTACACCCCTCCCAGTCCTCCCCCTGCTCTTCCCTATTCCCTTCACTGCTCAGAGCAGCTACCTGCTCCGGCACACCCTCCACTTGGATTTGGCACCAGTGGGAGAGTGCACCATCTGCCAGTGCACCATCTTCTGCTCTATTGCAATTAGCTTTATGGCACATAAAGCTCTGCTGCAGTGGCACAAGAAGAGATTAGGGATGCAATCCTAACCTGGAGTTATGCTGGCACAGTGAGGCCAGCAAAGTTTGGCCTGCACAAGGGCCACCATAAAGCGTGTTTGGACTACTTTCGGAATCAGGAAGGATGGCGCACGTCTGTGTGCTGGCCTCTCTGACTCCAAGAGTAATCCAAACATACTTTACGGTGTCCCTTGTGCCAGCCAAACTGTGCTGGCCTAACTGTGCTGGCCTAACTCCAGGTTAGGATTGTACCCTAGGAATGTGCAGTAAGTTCATTTTGGTGGTGATGTTATTTTCAGTCCATTGCTATACACACAAAGCATGGTGCAATAAGATTATGAGAGATTTATGATGCTACTAGCTTTTTGTGACCCGGCATTGCCCGGGGGCAGACATTATCCCCAGGCTCTATTAGGAGGAGGAATGAGTTTGTTCTGCAGTGCACCCCCACCTCTGGGGGCGTAAGGGGGGCCCTACCCCACAGTATATCTGTCCAGATCGTAAGGAATAAGTGCACCACGTGTGGTGCACATCGTTCCAGGCGTTCCAGAGTAATGGTGGAACATACACACAAATACACAAACCTCCCTCAAAAGTATGACATAGTGAGATCCATAGATAGACATATAGAACTCGTCCCTGAAATAACACAGTATTGCTGACGTGGAACCCAAAACGCACACTATCACTGTGAAATGAATGAGGAAACAGGGACACCCTAACCTAAGAGAGCAATATGAAGGTCCCACTTACTGTCTGCAGGTCCTGTAGCAGGACAGGTGGCCAGTTAGCTCCCTGGACATAGGCCCCTCTCAGATCCGACTGGGTGCTGGAAGTCTCTGGATCCTGCTCTTTCCACCCTGGGCCACTCAGGCAACTCAGGCATTTAGTTTCGCTTTCTGTTCTGGTGCAGCAGCCCTCCCACATAACCTGCAGAATCGTCTGTGACCACAGGGTGGCAGCAGACCTGAAGCCCTATGCAATCCCCTTGGTTCCTGACGATCCGGGCCCCCTCCCTGAAAAACGGGGGGCTGTAGGGGGGTCTGACTCCCGCAGTGATTCCTTCCAGGCTGCAAGGTACGTGTGTGCCAAGTTTCGTGGCCGTGGGTCAAGGGATGGAGACGTGTATAAGGAACATACATACACACACACACACACACACACACACGTCCATTTTTATATATATAGATAGATTCAATGAGGCTGTCTGTGGTCACTAATCCTAGATCAGCCTCATATACACCTTCAGTTCTGTAGAAAACGTAACTTGCAGGAGTATATACGTGCAGCTCCATGCAACATCCAGTTTCAGGGCAAAGGTTACCCAGAACACAGTTACAGTGAGCATATACAGTTTATCATGACAGTTACAAAATGCAACTGTGAATTTCTAATGCTGTGATTTTTTTTCCCACTAGGGTGACAGAGGTTTTGATGGCCTCCCTGGTCTACCTGGTGAAAAGGGTCACAGGGTAAGAAGAAGATGCATGTTTATCTGAAAACCCACTAAAAATGTGGTGGCAGCAAAATCACACCCAATGTTGTTGTCCAAAGCAATTGCAGTATTTTCATAGCCTAGTCAGGTTCACCTACTCAGTTTAATGCTTCCTGCCTGCATATGTTGTCATTTTCCCTGCTGCTTGGGCTTCAACATCTTCTAACAAGTTAGGATGCAATCCTGACCTGGAATCAGGCCAGCATAGTAAAACCAGCACAGTTTGACTGGCACAAGGGCCACTATAAAGTGTGTTTGGACCACTCTTGGAGTCAGGGAGGATGGCGCACGACTGTAGGCTGGTGTCTCTGAGAGTGGTCCAAACATACTTTACGGTGTCCCTTGTGCCAGCCAAATGTTGCTGGTCTAACTGTGCCAGCCTAAATACAGGTTAGGATTGCACACTCAGTGATACTATTCTGGGTTGAATATGTAAAGGCGATAGCTTAGATTTATTGCTTTCAGTTTCTGCAGATCTTCAGCACAGAAAATAAACAGGAATTATAATAATCGGTTTCACTGTCGGTCATAATTTTACTTTGCTCACCTTAATGGCCACTTGCAGGAACATTCTGTGGTCTTCTTCCAGCAGTTCACACTCCCATGAAATAAACTCTGTTCTGGTTATAATTGTTCTTCTTCCATTTACTTTCTAACCACATATTGTGGTGTGTGTTTTTTTCCCTTCAATATGGGGGTGGCTTGTACTTGGTAAGATAAGGGTTACAAAAAAAAAAATGTTTGAAGTTCTATATACTTCATGGACAGGCCTAGTGATGCTCCGTTCTGCCGACTCTGCCCATGCAGTAATCAGAAACATTTTTTTTCAGAGGCGCCATGTGAGCACCATAACACTTGCATCACTAAACGCCTTGAGTACAAATAAAAATAAAAATAAAAATGGTTTGAAGATCAAATCAAGGATGTCATTGGCCAGCAGAGGGCACTGTACATTAACCACAAACTGCATACTCCACAATATCAAATAGTGAACATTCTCAAATGGTCATAGAGCCAAAGAATCTCTGTCTTTGTCCACGCTGGGGTGGCTGACTTAGCAATTTTGGTAACCTTTAGTTGCATGATGAAAGCAGCTGTCTTTCTTGTCCTTTTCTCAAGACCATGGCATGTGTATTGTACAAATGGGGAACCATTAACCATAGTACTTCGTACTAAAGGATAATCCCTTACAATCCCGTCATTTTGAAACTGAAATTTCATTAAAAAGAACACAAAGATTTCAGTTCAGCTAAAACACTTCCATACCAATTCAGGGCGCAATCCTAACTTGGAGTTAGGCCAGCACAGTTAGGCCAGCCAAGTTTGGCCAACACAAGGGACACCGTAAAGCACATTTGGACCACTCTCAGAGTCAGAGAGGCCAGCACACAGACGTGCGCCATCCTCCCTGACTCCGAGAGTGGTCCAAATGCACTTTACAGTGGTCCTGGTACCAGCCAAAATTTGCTGATCTAACTCCAGGTTAGGATTGCGATCTCTGTTGTACAAATGTACTGCCACAGCACTTTAGGTTCAAAACATAAGCGCAATGTAACACTAGACACAACATTACATTCTGTAGATGTTTATGGTAAAAGGTATTACTGAGTAAAAAGAAGGAAATACTTCTAAACAGTAATCATATATATATTTATTAAAGTAGCTGATTTTAAAGCATTCAATATAGACATTGGAAGTGAGGATCCAAACAGGCCAAAGTCCCATTGTACTTAATGAACTCCCCACCGAAAAGGGTTTCTCTGTTATCAGCTAATTGCCCATAGGTGAGAAGGGAAAAGAGGGGACTGGAATTGATTGCTTCATAGTCTCTCCACAGTAATGATCTGAACTTCCTAAGAGTACCAGTTACAGGGCAACCAAATGTCCTCTTTTTCCAGGACATGTCCTACATTTCAACCTTCTGTCCTGGATAAATTTCAAAATGCCCTACATTTCAAGACAGAGCAGGAGTGGTAGTGTCAAGAGAGGCTGCCTCCATCACTTGCTTTTGTGTTTGTCCTTTGTTCCTTCGTTGGTTGGGTTGCATTAAAGGGGGACAAGAAACCCTCCCATCAATACATATGAGTATTTTTAGCTTTTATTTTGTAACATCCTACATTTTTCTTGAATGTCCTACATTTGGGAGTGCTACGTCCTCCTTTGCAGTTATGACATCTAGTCACCTTGGCCAGTCATCTCTCTGACATGTAATTTAATTGCACATATGGTCATAAATTCTCAGTGCAAACTATTTTCCCACCCCTAGTCAACATTTTTTGTTATACACGTATGTGATCTGGCAGGGGATCTGTATGGGGAAGTCTTCTTTGGCATAATCTGCTGTGGCAAATAATTGTCTTTATTGGATAAGGGTGATTGTTTAGTTTCAGTTAGCTTTGATTTCCAAATAATTTTTAAAACCATGGTTAGGTACTTCATTTTTAGATGGATATAGATAGATTGACATACATGACACGCACACAAACATACCAATGGTCTAGCATGACACATCAAAACAGACCCCCCCCCCCGCCCGAAGTATTTGTATATAAGAGCAGGCTTAATTCTCAATGACTAACGCCATTGAGTCACAAAGCAGATTAATGCCCCACAAAACCCAAATGCTATCTACAATTTGCAACTCTCATTTTTTCCCTCTATAATTAATGGTTGCTATTTCCTCTTCTGGGGAGATAAACATTGACCAGCATTTGGGAACACTGTTGTTGTGAGGACAAAATTTCAATCCAGGTCTCAAGAGGAAAAGTCTTTTTTTTTTTTTTTTTATGAAGCTAAGATGCCATATCATAGTAATCACTGTGATTGTTTACTTGGGGCTGATTTAGACGTGCATCATTTAGGGCGCAATCCTACCCAGCGCCAGGATGGCAAGGCAGGCCGACCAGCGCCATATCCGATGCTGGGTTAGGGAGGCTGGAGCTTCCCCTACGGTAAGAGCAGGCGCAGATCCGAGGAGACCATGCGGCCCGAATCGGGGCTGTATGGCCTCTCCAACGGGACTAGATTTGGCCTTATGGCTGAATCCGAGGCCGGCCCATGTCCCTACCTTGTCTTGCCCACATTCTGCCCTCCTCCCGCCAATCCCTGAGGCGCACTATCATGGCGCCACCCTTGCGCTGGCTGGTTTTGGCCGACGCAAAGGAGGTGCTGCACGGGCGCTACAGGGCCGGCGCTGCCAGCAGCGCCGGCCCTGTGGCCTTAGCGCCAACGCGGGGCAGCCAATCGGTGCCCCTGCATCAGCACTATGTGCACAGCATCGGCACAACCCTGTTGTGCCAATGCTGCACACACTGTAGGATTGCGCTGCCCGGCTGCAATCCTATACACTCTTTCCTGGGAATAAGCCCCATTGAATACAATGGGACTTACTTTTGAGTAGACATACATAGGATTGTGCTGATCAAGTGCAATCCTAACCTGAAGTTAGGCTGGCACAGTTAGGCCAGCAAAGTTTGGCTGGGATAAGGGACACTGTAAAGTGCGTTTAGAACCATCTTGGAGTCAGAGAGGATGGCACACATCTGTGTGCTGGTGTCTCTGACTCTGAGAGTGGTCCAAACATACTTGATGGTGGCCTTTGTGCCAGCCAAACTTTGCTGGCCTAACTGTACCAGCCTAACTCCAGGTTAGGATTGCACTCTCAATTTTTCATCATTTTGATACGCAGTACTTGATGACTGTTCAATGCGTGAACTGGTTCTGTTGAAAAGCATTATGTCTTAATGATGTTAGGTGTACAAAATATTCTGTTGCTGTGTTACATCTTTGATGGTTCTCGCATACGTAGAAGTCATTATCTGATTTTCCAGTTATCAAGCGATAAAAATGTGTGTTTTGGAGAAATGTTAATCATCTACAGTATAGCTTACATTTCTTCAGCCAATGAACAGGGTAATCAAGAATATAGAAAGATGTGATTGTGCAGTATTTCAATCATCACTCTGTTTGTGTAAAATCTAAACACCAAATGCTACAAAGTGACACAGGTTTAGGCACCTGATTTCAGCGTGCTTAAGCATGCCTCAATCTGTATTGGACTGTAGCCAAAAATGTTAAATCTTCATCTTGAATGGAAGTCTCTTTAGGTATAGGGCATAGAAGCTTTCATCTATTTAGTAAAGATAGGTTGTAACACGTCCATTGGATGAAACAATGTGATTAGCTTGCTTGGATCTCACTTCCGTACTATATATGTATCAACACACAGTCATAACTCTTCCCATAAGCATGAATGTAATACTGTTTCTCTTCTCTCCAGGGTGATCGTGGACCACAAGGACCTCCTGGTGCTCACGGTGAAGATGGCATGAGAGTAGGTTATTCATAGATTTATCTCGCAACAGGCACAGTTAGATCAAAATGAAATGCTTATTGCACATCCTAACCCTCTGATTCTGTTAACATCAGGGAGAAGATGGAGAGATTGGACCCAGAGGCCTCCCAGGTGAAGCTGTAAGTAAATGATCTTCGTGTTCATTACTACTCACAGTGTGCACCTTTGAAAAGGAAGACCTTCTTTGTGAATCTGCTTGTTCCTGCAAATTAGCATCTGCTTTGAGGGTCATTTTCTAATGAAATAATGCTTCCGGGACAAGTTCAGACCACATTTATGATTTCTGCTGCAAATTGTAGAGATTTGGCTCACTGAAGTACACTGTCTCTTTTTGTCTTCTTCTGGGGTTCTCCGTTTACCTTTCCTCTCATAATGAACTTCCTTGTTTGCCTTGTGAAATCTATTTGCTACATTGCTAAAACAGGGTGAGGAAGAGAAATGTGAGGTCTACAGAGGCTTCCACTTACAATGTTCAGTATGAGTGTAATTTCCCTTGGCATGTCCTTCTACAAACATAAGGACAAAGCAAGGGGGAAAGGACTCTGGCCAAATTGTCCTTGAGATTTAATGGTCTCTTCCTCCTCCAGGAACTGTAACGGGACAGGGTGTTGGTGTTGGTTGAATTTGGCTGGGGAGCTGGCAGGATGAGACTTCAGAACTGTTCAAAGTGTGACATTATTGTCTGGGCTCCTGGTGTCTTCTGTATATCTCATGTCATCTTCTCATGTGCATTTTGACCTAAAAACTTATGGTAATTGGAATTATTTTTTGTTTCTCCAGGGTCCGCGAGGATTGCTAGGCCCAAGAGGAACTCCGGGCTCTCCTGGACAGCCTGTATGTATTTGTTTTTAAAATGCAATATCTTATATTTTGAATTTTTCACAAATGTGACTCTGACAAGTATTGCTTTCTTGCAATCTTCTTCACTGTAGGGGATTCCAGGTGTTGATGGCCCATCCGGTCCCAAAGGAAATTTGGTAGGTAGATGAAATGCAAGTTTCAAAGACACTTAAACTAAACTATCATTTACACTCACATGTTTAAAATTTTTGGTATCTTAAATCTAATTGCATGATCCTTAAGGAAAAGATTTATCTGAAATATAATGCACAAATACTCTCTCTCTCTCTCTCTCTCTCTCTCTCTCTCTCTCTCTCTCTC
>JAJKFI010000065.1:4505143-4516659 GCA_029204185.1 Lerista edwardsae
ACACACACACACACACACACACACACACACACACACACACACACACACATTGAAGGGCAATTCAAGATAGCAGACTGTCACCAGAATGTCAGCCCTGAACTCTCTGTGTTAAATTTTTATGGCTCTTTAGATAGAACCCTGTTCTTTCACTTGGTTTCTATGTGTTAGAACACATGCAGAACATGCAGACAGGTCTACATACTGAAGATCATGTCATCTTTTAAGTCCAGATAGTCCCTGTGGTCTGACAGTGTGTGTGTGCAGTATGTGTGTGCATGCTTGTGTGTCTGTATATATATATAGATCACACCATATATATGTGGTTTGTGAACAGGCATTGGATTCTTGTCAGTGTTACATGACTGATCCAAGTCATTGTACAGGTTGTGTCTTGACATCTGTAGGAGTTCCATTCCCAGAAACCCAGTCAATGCAGAAACCTGTGGAGGTTCAAGGCTTGCCAAACCTCCGAATGTGACCAGAGCTGTGCTTTAGTTGCATCCAGAGAGTTTTCTGAGGCCCGGGGAGGTCAGGCATGGTTTCCCCAGACCCCAGAAAGTCTTCTAAAGGCATAAAAAAATCACTTCCAGTTTTTGGAGGGAAACCGGAAGTAACATTTTTTTTATGCCTTTAGAAGGCATTCTGAGGCATTTTGAGGTCTCTGAATAAAATGACACAAGATGTGGTTGCTAGCTTGGATGGTTTTAAAAGGGGACTGGACAAATTTATGGAGTACTGATCTGTCAGTGACAGCCAGCCATGATAGCTCTGTTCTACTTCCAGTTACTGGGGAGCAGTGGCAGGAGAGAAGTATGCTTTTACTCTTGAATCTCCGAACTAAGCATGACAGGCTTCGGATAAAAGGGGCCATTTTATTGATAATAACAGTTGAAATTGCAGCAGGCAACCCTAAAACTCACACCAGTGTGCGGGCAACTAATTTGTGGGAAACAGCACTAGCCGCCTACCTTCCCCCAGGCTACATGGGCATGACAGCCAAAGGTCTAAAGCGCCTCCTCAACACCAACCCTGGACGGGTTGGGTGAGCTGGACAGAGACAGTGAGGCCATGCCATCAGAAGTGATGTTTTTATGCCTGTATAGGGCATTCTGAGACAAGGGAAGCCCCAGATAATGTCTTATAAGGGCATAAAAACATCATTTGCAGTTCTCACTGGAAACCAGAAACAACTTTTTTTTTTTGCTCAAATGGCTATTCTGACGCCCACAGAGGCTGCAGGTGGTTGCACATGGCCTCTGTAGGCCTCAGAAAACCCGCAGAAAACTCTTTGCAGAGGGCCAGAGAAGGCTTGGAGTTCTGAGCCGTGAAATCCTCCTCAAGGTAAGGGAACATCCTCCCCAAGGTATGGGTGGTTGCACGTAGCTTCTGCGAGCCTCAGAAAACCCTCCAGATCTGACCGGCGCTCTGCTTCATTCAGGTTCAGAGGATCCAGGTAGGCCTGGTGTGTGTGTGTGTGTGTGTGTGTGTGTGTGTGTGTGTGTGTGTGCGTGTCATCCACTGGTATTCAAATCCACGGATGCTGGACCTGCAGAAAATGCAAGCCCACCTGACAATGTATTGGGAATCGTCAATGCTCACGTACCGACTTTGACATTCACAACATTTCAGACACTCGCCTCATGCGACCGTTCAGCCAGGAATAGTGGCACAAATTATCTAATAAGCCACAAGGCATACACATAATCAAACCAGATTATCATGAGTCAAGATAACTTCTCCAGTGACCGTGAACATGGGTCATGTTCAAATGACAAATTCCTGTTGTCTGGTGGTGCTGAGTTCAAAATGCAGCTGACCAAATCTTAAATTGGAGTACAGTTCCGATTTCCTCCTTACGACTTCATTCTGTTCTTCATAAATAATCTTCTGCCTGCAGACATTTGCAGCCTGAAGTGCCTTATCTGTTGATTGGTTTCTCAGAAGTGTTCCTTCATCTCTTGGCAGGGACCTCAGGGCAAGCCTGGACTTGCTGGACTTCCTGGTGCTGATGGCCCGCCTGTAAGTAGTACAAGATAGTCTCGTTTGTTTTTTTTGAAAGAAAAAATCACTTTGCAGCTTCATGCTCACGAATTTCAACAAGGAAACTGCATCGCTGATAGCTGGGAGCAAAAATTGTAAAACATATCCAGTTTCATTATTTGATGGAGGACTTGATTTGTGCTTCTCATCTAGAGCCTTCAGCTTCAGAAGGAGCCACTGCAATGGCAGATGGGTAATTGCACTGACGCTGAAGGGTTTTTTTTTGTTTTTTGTTTTAAAGGCATTTAGATATCTAACCTGGTTGACCTAGTACAGATTTAAAGGATGGGAAATGAGCATGGTGGAAATATTAGGCGAGAATGGTCTTTTTGTGCGTGCACGAATCCATCTGTGTTGGCAAAATGCTTCCAGCTGATTCCCTTGGAGGATTTCAACACTAAGGATTTGTGAAACTAAGGGCACAATCCTAACCTGGAGTTAGGCTGGCGCAGTTAGGCCAGCAAGGTTTAGCCGGCACAAGGGCCACTGTAAAGTATGTTTGGACCACTCTCGGAGTCAGAGAAGCCAGCACACAGATGTGCACCATCCCCCCTGACTCCGAGAGTGGTCCAAACACGCTTTATGCTGGCCCTTGTGCTGACCAAATTTTGCTGGCCTAACTGTGCCGCCCTAACTTCAGGTTAGGATTGCAGCCTAATAGTTGCTTGGCTTTACTTCAAAATGAAGAAAATGACATTAGGAATGAGTAAACTGTTAGCCTCAACAAGGAATCTTGTGGCACCTTAATGAAAAGCCTTATTGGGGGGGGGCGGCATAAGCTTTCATGGGCAGGAACTCACTTCATCAGGTGCATTCTGGTCACCTTAATGGAAGTGAGTTGTCATTCAGGTTACCACTTGATTAAACAGATCATTATCAATTAATTACCTGAGATTTAGTTCAGTCATCTATTAATTAATCAATTAGACTTGCATATGAGTAAATGGGTAATTATAAAGCAAAAGCTTTCTCTGTAAATGAGGGCTGTGTGCATGTGTGTTATAACAAGCATCCACTTAGATGAGGCATTCCTACTTGTGTGCTAGAAAAAGGAAAATGCATCTTATGCATTAATGGTGTGCTTGCCAAAATTTCAGTTTGTCAAATGCTGCTTGTCAAAAATTGTTGACAAACCTAACTAGTTAATTAAGTGGTTCCCAAACTGTGAGCCATGGAAACCAGCTAGGGAGCTGCAGAAACCAGCCTCGGAGAGCCTGCCAGTGATATCTAAGATGAACTTCCAGTTTTTTAGGAAAAACTGTATGTGCACCTCAGGTGCCTCTGACAGGTGTTGTGAAATTCAACTGGAGGGTATAGGTCGGCCCTCCAGAAGCAGGTCAGGGCCCCCCAGAAGCAGGTGAGTGGAATCCGTGGGCCCCAAAACTGTGGTGGGGAGGACCAACTTGGAGAGCTGATTTATATAATACGAATTGGCCCAAAGATCAGGCAAGGGAAGAGGTATCAGAATAAAAGACAAGAGGAGAAACAATAGAACAGGATATCCAATTGTAAATATCCAATTGTATATTCAATTGTATATACAGATATACAATTGTAAAATTACAATAGGTAAATACAATTGTATATATCCAGTATTTTTTGGTGACCTGCAGAACAAAATCATATGGGTTTTGTACCAGTTTAGCCACTAAACATTCTCTCAAGGAATTCTGGGAATTTTGGGAGATCCTTGATAGATTTCCCCTGCAATTCCCCCTCCCCAGAAATACAGTTCCCAGGATTACCTGGTGCAAAGGCTAACTGCTAAGCTGTTTTGACCCTGTAGTGTACCTTTACCATTTTTAGAGCACGATCCTTACCTGGAGTTAGGCCAACAAAGTTTGGCCAGCAAAGGGCCACCACAAAGCGTGTTTGGACCACTCTCTGAGTCAGGGAGGATGGCTCATGTCTGTGTGTTGGCCTCTCTGACTCCAAGAGAGGTCCAAACATACTTTACGGTGTCCCCTGTGCCGGCCAAACTTTGCGGGCCTAACGTGAGCCGACCTAACTCCGGGTTAGCATTGTGCCCTTATTCCTTTTACAGATACAGAAGTATGAGAACCAATGTGGTGTAGTGGCTAAAAGATTGAGTTGTGACTCAGGGCTTCCTTAGTTCAAATCCCATCTCTGCCATTTGTTTTCTAGGTAGCCCTATTAGGCAAACTACTTCTTCTGAGCAGCAGCTCCCCCATCTGTAATATGGGGGTAATGACAGGGCCCAGTCCTATCCAACTTGCCAACACCGGTGCAACTGCAAAGCTTCCCTTACTTTGAAGAGGCCTCTGTGACTGCCCCACCACCCAGGATGCAGCTCATGCCCCAGGGTCACGGCTGCATCAGCATTGGAAAGTTGGATAGGATTGGGACCTTCCCTTGTAGGGTTATTACATCAAGACAATTCATCTGAAGTGCTTCACGCGCTCAGAAAGTGTTGTATCAAGCTATGACCTTTGAAGGACAGCAGAAGTGAAACCAAGTGTTTTCTAAGACAGGGAGTAAAAGAAATGAGCCAAATGAATTGAGAAGGCATCCTCAGGCAGCTGAGCGTGCTCGGGTCACAGAACAAAACTAATGATTATTTTGGTATTTTGAAGACGACTGTATGGACAACAAAACTAAAGATTAATTATCATCGTTAACTGCATGTGAATTTAGCCCAACCTGAAAAAAAAAACCCTTCTGTCTATTGATTTGCACATGCTATAAAATATTTCCATTACTGTTTGCTTTCATTTTGTTGTGTCATAACGTTAATGGTGTGCTTAGTGTAATGTTCAGTGACAGATAAAAATAATCAATTCACATTTTCCAGAGAAAATGCATTGAGCGAGGACACACTCTTCTTAATGTTTTATGTGTTCCTGCATTTTTTTTCCCCAGAGTGTATTGGACCTAAAACAAAACATCATATCAACTTTTTTTCCCCCTTTCCATAGTGATTCACATTTCCCAGGAAAGTCACTACAGAGACATAAATGCCATCAATGTGATTAGATTTATTTCTCAATTGATTTCCCCATAGCTGTTTCAAGATGCTTTAAAGTAGCATCTCAAGGATTCTGCGTACACGCTGTAGAAAGCCAATGGATGTCTTAAAGTGCAACTGGATGTTCCCCAAAATGGCAGCACCACATCTCCTCTTCCTATTTTCCCTGCTAATATCTGGCAATACAGCAGGCATGATGTAATGCCATCACATTGTGGGTTTTCCTGTCTCCTTGAGTGGTAGCCAGAGAAGGTGAAGAAATGTGCAAGGTGATGGCATTGCAGATTGTCCATCTTGTGCTGGTCAAAATACAAAAGAGGAGGAGGAAGAGCCATGGGAGTGCTCCTTTTGGCACCAGCTATGCACATGCGACAATGTGCCAGAATGTCTAGTCTAGCCTTAGCATTCTATCCAAGATTTTTTGTCAAACTGTGCTGTAACATGGGGGGACTAAGTTCCTGCAGAGTCAGGAGCCAGCTGCAAAATGGCCGCCAGGGAAGGAGCGTCATGCAAGGTAATGCCACCCCTCCCAGAACCACCAATTGAAAAGTTGCTCTCTCTCTCAGTAGCAGAGACCAGCGAAACTCCAAACTCCATGCTAGGGGGCGGAATATGGGATAAGCGCATTCATGTCTCCTTTCGGTGACGGCCAGACTTTCTTTGGTTTTTAAACTGTTTTTGCACTAGAATCTGAGCAAATTTGCACTACATTCAGAACAGATGAAAGAAAGTACTTTTTGTAATATTATTTTTTAATTCACTGCCATATGGTTTGGTGATGATCAGTGGCTTATCTTTTTTACACCCCAACAGAATTACATTTCTGAAGCTTTCCTGGGAAGAGGGAATTGCTATTAAACCACTTTAAATCTGTAATGTAGATATTGCCATCATCTTCAAACCAATTGGGTGTGAAAGGTATATCTCCATGTACAGCCAGTCAAATATAAATGCAATGGTTCATATATTAAGTGGGCTTTTTTCTTCCTATATATTTGGTAATAGGGCCATCCAGGCAAAGAAGGACAGTCTGGAGACAAAGGTGCATTGGTATGTTTTCTGCTTTCCCCCCATAAATATATGTATAATTCTCATTGTACGTAGGATGGGATATTTGCCAAGTTGCTCTTGTGCCATAACTTAAGGTGATGGAAATGAATGTTTCTTCTTCCAGCTGAGAAATAACCATAGACAGAGGTGGGGGAAAATGGTGATAATGAAATAAAAATACATAAACACCACTTTCTGTAGTGTAACACATAAACCCATTTCCCGGGGTTGTTGTTTTTTTGTAAAAAAAAACAAAAAACTAAAATCTGTGAAAATTTAAAGTTTGGTTTTTATTTATTATTTGATGCAAATAAGTGCTTCATCTGCTGACCCTATACCACCTATATAATCTACATGGTACACTTTAGTGATAATATAATACAAATATAATTATAATGTAAATTTTGAATAAAAAACACCACTTTCTGCACTTCTACCTTTGGAAAACACTGAAATCTATGAAAAACTAAAAGTTTTCTCCCACCTCTAAGTATAGATTTTTACATTATTTTGAACATAGGAAGAGGCCCACCAATGGTTGCAATGTGCATTGAAATGTCAGTTTCCTCTCTCCTTCCCACCAGCTACCTCTGCCATTCCTAGGTGGAATATCTTCAGGCCCTTTTCTTACCTCAGGCATTCACAACCTTCTCCTTTTACCTTCAGTCCTGCTTATCCCTCTGGTCAAGTTAGGGACAGTCTCCTGGGTCAAAAGTTGGATATGTGCCAGACACAACCAGCTGCCACTCCTTTTTTCTTGGCTTTCTAATGGTACTTGATCTGGCCATGCTGATTAAATTCTTTAGTAGGAGAAGGCAGGCTGATATATGAGTGTGCTTGCTCACACACATATGCAACATTGTTTATGAATTCAAAATCTATGTTGCTATTTCAGAAATGGTCCATGAGCAGAAACAGACAGACATGTAGTGTCCAGATTACAGGTCATTCCTGCATAAACTGTGTGCCAATGCAAAACATTCCAGGCCTGCTTCTTCACAGGTTTTCCAGAATTGGCTTGAAGAGGTGGAAACATTTTGTGGATCATGAAGCCAGGTTCTCAGATTTAGGGCCCAATCCTAGCCTACAGTTAGAACAACACAGTTAGGCCAGCCAAATTTGGCTGGCACAAGAGCTGCCATAAAGTGTGTTTGGACCACTCTTGGAGTCAGGGAAGCCAGCACAGACGTGTGTCATCCTCCCTGACTTCAAGGGTAGTCCAAATGTGCTTTATGGTGGTCCTTGTGCCAGCCAAACTTGGCTGGCCTAACTCCAAGTTAAGATTGCACCCTCAATCATACCTGAAAAAAAATATTTATCAATTTTTTTTTACCAAAAAAAAAAAAAATACTACAGGAAATGAGATCAAACATTTTCTCTGGGCAACTCATTCTGTTGGCCAACAATTTTACAGTTAGGTTGAAAGTTTGAAATTCTATGTTGAACCCATGGTTTATTTTCTTCTTCACTCTAACATATGCTAATGGACATTTTTTTTTAAAAAAATGTGCTTTTCTGTCAACAATTTCATTAGTGTTTAAATGCAAAACAAGCCTGTTCAGGGTAAAAGGGGGAACAGGAGAGTTATTTTTATACCTTTTGCCAGTTTTTCTTATTAGATCTGATAGTTCTACCCTGTAAAAATTGCTAATTCATGTCTAAAGGGCTAGAAGCATGTGCATGTACACAAACACATTCACTCCCAAGACATACTTCCTTCAAAGAAGCAATGTTTACAATTTTCTAATAGTCAAAAAAAGTTTCTGAGGATGGTGTTCTGGTGAATTGAATCAGTAAGCTGTTTTTTGTTTGTTTGTTTTGCACCTTGCCAGGTATGCTGGCCAATATTGCAACCTAAAAAAGTGACATATCTATATTATCAGTTGTGACATTTGCTGACATGCTTGAGACAGGGAGAGTCAATATTGTTCTGTCATGAGTTTCTGAGCACACTTGGGCAATTTGGGTTTTCAGTGGCACAATTCATTTTATCCTTTTAATTCTTCTTAACACCTACCTATACGTAATCCTTTATTTTCCTGAAATAAAATTTCCTGAAATAAATAGAATTTGATTTTTTAAAGAATCAAACTATACCCTCCCTCCCTCCCTCCCTCCCCCCGCTCTCTCAAATGTCTGCCATTGATCCAGAACCACATCCTAGAGCAGTTGCAATTACAGAATGATGATCTGAGTACAATCACACACCATTGCTTTTCTGATATACCCAGTGATGTCATGCAGGGGGTACGCAGGGGTACGCGAGTACCAGTTTCTAGGATTACAGCTGGTCCCGCCCATTCGCCCACCCACTCGTCGACTCCCCCCTCTGCAACGCTTGAATTTCCTGCATGTTTGAGTTGCCTGCATGTTCTCAGAGCCAGGCAGGCAGGCAGGCAGCGAGCGGAGCCTTTCCTTTCCTTGCCACTGAAAAATGAGTTGCTCTGGGGTTTTAACATGATGCCAGGCCTCCTTACCATGTTCTGGGGGTGCTGTGGAATACTGTTGCAACTGTTGGGTCAGTTTAAAATCACCTGAGGCCTCAAAAAGGGCTTTTTTATGTCACTTCCTGCCACGACATCACTTCCGGCTTATGACGTCACTTCCGGTGGGCGGGTCCCGACACGTGCCAATCAAAAGTGAGTACCTGTTCTTAAATCATTTAGATGACACCACTGGATATACCCAGAAACACCCAATCACCATTAGTAGAAGATAAATGTTAACCAACACATCTATGTATACTATTTTCAAGTAATATAATCCAATGTCTTTTAGGGTCCTCCAGGTCCTCAGGGCCCAATTGGTTATCCTGGCCCCCGCGGTGTCAAGGTATGGGTAATATTTTTGTTCATTTTGGATCATCACCCCTGCACTACGAATCTTCTTTGTTAATGGAACAAGTAACTCTGTCATTGTCACTGTTTTCTGATAGGGTGCCGATGGTGTTCGTGGCCTAAAAGGTGGCAAAGGTGAAAAGGTAATTCTTGTATTTTCATCAGGTATCTGAACTGTATTTGCCCATCTGCCTGCCGTGTTCATGCCCATCATTCTCCTCTCCACTTCCTTCTTCCTGTTTGAGTCCAAGGAACGGGAGAAAGAGGAGGCTCTCATTGCCTCGAGTGGCCTCATGGGTAGGCCAGTCCTGATTGGTGCTATATAAATAACTGTAATGCTCATTATTAGATGCAAAACAAATCTACAAAACACTGATCCCAGTATGATTGCTGCTATACAAGAAGCAGTGCTGAATCCGAAGCAGCCGTTATACTAGAATTTTGAATGAATAGCCACTCATGGACTTCAGAAAATATTTTTTTTCTGAAGTCCCACCCATTGTTTACTAATCCAGCATTAGAACTAGTATATTCTATAACAGAGTCTTTCTACAGTATTGTGTAAAAGCGAACGTACAGGTCTAGTTCACACATACAAGCTGTCTACTTCTTTTTTTGTCCACTCAGTGCATGCTGTCCATTAAGTCAGACAGATACGTTTCCACGTAGCGGGGAATGTACATGATCACAGCACACAGCAGCCAGAAAGCATGACATAATAGCTGGAGAAAGACCACAGGGACTGTGGATAGTTCTGTTCACATGGAAATTTTGCCACATCGTCCAATCTGCATGGATGAAATGACCCAGAAAAGATTATTCAAATATGGTGAAATTCTACCCTACTAAATTCATCGGTGCTGTATCCAGCACAGGTTGGGAGCAGGCTGGAGCCTCCATGGGGCAAGGGCACATTAATTGTGTAGAGGCAGTGATCTTGAGGTAGCATCAGATAGCATTCCAGTTGCACTGCCCCTGATTTCTGACTAGCTGGAAGGATAGGCTTCTCTTGCAAACTGAAGGAGAAGTGCAAAGCTCTTGCTATTTTTTTTAACAACAGCTGGTGATGCTTCCTGTCCATCATTCATTCCAGACCTTCTCAGCTGATGGCAAGCGATATAACTTCACTTGATATAGTTAATCGTTTCAAAGCACGCAAATGTTATAGTAAACCATTTTTGCCACAAGCTTGTTCAGCCCAGAGACAGTATCATCCCCAGGATGAAGGTGGCTCCAGCACAAATCTACTTGAACAAATTTGTTGTGGAAAGGTTAGTAGGCTGGCTACAGGTTCAAGGCTAAATCTAGCCCCTGGAAAAATTTAATGTTACAAGTGATAGGTGAGGACCCTACCCCAGTGTAAAATGACTCATTGAAATGATAATTTTATCACAGTACCTTTTTCCAAGAGGTATTGAATAGAGGTGTTTGTTTCCAGTGAGTAAGATAAGTATACAGCCCAAATCTTACGGAACACAATGATCTTCCTTCTGAGTAAGATAATACTGTTTTCATACGCCTCTAGCTATTGATGAGGACATCATCAAGTGTTTGATGAGACCCCAGTCCAATCCCCTTTGAGTTTTTGTCTTTCCTACATTAAGAGCACAATCCTAACCTGGAGTTAGGCTGGCACTGTTAGGCCAGCAAAGTTTGGCTGGCACAAGTGCCACCGTAATGCATGTTTGTACCACTCTCAGAGTCAGAGAGGCCAATATACAGACGTGTGCCATTCTCCCCAGCTCTGGGAGTGGTCCAAATGTGCTTTATGGTGGCCCTTGTGCCAGCCAAACTTTGGTGGCCTAACTGTGCTGGCCTAAATCTGGGTTAGGGTTGTGCTCTAAAAGTGAATGTCATCAAATTCTGCCTAGTACATTAGCACAGCAGCATTTGTCACATCAGGACCCCTGGTATATGTAGTTTCAAGCCCTGGAAATACATTTCAAAGGATTCTAATGTCTGAATGCAGTCATTGGCATGTATAACAGACTTGGGTTCCTGAAACTCTGGGGGAGGGCTTGGGACATCCCTAGAAAGCATGTTAGAGCCATGGAAATTATGTCTGGGGTACTTGATGGCTAGTATATACTGCAGTAGCATTTTGACAAAGGCCTCATTGCTCACCTTCCATGCAGTAGCAGCTGCCTCCATTAGGTGGGTTTGGGTGAGAAGGTGAGCCTATTCTGAGCTAGGCTTAAACTTCAGAGGAGTCGAACTGCAATTTGCTCAGGGAGTTTGAAACTGAGGCATCTCAGAGCCCTCTCAGATAGTATGTTTGACTTTGTGGCTGTCACCTGAGAAGTGTGGAGTGTTAATCAGCCCTTCATCACAAGGTGGTGTTGTGAGCATCATGCCCTGCTTGACTTTTGAGTGTGTGGCCTCTGTTATAAAAAAAGGAGCCGAACATTTTGAAGCTGTAAGTAACACAGAAGAGTAATGTCATAATGAAGAGTTCCTTGGTGAATTAAGAAATGAATTTGTCTGTTGCCTTAAGCACCTTTCTCATTATTCATTCTCCCTTTTAAAGCTGAAAAGTAATTTAATTCAGTGGCGGCACTCTCTCTCTCTCTCTCTCTCTCTCTCTCTCTCTCTCTCTCTCTCTC
>JAJKFI010000065.1:4525450-4542845 GCA_029204185.1 Lerista edwardsae
AAATAAATAAATAAATAAATAAATAAATAAATAAATAAATAAATAAATATTCCATAAGGGAAGACTCACAGTGCGATCCAAACTCTGGCTTTGCGCCAGCTCAAGGTGTTGCAAGCATGCCATGTTCATGACATCCAGAGAGTTGCACTGCTCCGCCTCCCTGCATCCAGGAATTCCACTGTCTGGTGTAGGTAAGATTGTGGTGGGCGGCAGAGAGGTGTGGCGAGGGTGGTGGGGAGATGGGGAGAACACAGGCAGATAGGACCTTGGAGAGGGTAGGCTTGGCAGAGGCTTCCTTCACCATTTCCTAACACCCCCTCCAGGTCCTCCTGGCATTACACTGGGCTTCCTGGATTTGTTCCAGCTGGCACAAATCTGAGAAGCTATATAGTGGCTGGGCCACTACTTGGGATAAAGGGACATACTGTATATCCTCTTACAGCAGCTGCTTCCTAACTTGCAGTGGATACAGCACAGGCTGCGCCAGCACAGATTAGGGTGGAACTGCCCTTCATATCAGCTTTGTCACCTAAATCATGAGAACTGTCCTAACACGTTCAATACAGATGTGGTTCTGAGATGTGGCAAACTCCCTGTGAGTTCACGTAAGCCACAGTGGATCTTAATGTACAACATTATGATGAGAGTTGTAAATATCAGCCATGTTTACTTATAAAATCATTCACGCAGAAAGAATTCAAATAATGTTATAATACTCTCCACGTTTGGATCATCTCTCGTTAAGATGGTGGTTTCACTTCACAGTATTTTGCCTCACTGACCTCTTTTTGTTTCTGATCTGTAATTTTCTGCATCTTACGCTTCTAGAAAAGGACGATGTGGACAAAACCCTAGTCACTTTGCACATAGTCATTTTCAAGCCCCATCTCCTTACCGTAAATGGGATTTATGCACATATAACATTAAAGAGATCGTAGCCTTCGGCTGTTCCATAATTTTATGCTCTGGTAATTAGGATTTTTAATTAGTATTTTTAAATAAGGAATTTGAAACGTTATAGATTTATGGGGTTTATTTATTTTGATTACACTTGCCTGCTTCCATCCATGTAAATGTCATATATGCCCATCTTTCAATGTCCTTTTCTTTTAACAGACCAAGAGCAGTTCTGTGTAAAGCTGCCTGGCCCAGGAAGGGGGTTAGGATATGGTGGAGGAGGCCTCTGCCAATCCTGTTTCCCTCCCCAACCTGATCTGGCCCTCAGATCTGTCCTCCCCATAACCAAAAACACCCCCTCCCCAGCTCCTTAACCTGGGCTGGTGGTGGGGCTTTGAATGCAGCATGGGCAGGGCAGCACAGGCCTCCCCATTGGAACAGCCTCCTCTCTGGATGCACAAACACACTTTACGGCATGTTTGCAACACTTTCCCCTGCATTGGCCAAGCAAGTGCTTAGGATCGCACTCTTAGGGAAGTTCCTAGGCATTTTATTTCCCAATGAATGACATTTTTTTTCCCCAGTATATAAGGTTTGGCACAATCCTCCAGTTTGTTCCCCCATGCAAATGCAATGGAAATGGGGATCTAAAAGTGAAGTTTTGAAGTAGGTTTCTGAGCCTGAGTAAAGGGGAATGTTGGATGGTTTAAACTACAGTTAATAACTCCAATAACCTGCGTAACTGTGGTTAATGGAGGAGTGAAGAAATGCGCTGCAAGGAAAAATGAGTTTGTGTGAAAGGAGCATGAGTTAACAATAGCTCAGCCTTCAAACAACTATCTGATCTTATCACTGTCTGTGTACTTTAATTTATAAAATGCAAAATGTTATTGGTGATATATTTTGGAAACACATTTTAAATTGAAAGATAGAAAAGAGCATTTTTAGTGCTTTTCATGTTTAGAGTTATGTTTATTTTGGATCGTCTTTTCATTTCACCTGGGTGAACACTTGAACGTTTATTTTTATTTTTTCAGTGAACAGCCTGTGTTAATGTGATATGCTATCACTGTTAAATATAGTGTTCATCAAGAACATTCAGCCTTAGAAGTAGATCTTTTATGCACCTGTCTTCTAACCTTCAACGTCTGAGATTTCAGTCTTTTTTTTTTTTTTTTGGTCTGCCTTTGCTTCAAAACTCTTTGGAAATTTCTCAAGATCAAAGAGATCTTACATTATTCAGAAGTAGGAACAAAAAGGGCATACACTTCAAAGAAACACTGCGGCTTTTTGCCCCAATAGCCGTATCAGTGTGAATTTTATTAAGCTAAATCTTCATTATGTTAAAGCGGAAATTAGTTTGCAAGTGGTGTTCGCAATTTAATGTGCTCAAGAGGTTCGGCTACCTAAGAGCATTAAAGGACATTGATAGCTGCAGGGCTTCATGTTACTGAGTGACTTAGCTTGCCTTGTATCATATTTGACAGACATTTCAATCCTATGATCTCTCTGTATGGGGTGACCTTCATGCCCCTTTGTCTCAGTGTTACATATTCACTATCCTATACTCCCCCAGAGGTGCAGCAAAGTGAAAAGCACAAGACTGGCACAGAAACAAAAGCAAATGTCACAACACTGGCAACTACTCCCAAAAAGTGTCCCTGGCAAGTCTCACTAATGATACCATTATGCTCCCATGTTATCCTTGAACAGAAGGCACCAGTCAGCACATGGTGATTGCCATGGATCAGACATAGGAATGCCTCGCTTGGCATTTTTGTGTTCTGTCCAGGAAGTGACTTTGTCACTTCCTCATCACCATTGCAAAGTTGTGTCGATATTACACATCATACTGTGCTCAATATTAGGGCAATGACATGCCGTAAATCCTCAAGTTTTTCACCAGTAGAAATGTCCAGAAACTTTGGTGCAACATCCAAGATTGTGCCATTGTGCTGATGGAGTATTCACTAAATCCTATCCTAAACATTTACATGTCGAGACAGCAAGTGATACAATTTGGCTATTTGTGATGAAGAATCAGTTGAAATTCCTGAAATGTAAAGAACACCACACTTTAAAATGATGTTCTGTACAGGTTTGGAAAAAAATTCTAGTTGTTTCCTTTCCATTTCTTTCAATTTTAAGTATTTATTACAGCTGTTAACAATGTGCCATTACAATTTAATATATAGAGACAGGAGTGAATAATCACAGTGGGTCCCTTAGGGGGCCTGTTCAAGATATATCTACTATAGCACTTTTTGTACTGTCCTAAGCAAGCATATCCTATTGTTTTAATCTCCAGTATCCTGGAAATAAATTGTATCTGGTGTATGGCCCTTTCCATTCTCAGGTCTTCCCTGTAGCAAATCGTAAAATGACAAACCAGGATTGCACTCCAGAAATTTATAGTAAATGTAAACATAGTGAGAAGGAAAACAAAAGGAAAGATAAAGAAATGAGAATGGTCTGAACCATAGGAGAGGAGACTTAACACAGAGTTAAGTAACCGTGACTGAGAGCGCAATCCTAAACTGGAGTTAGGCAGCATAAACTAAGCCAGCAAAGTTTGGCCAGCACAAGGGCCACCATAAAGTGTGTTTGAACTACTCTGGGAGGATGACTCACATCTGTGTGCTGGCCTCTCTGACTCTGAGAGTGGTCCAAACATACTTTACAGTGTCCCTTGTGCTAGCCAAACTTTGTTGGTTTAGCTGGCCTAACTCAGTTTAGGATTGCCCCTTTAAAAGCATCCTCCATGGCATCTGTAATCATGCTACTGCATCCAGATGTGGTCCTCTGAATACCATTCATGTAGAAAGCAACTATATTATTGCAAACCCCACATGTTTACTGTATGTGTATGTTATGGAAGTGCCATGAGAAGAAGCCCCAGTGAAGTTACTCTTATGCTACTTCTGATGAGTATGAATTGGTGCACTTAACATTTACTTAAGGCCATTTTCATGCTTCTGCAGCTCTCTGTAGTCCAATCTCACATTATGTTTGTGGTACCCCATGGATGCCCATTGGTCACCATATGACCAATGTGACATGCCCAGATAACATCAGAAGAACATATGCTGCTGCTTCTCACATCACAATCACTCTTCCTGGAGAACTGGAGCAAACTGCTGTGGGGAGGAGTCACAGTAGGGGCACATGTGGCATTGTTTCTAGTTTCATTATTAGGTAGCTTATGAAGGCCTGGATTGACTGCAGAATGGTGGTAACATTGGACTTAATAATATGACTGGAGGCCTCTACCAGGCACACCCGCATAGAAATATATGTGCCACGAGATGTGTTTTTAAGCAGGAAGCACATGACTTTCACTCATCTGACTCCGTTACTTTTTCTTCATGGCTTATACACTAAAGGTCCAATTCTATACATCCCTTACCACATGCGCCATTGTTGTGAAAGGCACTTCTAGTGGTAAGGGTTTACCACCGGTTCTGGGCCTGTGCCAGTAAGTGCTAGGCCCCAGACTCTGACAGGTGGTAAATTACACTGCTAGCATCATTTGGGAAGTAGGGAGGGAAGAGTTGGGCAGGGGGAGGGGTGGGACATGTGGTAGCCTCCACTGCTGTTTCCTACCCTCTGTTTTGGGCCCTTTGGACTAACATGGAGGCCCTCAAGTCTGCGCCAACGAAATAGCCAGCACAGACTTGAGGAGGCCCATTGGCGGACCAATGCCCTTACCCAGGGGGAAGGGAATGAAAGTATACAATATCTAATTTCAATTTTTCTAACCACTGAAAAACCACTGTTTTCTTTTTCGAGGAGAGTTCAACACATTCACGTTAACCGATAAGATCTTAGTTTGCATCTCCATCTTTATTTGTCTTGCTAGTTACCTTCCTTTTTTGCCTTGTTGTCACTCTTCTGATTCTAAGACTTTGAGTTCTGGGCGACTCCGCACCCAGAATTTCTTCTCCTGCTGACCCAACATTGTGTGTCTCTCTCTCTTCTACTTCTTCTTCCTCTTCTGTCTCCTCTTCCTGTTTTTGATCTTTATCTTTATCTTCTTGTTCTAGTTCCTCCTCTTCTTCTTCATGATCTTCTTCTTCTCTTATCTCTCTCTGTGTCTCCTGCTTCTTCTTCTTTTCCCTTTGATTGTATCACTATTTCTTTAGAAGGTTCTTCTATTTGAGCTCTAATTTCTGTCAAGATACATCTCTCCTCTCCCAAGTCTCTGCCATATGTATTTAAGAAGTCTTGTGCTTTCATCATTGAAGTAATATTAAATCTCATCGTTTTGAAAATAAAGAACATACCTTCAGGGAGGACCCATCTATAACATATTTCATGTCTTCTTAAAATTGCTGCAAATTGTTTATAAATCAGTCTTCTACTCTGAATTTTCCAAGGAACGTCTCTCAAAAGAGAGATTAAATAGTTTTGTTGTTGTTGTTGTTCAGTCGCTAAGTCGTGTCTGACTCTTCGCGACCCCATGGACCACAGCACGCCAGGCCTCCCTGTCCTCCACTAGCTTCCTGAGTTCGCCCAATTTCATATTCATAAATATTCATTTCATATTCATTTCATAAATAGTTTTAATCTTTGTTAAAAGTTCCAAGTCTCAGCAAAATAAACTGAATCTTTTACTCTCAAGTCTTGCTTGAAGATTCAGCTGTATCTTCTTCTAGGCCTCCTCTTACTCTTCCAAAGTCTGTAGAGCAGGGTCTAAATTCTATACTGATGACTGATATCACTTCCACAAGGTTTCCAAACTGTCCTAATTTGTTCTATTTTTCTCCTTCTAATTTATAATCCAGGCCTCTGTCCACACCTTACAAAGTCAATACAATTCAGATGCTGAATCCTCATTAGGTCACAGAACTTCACAGTGTTCCCAGAATAGTTTTTACCTTTATTCTGGATTCTTGCTATGCAATATAATCCTATCGTTGAAATAATCTCTATATAAAATATAATACTTTTGCTACAATAGATAAAAATCCAGTTATGTACATCCACAAAATACCTCAAATGTTTTAAATGGATTTCAATCCTCTCATCTTCAAAAGCATTGTAGTTCAGCCAATAAAACCAATTCCATGCAAGCTGTACTCCATACACAATAAGGTAATAATCCAACTGTAAATATCCAAAGAAAAGGATTGACAAATAACCATAATATGAGGAGAAAAAGAAGAGAGCAAAAACAGATGGGAAAAATAATCCAAAACCAAAGAAAGGAAAAGAGGAAAAATCTATAATAAATCTACCAAATACGTGGGCGGGGGGGGGGATAGTCCCAAAGGAGAGCACAAAATTCTCAAAACAAAAAAGCCAAAAATGAAAATATGTAAAAATATGAAGAAAAGAAAACCCAAAAAGAAATACAGAAAAAAACCATATATATCCACAGTTACTGTTCTTCAGCCACAAAAACTACAATATTCTAACGGGGGGGGGAAGTAGCCCCAAGCAGTAATCCAAAGGAAGGAAGACAAAAACCACCGTAAATAAAAAGCAAGGCAATATTAAGGAAAAATAAAAAACAAGCAAGTATATCCCCAATTACTCTTCTTCAGCAGTTCAAACTAATCCATTAAAATCTCGCAAAACTATTAATAGAATAAGAAAGAGAAAATGAAGAAAACCAGATCAATCTGCGCTCCAGAGAGATACAGCAAAGTCTGAAAAAGCAGGAAAAAAGGGAAAAGGGACGCACCATAATTCATCCAGTAATATCCACTTGTGATCATCCAACAATAAACTCCAATAACTCCCACATTTTACTCCATCAGTCACTTTAAAAGTAGAGAATAAAAACTTAACAGTGTAAGCAGGGAAATGTCTGTCAGATCTCAAATGGGGAGAGAGGGTTTGCCTTCATGTAAAGTTCAGAATTTCTTCTAAAGATTCTTCCAATGTAAAGTCTCTCTTTATTAAAATGTCTTACAATAAAATCAGTCGTTGCCCCAAACTAAAATCCAATAAGTCAACAGTTAAAGTTTTTAATTATAGTTTCTGGTGTTTAAGAATGAGGACTGATCTCTTTCATCCAGTTCTCCCCCCTCTTTTTCCCCGTCACTTCTCTTGTGCTTCCCTTCAAAGTTCAATTTCAATACCTGTTTTTTACCTATTTTTCTAGCAGAGGCTCCAGTGTTATTGAATATGTACTTGTTTCAACGACTCTTCTTCCCCTTCTCTCTAATTTCTCAGTGGGTCACCGTACTGACAGTGACCATCTTCCTATTCTATTAACTCTCTCTTTCCCTTCTTCTCCTCTTCCAAATTCAATTCCTCCTGAACAACCCTTCCTAAGATGTGGATGGTCCTCTAAGATCGAACCCTTCAAAGTTCCTTATTTTCCATCCACTTTAAAAAGAAAGAGGAGAACAGCTTCACCTGTTATCTTGGATTCATTACGATGGTTCCAGATTGTAGTCAATTTTGTCTTCAAAAATCTGTAAACTTCCTTAGTAACTTTGATGCCGTAGTCAATGTGCAAGGTGGGAGTCGGAGCTATTAAGCAGTCTCTTCTCCCGCAAAAAGCAGCTCT
The DNA here is from genome assembly GCA_029204185.1 of Lerista edwardsae. Lineage (NCBI taxonomy): Eukaryota > Metazoa > Chordata > Lepidosauria > Squamata > Scincidae > Lerista > Lerista edwardsae. The sequence continues at coordinate 4,532,868 of JAJKFI010000065.1, forward strand.
GAGCCTTCAAAACGGCACCTCCGTGTCGTTTTTCTGGCCCAGAATGTGCATAAACCATTCACTCTCTCCTGAGTTAGAAAGTGGGGTCAAGCTCTCCAATAGACCCCCTAAAAGGAGACGGCTTCAAGCCAGGGTCCCGGAGACCGGGAAGACTTGGCTTTCCGCTCCTGACTTCAGGCCCCACCTCCATACCAAGACAATATAATTCTTGGTGTTTAGTTCTGTGAACTGCATGTAGACCAGTTGCATAAGCACCACTAGTCATCATTTTTACTGAGATGGGCAGACCGCTAACAATTACAGTAATGAGGTGATATTCAGAGTAATGTTCTTTGTAAAATAGTCATAATACTGGGACGGATTTTCTTCCAAGTTAAACTGAAAGAAGAATTTCATTAACGTTCATCATCACAGGGTACTGCTTTCAAATTGCTGGGAAATCAGAGCTGTGTTGCTTATCGGAAGCACTCCCACCATCCAGAGCAATGGGATATCCATTTTATGAACGCATGCATGTGTGAGATTAGACAGCCTAAATGATGTGACCTTATTCAATAACTGCAATACCCAGTATACATTATTCATGGAACTAGGCATTAAGTGGAGATTCAGGTCTCTGCCAACCAGCTGAGAAGAGTAAAGGTGGTGGCCCAGAGGAAGATGCTTAACTCTTACTGTGTCTGCCTCTTTCCCCCTGCAGCTGTCACCTTCAGCTGCTTTTTCTCCAGTGATGTTCTAGATGCTTGTTTGCCACCAAACGAAGCAGGGAAGGGGAACAATTCAGCGCTACGTCTCCTGAATGCCTTCATCAAATTGTGCCCTCCCTATGCCAGTTTGCAGCTGGTTGGCAGAGACTGATGCTCCCATTTGCCAGAATTTGCTGAAGGTTAGAGCCCACTCCACAGAAGCTGAGCTCTTGAAATTAGGAAAAAAAAATGTCTCTTTGCAAGGCCTGTCTTCTGTGGTTAGCATGGAAACCATAATTTGGATGATCTGGCATGATCCAAACTAGCTGTCATTGCTTGGGATTCCCAATTGATGGGCACAGCAGGGATTAAGCTCTTGCCCTCAATATTAAGCTCTTGATTATCCTCAATAGAAATGTTTCACTTAATTCCTTATGGAATTCAGACTACAAGTCATATCTCGTTATCCACTGGGATTCTGTTCCGGAACCCCCAATGGATACCAAAATCAGTGGATACTGAAATCAATGGAGAATAGCTTTAAAGATCCACTTCCAAGTTTCTTGCTCTGCCATTGTTGCCCTAGAATGCATTGATATAGATGCTATGCTGCACTCAGCCACGAGATGGGGTCAATCATAGACTCTAATGGAATGTAGAAAGGTAGGAAATGAGATTTTGGCACCTTTTTTCCCTTGTTACAAGGCATTTAAAGGTTGATCCTGGTATGAGCAATTAGTCAAATTAGTGGAGACCAAGTCAGTGGATAAAGAGGCATGACTATATACATTTGACAAGGTAACATCCAGTTTGATCCTAAATGGTTATCTTATGACATAGTTTGTTTGCTATAGCAGTACTGGATTTCATGCCATGACTTAAAGTCATTTCACATACAATAATATGAGGCAGGAAACTAGCACTGATTAGCCTATTGCTTCCATTTTCTACAATACCTGTCAATCACTCTTGTCCTAAGAGCAGTGTAATAAATCAGGGCTAAGGGAAGCAGCATTATTTGGAGGTATTACTCTAAATGCAAAACTTGTGTTAATAATATACAATATTTGAAAATATGAAGCTGGCTGCTTGGAACCAAGAGGCTCTCTAGCTCAGTATGATCTGCTAGTGCTGGTCTAGATAATTGCTACTGAAACTAATCTCAATGATTTTATTTGGAGGTGGAAGAAAACAAAGGGGGAGATTTACAAAATGAGGGATTTTACATATTTTAAGGGTCTTGTGTAGTGCCAAAAGGGGTACACTTCATCATTTTTTTTCTTTTAATGCTGCAAGCAACACTATAAACTCTTGAGACTTTAACATCAGCCGTCTTTTGCAGACTTCCATTTTTTTTGCTCAATCCAGGATGCACTGGAGAATGATACGACGTCTCGTGTCCCACAAACAAAAAATATTCAGGGTGTCCTTTCTTCTTACTCTTCTCCCTCCTCAGTGACTTGTTTAGAACTATTTGCTCTAAAACAGTGGTTCGCAAACTGTGGCCTGGGACCCACCAGTGGGTTGTGAGTCAATTTCAGATGGGTTGCGAAGCACTTAGAGCAGCCATATTAAAAGTATGGGGAAATGGGATGCTGGAAAGGGAGGGCTGTGTGGTTGTTTTGCTTGTGTCAAGGTTGTAAATAGGCTTCTTTTCCTTTCTGATTCATGTTGCTATTGGAAAATGGCTGAGAAATACACCAGTTTATTGCTGCATTCTTAGGAAAGCAGCGAGCTCTGGAATCACAGTGATGGCACTTCCAGCCATGACATCGCTTCTGGTGGGTCCCAGACAGATTGGCATTCTAACAGTAGTGTCATCTAACGGATACACTGGGCGGGAGGAACGGGTGAGCAGCAGCCCGCCTGTTGCGTAACGCTCCGTTTCGCCGTCTTCCCCAGGCAGGGAAGACGGCGAAACGGAGCGTTACGCAACGGGCGAGCTGCCGCTCACCCGTTCCTCCCGCCCAGCATACCCGTTAGATGACACTACCACATTCTAAAATTGGGTCCCGGTGCTAAAACGTTTGAGAACCACTGCTTTAAAGCAACTTTCTGCTGGGGCAGCCTCTCCTTTCTAGAAATATACAGTTGCTTCAGCTGAGGAGACTGTTAAGAGCAAATTTGACCTGGATGGGGAGTTATCCCACCCTTGCCCTATAACTATGTTTCTACAGATAATTGCTTTATTCTGCATGAAAAATATTTTTAAAATAAATATTGACAAGCACTTTTAATGTTTTTAATGCATTCCGGACTTGAAGCATTATGGTAAGCTACTGAGCAACCACTGATCATTTTTTTTAATATATTCATTTTATTTCAGTAATATGAATTGTAATGTGCCCCATTACACATTACTGTGCCCCAGTTCTGCATGCAATCAACACACCAATCCTAAGCATTAATACCAGTTTTATTTTGGATCCAAATGATGCATCTGTGTTGTGGCTGTGGATACCTCTTATATTCCTGGCACATTCTTATTTGCTGGTACAACCATTGGGATTGCTTTAATAAATTGTTTTGTAATAAATTGGGCAGTGAACAGTCCATCTATAGATAACTATTAGTGTTATCATGATGTGGTGTTATAAAGTAAGTGATGTGGGTTTCCTGTCAAGGAGTGTTGTCATTCTGACATTAACAATCCAGAAATGTGTGTCTAATCAGAAGCAAATCCCACAGAATTCAATGGGACCTGCTCAGGTAAGTGTGTATACAGTAGAATTGCAGCCTAAATTTTTCACAACTATGTGATATTTGCTTTTCTTACAGGGCTCCACTGGTTTTCCTGGCTTTCCAGGTTCTAACGGCGAGAAAGGTGCAAGGGTATGATATTGTATTTTTTTTTCCTGTACTACACTTGATTAGCCTTTGCAACTCATTCCTAGATGAATTCATAAGATAGGTGGTATTATTATTATTATTATTATTATTATTATTATTATTATTATTATTATTCAGTAATCAACAGAGGGAGAGGATGGAATACAGGCAGTGGTAAACAGCGGAAACATACCTTTTTTCATTTCACATACTTCAGTTTACAGCCAAATCCTACTGAATCCCCACACAGTGATGAAACAGGGGTGGTGGTGGGATTTTTGACTGCTCAAGGTCTCTTCAGGGTTAGGGGATATTTGTCCCCCTGCCCTGGTGTTGTCTCCATCGACTCCGGGGGGGAGGGTGATGTCCCCCTGGGAGGCAGGGGGCTGTGGCCTGGTGTGGGTCTGACATAGCTCCCCTCGACAATAAAGGTATCTCTCGACACTGGCTCTCGGTTTACTTAGGCGGTTTAATCGGGTCAAGGTTTTGGCATTCACGAGGCCCTGTTAACTTCACAAGGCCGAAGAGCTTACAGCAAGTTCTGATGGGGGTGAACTGGGCCTGCCTTCCCTCCGGAGTCTACTCCGCTCGCTGCTCCCGCGTCTGGTGGTCTGGTAGGGGCAGGCCTGCTGGCCCCTGGTCCCTGGGTCGGAAAGCGGTGGGGGCCTTCCCTGGTGACCCCCGTCCGACACCCAGCAGGACCCTTGCTTCCCCACTCTTGCCTCGGGCTTACCACCGAGGAGAACCCCCCAGAGACTTCTCGTGCCCGTGTTCCAGTATGGGCTGGGTAGCCCGGCAAGGTAAGGAGGTTGCGAGCCTCCCTGCACGTTCTGCTCCCCAGCTGGCCAGCTAGAGACAGAGCCTGAGCCTCCTTTTAAGGTCCAGGCTCCTCCTCCTGGCTCTGCCTCTTGCTTCCAGAGGCCTCTCAGGCCTCCCTTCAGGGTTTCCCCTTGCACTAATGCAAGTCCAGGGGGTGGCTCCTGCACCTGCCCCATCTTCCAGAGGCCAGGATAGCCCCTGCTTTTCCCTCGATCTGAGGTTCTCCGGCCCTCTGAGCCTGTCGGGAGCCTGTCACCTGGCCCCCTTCTGGGATGAAAGCATCCCCCAGGGTTACCCCAGGTAAGCCCCCCTCAGCTGCAGCCCTCCCAGTTCTGGCCGGGGTGACACCAGCAACTGCTATGGGGCAACTCAGACCTGTGCCGGCTCAGTTGCTGGCACAAGTCCTTGTTGCTCCATGAAGACAGATCAGGGCATGGAAGGGGGTTTGGCTCAGCGTGTAGCGCCACCAATCCTTCCCCCTCCTGAACTTGTGTCTCCCTCCTCACTGTCCCCATCATGCCCCATTCCACCCATCCCCTCCACATTCCACCCAATCCCTGCCTTGTTCACCTCCCTCTATGCTTCCTTCCAATCCCCTGCACTGCCTCACCTCCTCTAGTGGGCATCCAGCACACTGGTGTCCTTATGTTTGCAACTAAACAGCTGTAAAGAAGGTTATGCCAGTTGTGCATTCCACCAGTTTACTCTTCCAATAGGATTGGGACATTAGTTACAGTAAGAAATGGGTGGTAAAGCAAGATGGTAGAATACCGAAGAATTGGGAATGGGTTGGGAATGTTACAATTTAATATTGTAACAGTGTCTGAACATATTTGATAGTGCCCTAAATGTACAATGTGTGTGTTTGTTTTTTGTTTTTTTTTAAAGAAAACAGCTTCTCAAAGGGATTAAGTAGGAATTTTGTCACTGGGAAACTGGAAAGATGTCCATTATGGCAACTGTCCAAAACATTGAGACATTCCCAGTGCTCCTTATTAGTGGTGACCATTAATTTCAGTGTCAAAGAGGGTGCACATAACGAGGATGCAATTGCAATACATTGGCTCAGCTCACACATGTGTGTACATGGTTTGATTTCTTTTACTTCATTACTATACACCAGCGGTTCTCAAAGTCTGACTCAGAAATTAGGACCACTGTAAGTGCTGGCGGGGACTGGGACAGCCGGCGACCCGGCAGCACTGCAGCAGTGATGGCAGTGCAGGCACCCAGGGGGTTCCTGCCTCTTGTGGGGGTCGCACCAGCTTCTGGCAAGGCCTGGGAGGCCTGCAGCCCCCTCTGTGAACCTCCCAGATCATGTAAAAGGCCCCTTTTTTGCACAAAGCACTTCCTCTTTTTCTGTGAAAAGAGGAAATGCTCTGCTTGCAAAAAATGAGGGGACTGTAGGCCTCCCAGACTTTGCCAAAGGCTAGCACGACTCCTCCCAAAAGAGGTAAGACCCCCGCCCCCAGGTGCCCCAAGCACCACAGTCTCTGCTGCACTGTTGGGTACCCATTTCCAGGCCACTCCCCTTAAGGGGGAATGGCAGGCGTGTATCTTACCTGTAGCACCCCATGGCGCGAGCCATGGGGCGCTGGGCAGCGGCGGGGCCCCATTGCGTGCGGTCCGGGAGAGACCGCATGGTTCTCAGCCCTCCCGCCCGCCCACGCCTCCCTTACGCTCGGAAATAGAGCGTTTCAGGGGTAAGGGAGGTGTGTTTGACTGACGCGCGGGGGCGGGGCAACGTGGGGGGGCGACATGGAGGGGCGCGGTTTCAGCGCCTGCCATGGGGCGCGCTCGGGCCTCCAGGCACGCCTGGGGAATGGCCCAGAAAATTCTCCCAGTGCTGAAGTTGCTATCATGACCCACAGATTGGGAACAACTGCTATACACAGTAATGTATGCATATAGTAATGGTTGCTTCAGAGGATTGTTATTCCATCAGGCACTCTGAGATTAACAACAAGTTATGGTTCAGGGTCTGCATTCATATCATAATTTTGTATTGTAAATTAGCCTTTGGCAAAGTTAAGATGATACATACATGCATACATACAGCTATGACAACGTACCTGAGCTGCTTGAACAGGGTTTCTTATTTGTTGGGTGGGCTGATGTCACTTTTGCCAGAAACATCTGGTTCTGAGATTTAGAAAGGATACAGGGAGGGGGGAAAAGTAAGCAAAAGGCAGGTCTTCCTATATCCTGTGAATTATCTAGCTAGCCTCTAGTTGATCCTCCAGGGAATTTCGCTGGAATCTTCTGTGCATTCTAATTTATCAGGCCTCTTTACAAAAAAACATTCTGCTGTTGAACAGGGAAAAACCTAGCAAGCATGCTGAAGAATACAGATTGAAATGGATGCAAAAAGTCACGATGTAGCTGCTTTATTTAGTTGAAGTAGGTGGGTGGAATCTATAATGCAGAGCCGTAGGCTCCGAAAGGTAGTCTCTTCACTATCTATAAAGCTCAACAGGATGTGGCCAATCTCATGTGGGAGACAGGCAATGAAGTTGTCAAAAGGGAAAGGATGACTTGAAAATGGTTGTCACTGACAGCTTAGTTCATGGCTTCTCAAACTGGGGTGTCATGACCAGCGGTGTCATGCTACCGGTACGCTGGGTGGGAGGAACGGGTGAGCGGGGGCGGGGAAGACGGTGAAACAGAGCGTGACGCAATGGGTGGGCTGCCGCTCACCCGTTCCTCCCGCCCAGCGTACCGGTAGCATGACACCGCTGGTCATGACACCCCAGGAACATAAGCTCTGTCCGTTTAGGGGATCTGGGGAAGGCAACAATGTGATCCCGGCGATTGTGCTGCTTCCAGAGACAGTGGGTGTTTTTTTTTGTTTTCCACTTACCTGCAGCCAGCACTGCAGTCCTGGGAAGTCACCGAAAACTGGAAGTGCCTTTTTGGTTATTTTTAGATGTTTGAAGACTTGGGGAGCCTGGAAGTGGGTCGCGATAGCAACTTTAATGTTTTCTGAGGCTTGGGGAGCCCAGAGTAAATTTCAAAATTTCAAGTCAAACGGGGTGCCAATGTCAAGAGACGTGGAGCTGCCCACATCACTTGCTTGGGGATTTCTTCTTTCTTCCTTCATTCATTGGGTTATATTATAGGAGGACAGGGCACCCCGAAATGAGCGTTTTTAGCTTTTATTTTGTAACGTTCTACATTTTCCTTGAATGTCCTCCTTTGTGGTTTTGACATCTGGTCACCCTTCACTAGGGTCACTTGCAGGTGAGATTTGGCTTAAAGAGAGTTGTGTAACCCCTTTTCACCCCTTAATTCTCTCTTTAACCCTCTTTCCCCCCCCCCCAATGAGTTTATTTCCAGTTTTTATCTGCCTGAGAGCAAAAGAGACAGGAAAAGAAAAGGCTGAGGGGTTGCATGACATACAGGTGGGGTAAGGGTTAATAATTCTTCCCTCCTTTTGCTATTCCGCACCAGATGCCTCCTGCATTTATACTATAACGCACACCTGAACTGTGATTGCTCTCTTTGTCATATGATTTGCAATTCTCCCTTTGTGCAAAGCCATAATTATTTGCAGAAACTATTAATGAAATGCAAAGCACACAGTCAGATACACCATAGAGCTTTTGATCCTGGTAGGGTTCTGCTTGGCTCCACTGAAGCAGAAACACCTCTTCAGGTAAAAACAGTTGGAATGCTAAGATCAATGTGTTTGCGCCTTTTTTTTTTTTTGGCAGGGCTTGCATGGCAAACCAGGCCCGAGGGGACAGCGAGGACCAACAGTATGTACTAAGCATTCTTCTTCCCTTGTGTCCTTCCTTTCTCCATTAATGTCTTCGTATGCCAGTGATGGTCAACCTTTTTCGGGCCATGACTCCAATAGACAAACACATAAATAAAGTATGAAATTGGGGCCCCCACTCTCATTCCTGTGCCCTCCCAGGACCTTATCTGCCCACCTTACCCCTGTCGCCACTCACTCCCCATCCCCGAAATGCACAGTACTGTTCAATTAACCAAATACTCTTATTAGAGAGAGAGCAGAAAAGGAGCTAACATGAAGCCTGGCACTAGTGAAAGCTATTTTAGCACAATTGCTAAGCCCCTGAGCAGGACTGGGATACAATCACCTGGTACATGAAAGGGCACACCAGATGCCTCCCCCTTTACCTGGAGGTGCACTAGTCCAGTTGTCTACAACCGTTTTCATTCCTGTAAGTTGGAGCGACCCCACAACTGAGGCTTCGTGACCTCATTGGCGTCCCGGCCCCAAGGTTGACGCTCACTGCCATATGCAGTTCCCTATCAATTGCCATGCTAATCTTTGGAAGATAGTTTTTCTCCTCCACTGTAATACACACTCTGAATCATCTGTTGCGTATCTGTCCCCACTCTCAATAGGGACCACGTGGCTCGAGAGGCCCTCGGGGCCCAACTGGGAAACCTGGTCCAAAGGTAATTTTGATAGCATCTCAGAATCAGTTTTGGAGCCAGATCCTCCTCTGAATACGAACGCACATTTCAGCTTTGAATAAATTGATATTTTCCAGGGCACCTCAGGCAACGATGGACCACCAGGCCCTCCAGGTGAAAGGGTACGTAAGGACACTTTACATGTCATTTGTGTTTTTCTTTCTCTAGCCATTGTCTTCCATATCTAGTCATCTTAGAATTGTGAAAGCGCAGTGATTCAAACAGTGCACAAAACTGGAGGATGCCACCTTCTGAAGAGCAGAAATGTTTGTGTATATGGGAGAGGATGCATACCTATATAAAGGGTGGGTCTTACCTGGAAGCTACAGGCCCCACCATGCCATGTGATCTTGGAGGAACTGTACATGCGTGGGAGTGTCTGGGGATGGGAAGTCAAATGCAGGTCACATGGCTCACATTGTCCGTCCGTCCCCAGTTGGCTCTGTCAGGAGTGGGTGGGGTGATTGTGGAAGTGACAGCCAGCCAGATTTGGGCTGTGCAGGATTAGGTTTTGGCATGTGCTAATAACATCATGACTGTTCCAAGACTAGAAGCTTCTGAGTAGGCATAGCATAGACAGAGGTGATGGGGAACCCAAAGTAGATGCAGACAGAACCTACTGAGGACATGGTGAATCCATTCCTCTCCCCTCCCCCCCCCCCAAAAAAAAAAATCACCTGCAAGTGTCCCCTGGTTAGACTCCTGGCTCCAGTGCTGAATTCCAGATATTTGCAGAATTGATAAGATAGCTGCTCCTCCTCACTGTAGGGATTTGTCACCTGGATGATATCATCACAGAGCTGGTGTTAAAGATCATTCCCCAATGCTCAATGCTCACCCAAGAGTTAGTTTCTCACTCAGTTCAGCTCCCCTCACCCATTCCTTTGCTGGAGGAACTTTTTCGCTATTTAATAAGATCTTGTAGGCAGAAAAGTTACATAGGTGATGGAGTTTCCGTATCCACAGTTAGATACAGGACTGGGACATGTGATGGCATACAGGAAAGGAGGTTGACTCTATGATGGGCTCAAGCTAGTTAGGACTTTGTATACTAAAAATATGATCCTGAATTTTGTCTGGGATATATTAAAGACCCAGACGTTGGATCATATGTGTAATGACAAGTGTCCATTCGGGAGCACATTAACACACACACACACACACACACACACACACACACACACACACACACACA
>JAJKFI010000065.1:4548112-4595490 GCA_029204185.1 Lerista edwardsae
GTGTGTGTGTGTGTGTGTGTGTGTGTGTGTGTGTGTGTGTGTGTGTGCGTGTGTTCATTCTTATAAGGTTATTCTAACTTCAAGCAAGCCTTTTTTTTTTGCTTTGTAAGCAGTTTTCTGCTCCTTTATTTGTTTTCAGCATAATGCTGTCCCTTGAGTGTAAGAATTCTAGATAGTATTATAAAACATGAACCAGAGATAGATGGTGATCACATTTTTACAGGGTCTAATTTCCCATTTTCCTTCATTTTAACTCCTTCTGCACGCAGAATGCTTTCCTGCACATGCCTCATACATGTCTCCAGTTGCAAGAGGCAGTTGCATTTCGGCTCTTGCTGTGTATTTCATTTAATACCAGGCTTCAGTGAGAGAAGTTAAAAGCGCTCTGAGGGAGGCAGGACTTTACCATAAGAGCAGGCATTCCTTCACAAGGAATGGCTAGCCTGTCCATGAAGTATGTTGAAGCATTTGCTATTGGTGGCTGACTCAAGGGGCTGGTTCTGACCCAAAGCTCTTTGAGCCAGTGGCAATCTTCTGTTCACTGCGCTCTCCACATGACAACTCAAAATGGAATATTCCATGCCAGAGAGCGTCAGCTACAGCATGAAGTGCTGGCTGTGGCTGCAGGCATTGTGCTCGCTACCTCAGAAAGGGGTCCTTCCAGGCTTTGGGCCCAGTTTGGCCAAATTGCTCTAAGGCCTACTCTGCACATGGGGCAGAGCCAAGGGAAGTGACAAGGAAAGGTCAGGAGGGGGACAAAATGAAGATGGTGAGAAGTGGAAGAGAGGATCTTCAGGGGGAAAAGGGGCATGAGAAAAGGCCCGGAAGAAGCTGAAGAAGGGCAAAGAGGGAGTAAGAAGCAGGAGAAAGGGGAAGTTTCCTGAAAGCAAGCAGAGCTGCCCTTGGGCTGGAGATATTGACACCCTTTGGGAAGATCTATCCACCCAGCCCAAGTGTTTCCATTGCCCCACTCTCAAGAGACAAAGGTTTGTTCTGGACTGTAAATCAACAAGAACAGGAAGACTGTTGGTGATCCAGCAACAAATAGTGCCTGAAGTAAAGGACTCCGATGGCCAAGTATCCATCTGAACTTTACTCATGGCACAATCCTAACCTGGAGTTAGGCTGGCACAGTTAGACCAGGAAAGTCTGGCCGGCACAAGAGACACTGTAAATATGTTTGGACCACTCTCAGAGTCAGAGAGGCCAGCACACAGATGTGGACCACCTTCCATGACTCTGAGAGTGGTCCAAATGCTCTTCACGGTGGCCCTTGTGCCAGCCAATCATTGCTGGCTTAACTGTGCCGGCCTAACTCCAGGTTAGGATTGCACACTCAGTGTTTGGCCCCAGGGAAGTAATTGGAGGATGGAGTAGTCATTGATGTAAGAACTTGTGGAGAGGCATCCCTGATAGGAAAATTGTGTGAGCTAACCAATGTGTGTGATTGTAGCAAAGCATGGTGTAAAGGCAGGGTCCACAAGATTTCAGTTCAAATGGACTGTTCCCATGTCACTACTAATCCCCTTATGAGCAATGATAACAATACTCTTTCTTTTCTTTTTGACTGATATTAGGGACCACAAGGGCCCCAGGGACCTGTTGGATTCCCTGGACCAAAGGGACCTCCGGTAAGTATTTTCTCAAAATAAATGTGATGATTATGTAGCAAATGTGATGTGAAAGTTGACTGAAAAAAATATTAACATTTTAGGATTTTTTTCCCAGTGTTTCAGGAGACATGTACAAAGCTTTTAAAAACACCCAAACAGGAAATGGTAGTCTAAAGCACTGGTGAGGAATAGCAGGTAGAAGGAGACAGACCTTGTTCAGGTTCCCTTCTCCAAGATTTTTATTTTGTCCATACATCTCTGACTGAATGCAGTATTGTCAGGCTGATTGTCAGGCGTGTTGATTCAGAAGTAAGTGCCATGGAAATTGCACTATATGGCTGCTATATGCATATTTCAATATGGCTGCTTGAGGTGTGTAATGACCCACCTAAAACTGGCTCATGACCCACTGGTGTGTCCTGACACACAGTATTGGAGCCACTGCTCTAGCAGAATGAACAGTCCCCAGACAAAGGCATTAGTTTTCATAAGAGCATTACTACTCTTAGTAATGGAGTAGAGCAGAAGATCCTAAGGCAGAAGATTTAGTCGAGAGGGTTAATGCCTCCGTTTGCCTGAAGATAAGAGCTGAAGTTCTGAAGGTCGCCAGTTCGAGACTACCGGAAGTCTCTGTGAGCGGCAGACCTGCTGTCTCCGGCTGCCTTGTGAGAGGGGACGTTGTGCCGAGACAGCTGCTTCTCTGGTGGGAGCAGGGAAGCCGCTTAACAGCCAGCAAGAAGACAAACGAGTGGCCAGAAAGAAGGACTAAATCCAGAAAGATCCATCTGTATGTGTGTAGTTCTTGCAAGATAGAATGTTTCTGGAAAAATTGTAAAAACCTTCGGGTTTCTGAATACAGTCTGCCTATGTAAACCGCCTTGAGTTATAGTCATTAGAGAAATCTGGTGACCTAAGAAAGGCAGTATATAAATACAAGTATTATTATTATTACTTTGTGAGCCTCAGGTCTTGACAGACTTCCAAGACATAGGAGCGAGGCTTCGACTGAACTGGCCAGAGTATTGAACAAAGAGTTAGCAGAATCACGCCTGAAAAATGCCCGGTGATGGGCCTTGTACTGGTTGAGGAGTTGCTCTCTGTTTATCACAAATTAGTCCCTTCAGCGATTCCAGCATCAGCTCAGAGAAGCATCGAAACAGCAGCAAACGTGAGCTGATTTTTTTAGTGAGCGAAAGCCGCAAAAAGCTGTGGAATGGCAGCCCAGGGCCAGCTGAGTACGTGCTTTGTGTCTGCCAGTGTGAATGGCGAAATGAATTCAGACATCATGAAATTAGCCCAGAGCAGTTCCCTGTTTAGTGAGTAAGTAGCTAAAAATGGGGCTGGTTGTCCAATGTAACTCACACAGAAGTGTGTTCACTGGGAAATGTGATGTCTTGCGAACAGGAGGAAATGGTTGCAGAAGAATATAAGCTCAACCAAATGCAGAGCATCTTGGTCAGTGCAGCTGTAGGCCATTGAAATGTGGAGTGCATTTGGACCACTCCGTAAATGCACTTTTGGACCATATCGCTGCTGCTGCTTTGCTATTGTGGCTACTGTCACAAAAATGAAAAACCTCCTTTTGTCATTCTGTGTAATGCACTTTGTAAAATGTAATCTGGCAGCATCCATTGTGCCATCAACTCGGCTACCCCTGCGAATATTTGGCATGCTTTAAATCAGGTTACTGCATGGCAAGAAGGGTTATTGGGAGCATTCTCCCATCCAAACAGCCTGGCACACAAATGTCTGCAGAAAGACTTTTCTGTAGGGATGACCAGATGCCACTAGAGGTCACTCTCCATCTCCATTATGTCAATCCCAGAAACAAAAACAAAAAAAATGCTGAAATTAATGGGAAAGTATACACTCAGCTATTGGCAGACTATCTCCAAAATGAGTGTGTTATACACACAGGCTAGGTTATCGACTTTAAAATGCTGTATTCATAAATGGAACCGAAGCATTCACTGACTTGGAATAATGTATAGCCTCTCAAAACTTTTAGGGTCCTTTTTTCATTAATAGCATTGATTAATTTCATTCAGATCAATGGGCAGCATTGGGTTTTTGCTTCCTAATTCAAGGGAGAAACCTCTTTTTAGTTCCACCTGAACATGGTGTTTGTGCTGGGGTGTAGAATGAGCCTATAGCTAGCCTAAAACCATATTGATCCAGCACCCCTTGTTCTTATTACCCTGGGTTTATAACATTGCACTGTAAGTAATAATTTCCCTGGTCTTGCTAAGCTCTAGGGATCTATATGACCATAATTGCATCACATAATGAAAACATTTTGGGGGTTTGAGTTTTGGGGCACAAAGGTGGGGGAGGAGATATGGTTTAGGGGACTGAGATTTAGAAAGGTGCCAATTGGGAATGGGGTTAAGCAAAAAAAAACGCGCATGCACCCCCACTTTGATTTTTGAACCATAGCTTAGACTCTATGCTGATAGCCACTGCAGATAAAAAGGACCCTGCTGATCCCTGGAGAAGGAAAAAACATATATTTATAGCTCTGTTATAAAACTGCTTTTCTAGGATGTCAGAATATTAGACCCCCCACCCACCCTTTTCCCTGGCTTGCTGAACAATGGAATGTGGAAGAGATTAATCACTTTTGCATTTCGTTCTTCAGCAAGTGAGGGCTAAAGGAAGGGGTTGTTTTTCTTGGAGCAAGCTACAAAATAGCAATTCTAGTAGTGCCCTTATTTATTTATTTATTTATTTATTTATATGTAATGTGTGCCATCATTGGTTGTTTTCTCATTAGTATTTTTTTTTCTTTTGCAAGTATATCTTCTGATATTATGATGCCAACATGTCACATCAAAAAAATCCTGTCAGTTCACTAAACCAAAAAAGGAAAAAAATGTCTGGGATACTTGAAGGATAATTGAACGACTGCTAGTGTACTTATGAGTGTGAACTGTCTTTGGAGAAATCATTATTCAAATAGTTTAGGTCTAAATGAAAACATAACATGAAAAACTGCATTGTTATCAAAGCAGAAAAGTACTATTAAGTCCTTCCCACTTCCCAAGCAGTGAAACTCTGGGGGCCAAACTACAAGGTATAGTTTCTTGGGGAATGTTGGGGGGAAAAGAGTCATGACTCAAATTTTAACTCAAGTTTTCATGTTTTGGCCTTACTCTCATAAGTCTTGCATGTCTATGGTTCCACCCCTGACTTGCCACTCAGCCCACTGACTCAGAAATGCTGAGTCATTTCAGCAACTCAGTTGACAGCCCAATCCTAGGCATGTCTCCTCAGAAGTAAGCCTCATTGTGGTCAGTGGGACTTACTTCCAGGTAAGTGTGGATAGGGTTGCACTGTCAGTGAGACCATTTGCGTTCATTTCCCAGCACTCCAGCAGCTGAATTTTGCTCCTGAGCGCCATGAGGTTGGCTCCCCAAAGACACATCTTTTATTTATTTAGGGGATTTTCAACCCACCCCTTTTTTATTTTATTTCATTTTTGCTGACCCCATTGGGGATTTAGACCAACAACTTCAAGATCTCTAACTCATTGTGTAGCAGCTTAGCTGCTTCCCCAATTGCGCTATTCTGGCTCTGATGAACACCTGACCAGAGAGGTGCTATAGTTTTGTAGAGAGGCAGGGAATTAAACTACTTTAAAAAAAAACCACAGGCTTGATGTCACCATAATGGATTGGCTCTTTAGCAAAGGACCCCCCACCCCCCACTTTGGCAATCTCTCAGATCTCACAGGACAGGTTTTCAGGCAAAAATAATGGAAAGTTTCATGACCCTCAGATAGGATGGGGGGGGGTTAAACTTGGAGAATGGTGCTTGTGAGGGGGAGCTTGCCCCGGAAACTGCATTCTCCTCTCTTCCTGCTGCAACTCTGGGCTTCTCCTGGCTCCTGGTTCTTCTGCCCTGACCCACAGATATGGCAAGGAGACTAGCCATGCTTCATTTTAAGGTACAAATAAATGTGTGTAAGCTACAATTAAAAAAAAACAGGGTTGATTGCTCTTCCTATTTAACAAAGCAACCTCCCCTATTTTGGAATAGATTCTCCCCTTTAAGAATTTGTTCCTTTGCATCAGAAGTTAGAAAGCCAGTGAGGTGCAGCGGTTAGCATGCTGGACTCAAGTCATGAAAGTTTGAATCCTCCCCTCGGTGAATTGGGTATCAATTGAAAAAGCTCCAAAACACTCGAGTCAAAAAAAGATTTGAGTAATCAGACGTCAAGTCACCGTGGGCATGTGCTATGACTTATCCATGAGTCAAGTGACTGGGGGCCAGAGACTCAACTGACTCGACTCGAATTTCGAGACTCGTTCCCTACACTGATAGTTACCTTTGGAGGAGAGAGAGCATGAGAAAGTTATGGCATCTTTGTAATATCTATTTGCAGGCTCCTAAAGCAGGTGGCCAAACTGTTGTTCCTGCATCAGATTCCAAAACAGAGCAACTGCTTGGCCATCTGCAGCCAGCTCACCTCTACTGCCTTGGCTGTTTCTAATCCAGCCGCACTCCAGCTCAGAAAATCTCCCAGCTCTTTCTCTTTATCACTTTCATTTGAAGCTACAACAACATTTCTCTGCCCCACTTGCTATCTGAAGGGTGTCATTCTCCAAAAGGCAGGAGGGAAAGATTTCCAGTCATTAGCTCCCATTCAGGGAATGTCAACTGATCATCTCTGACCATGAGCAAGCAATCAGCTCCACAAAGAATGATCACTCAGCATCCATAAAACTACACTTGAAGGGCAGCATGACACACTGGAGATATCACTGTGATTGTTAGGCATGATAGCATCTTTCTTTCAGAACCAGAAGGCTCCGGAAGGCCATTTTATCATTCTTGTTTTGTATTCTAGGGCCCACCGGGGAAGGATGGCTTGCCTGGTCACCCAGGACAGAGGGGTGAAACCGTAAGTGATTCTGTGTTAGTTTGTGTGATAATGTTTAGTTCACTATCGTTTTGGACAGAAATGATACTCATTTAGAAATAGTGAATGACATTCTATGAAAAGTCACTGTGACTTTTCTATGGCTATAATATAATCTCTCCAAATCCTAGTCTCCTCTCTGAGACACCGCCAGCCCACAATCCACAGACTCATTCTCTCTGTATAATTTTTAAAAAAACAAACAAGCCCTTCACCTCACTCATTTGTGCACGTGTTATGCATGTAACCTATTGCAATTTAGGGTTGACTTCACACATACATGGAGTTGCACTGCAAATCTCTTATTGCTTTTCCCCCATGCCCCTTTCATTTATGTTCTTAAATATTCCTTCCGTCCTTCTAGGGCAGGGGTCTCCAAACCCTGGCCTGAGGGCCACATTGGCCCTCCAGAAGGTTTTGATCCAGACTTTGGCTGCTAGCCGGAATATGGCAACCTGCTGAGTGAGGATAAATACAGTGGAACCTCGGTACCCTCTGGGAACCCCCCACGGAAATCCCCAGATCCCACCACGGAAACCAGAGTCACCATTTAAATGCCCTTGTATATGATGCATCCCTGATGCTGACATGTTTGGAGAGCCCTGTTCTCGGTAATCATGTGTCTATTTTATGTGGGCCAATTTTAAGTGCTTCCCTACATAACCACACTTGTTTGTCTGCTTTTAACACAACAATGTCTGTGACATCTATTTGAGGCAAATCTGAGCAATATCATTTAAGTAAGTGGAGTTATCAAATCAGCATCACAAAGTATGATCTATGAAACCGCCACTTTCCACCATACCACTGGAAGAGCTGGGCTCAGAACGATTGGAAATGACAGATCTTGGAAAGAGCCTTCAATATTTTACATCTAAGTGTGCAGAGCAGTAATAAAAATGGCAGTCTTATCCTTGGAGAGGATGAATCCCCTGCCGGTGCACGTCTTGCTTGTCATCTCTCCAGCGCTAATGCCGAGGTCATTGTAATGTGCATCTCTGTAATAATCAAGCATAATTAATAACCACTGTGTGCTTCATTTCTTAGGGTTTCCAAGGCAAAACTGGCCCACCAGGCCCTGGTGGTGTTGTTGGACCTCAGGTACATTGTCTTTGTCTAATTATACTTTAGAAGATGCGGAGGAAGCTTCAAGGGTAATCCTATGCTTGCCTTCCACCTGCAATCCTATACTCACTGTGGTTGCTGTGCCAGCCTTGTCACAAACATGCTGAAAAGCATGTCTGCGGCACCTCTTGCATAGGTTGTGCCAGCCAGAAGGCCTACACTGTCCCACACATGCAAGATCCAGAGCAGCACCCAACGGGCAGACAGGAGCTGCTTCTAGTGGGGGAGGGCGGGGGAAGTGCAGAACAGGGGCAGGGAAGGGCTTAAAGGGTTGGGGAGGGGGTGGATCAGGCTTACATTGTTTCCTAAGCTTACACCATATCCTATTCCCCCTCCCAGTATTCCCCCCCCCCCAACATAGGGCTTCTCAGACTTGCACCAGTTATTTTGCGGGTACAGATCCAAGTAGCTCCTTTGGGCAGGCTGGGGCTCTACATATGGCCCCTCACCTTAAGGAGACTCCAGTCTGCTCCTAAATAGCGCTGGATACAGTGTGGGCTGTGTGGCCCTGATTTGCCAGCGCTGGATAGGATTGGGCTGCTTGTTGGGCTTTATCTATCATAATAGCAGTCTCACTTAAGCTGATTCATGGTGCAGCCTAATACAGTGATCACTCACTGCAGACCTGCTGAGAAATATCCTCTCATAACCCCCCCCCCCCCCATTTTTCATGACAATGAAAAACATCCTGGTCAATGTAATAATGTTTGCTTTTCTACCATATCACTGCAGGCAACTTTCTAGAGGATTCACTCAGATCCACTCAGGCTTCTCCTATATCTGCCCCTCCCCCATGAGCACCCTTCCTAGGCCTGATTTGCATACCCTACCCATCTCCTCCCCATTTACCCCACTCTTGCCCCATTCAACACCCTCCCTACCTCCTCATTTTTAAAGAATCACAAAGGATGGCAAGACCAGAAATAATATTTTAGTGTTTAACAGATTCTTAGAATGTTGAGCCTTTCTAAGGCCTTTCTTGCTACATTTAAGAGCAGATCCTATGCATATTTACTCAGAAGTAAGTCCCATTGTGTCCAATGGTGCTTACTCCCAGGAAAGTGTGTATAGATTGCAGCCTTAATCATAGGAAGTATCTGAACCAGTTTTTGTTTCTTTCAGCCCTTCAGTGGAGTGAAATAGTACACATTTTACTGAGTGTACATTTTATCTGAATTACCTGTAACCTTTTTCTCTATCTTTCATTGACTAAACATTGTCTAATTTCCAAAATCTCACCATGCTGTGTCATGTGGGCAAAGATAAATGAAATCCCAGTTTCATTAAATACACATTAGTGATATTCCCTGTATTTATTTTGCATGTGATGAGTTTTTGTAGTTTTTTTCCTCATTTGTGATTTTTAAATACAGCATCTGCTGTCGCCAGGGAAGAAACTATTAGCACGACTATGCACATCCAAGCTTACAAAGGACTAAGGCAAACTGTTGTACCATGAGCATCATTACTGTGCAATTTTGACACCTCTGATATAGCTGTTTGCTATTTTATCTTTAAGAGGGAAAATAATTGCAGTAATTGAAGTCAGTGGCAAAATACCATACTGCAGTTTTCTTTGTATCTTCCTTCAAAATAGCTACTTACAAAAAGAAAGGCTGCTCCATATACAGTGATGTTTGGCTTTTTTTTTTTCTTTTATTCCAGAGATATATCCAAGACTTGCCTCATCACGATCATTTCCATCAACACCTAAACAGGACTAGTTAATCAGACTTTTGGAATGATGCTTCACTTTGCCTAGTCAGAAAACCTATGTAGTCAGTCAGGCTTCACCATCTCATTACATCAAGGACCAAAAACATCATATTGATGCATACTACTTTACACATCCTCACAAAACATACTAGTTTCTGCTGTGCTAGGAAACCAGAAACGTGCTGTTGGCTCTTTCATGTGAGCTAGAAAACTTGTAATAATGAGTCTATCACATTCTGAATGCAATCCTAACCTGGTCTTAGGCCAGCACAGTTAGGCCAGCAAAGTTTGGCCAGCACAAGGGCCAGCATAAAGCGCATTTGGACCACTCTTGGAGTCAGAGAGGATGGCACACGTCTGTGTGCTGGCCTCTCTGACTCTGAAAGTGGTCCAAGCATACTTTACGGTATCCCTCGTAAAGTACCAGGGATGCCAGCCAAACTTTGCTGGTGTAATTGTGTCTGCTCAACTCCAGTTGGGATTGCACTCTCAGTCTTTTTGATGGGACAGTAGGATTCCATTCTGCAACAAGTGTGTGTTCAGAGTCTTGAGAATGTGAAGGCCTTGATTTAGTTTTGGCAAAACACTTAGGGCCCAATCCTACCCAACTTTATTTATTTATTTGCTTGCAAATTCATATACCGCTTTATCTCCTGATAAGCATTAAAAGCGGCTTACAAAAGTTAAAAGACATCTATAAACCTTAAAATCTCCTAAAACAATTAGCCATCTAAAAAAATCTCATTAAAAACTAAGAAAAGCAGAATACAGTAAAAAGCTGGAAGAAATGTTGTATGTTAGGGCCCAGTCCTATCCAACTTTCCAGTATAGTACCAATGCAGCCATGCCAACAGGACGTGCACTGCATCTTGCAATGGGGGGCAGGCAGTCATAGAGGCCTCCTCAAGGTAAGGGAACGTTTGGTCCCTTAGCTCAGGGCTGCATTATGGCTGCATCAGAACTGGAAAGTTGGATAGGACTGGGCCCAATGTTAAATAAATATTACCTGGAATAAATTAATGTTCTTTTGGATTTAGGGCCCCACCGGTGAGACTGGTCCAATTGGTGAAAGAGGTCACCCTGGCCCCCCCGGGCCCACCAGGCGAACAAGGGCTACCAGGGGCTGCTGGGAAAGAAGGTGCTAAGGTATTCATAAGTACTGATGGATGCATGAAAATCTGTCCTTTAAATATATACCATGCAGAATGCCAGTTTTCTTTCTGAATGAGCAGTTTGCCACAACTAGAAGGACCATAGTAGAAACTGAATATGTCATTGTTGCTAGTTTATGTACATAAATAGTAGTCTACTTTTTCTGTCAATAGCATTGCATCAAAGCAGCTGATACTACAACCATTTTTTTTAAGTACACATCATTTAAATAGACCAAAAAAAATTAAGTTTCCGCTATTTGATTGGGTTGTTGTTGTTGTTGTTGTTCAGTCGCTAAGTCGTGTCCGACTCTTCGCGACCCCATGGACCACAGCACGCCAGGCCTCCCTGTCCTCCACTAGCTTCCTGAGTTCACCCAATTTCATATTCATTGCTTCGGTGACACTATCTAACCATCTCATCCTCTGTCGCCCCCTTCTCCTTTTGCCTTCAATCTTTCCCAGCATGAGGGTCTTTTCTAAAGAGTCCTCTCTTCTCATCAGGTGGCCAAAGTATTGGAGCTTCAGCTTCAGCATTTGTCCTTCCAGGGAGCAATCAGGCTTGACTTCCTGGAGAATTGACCGATTGGATCTCTTTGCAGTCCAGGGGACTCTCAAGAGTCTTCTCCAACACCATAATTCAAAAGCATCGATTCTTCGACGCTCTGCCTTTCTTATGGTCCAGCTCTCACAGCCATACATGGCTACTGGGAAAACCATCGCTTTGACTATGCGAACCTTTGTTGGCAGGGTGATGTCTCGGCTTTTGATTAAGCTATCTAGGTTCACCATAGCTTTCTTCCCAAGAAGTAAACGTCTTTTAATTTCATGGCTGCGGTCACCATCTGCGGTGATCTTGGAGCCCAGGAAAATAAAGTCTGTCACTGCTTCCATTTCTTCCCCTTCTATTTGCCAGGAAGTGATGGGAGTGGTTGCCATGATCTTAGTCTTTTTAATGTTGAGCTTCAAGCCAATTTTGGCACTTTCCTCTTTCACCCTCATCAAAAGGTTCTTTAGGTCTTCCTCACTTTCTGCCAGTAGAGTGGTATCGTCTGCATATCTGAGGTTGTTGATGTTTCTCCCAGCAATCTTGATTCCAGCTTGTGAGTCATCCAGCCCTGCCTTCCTCATGATGTACTCTGCGTATAAGTTAAATAAGCAGGGTGACAATATACAGCCTTGTCGTACTCCTTTCCCAATTTTAAACCAGTCGGTTGTTCCATGTCCAGTTCTAACTGTTGCTTCCTGACCCGCATAAAGGTTTCTCAGAAGGCAGATCAGGTGGTCTGGAACTCCCATCTCTTCAAGAACTTGCCACAGTTTGTTGTGATCCACACAATCAAAGGCTTTAGCATAATCAATGAAGCAGAGGTAGATGTTTTTCTGGAACTCTCTTGCTTTCTCCATGATCCAGCGAAGGTTGGCAATTTGATCTCTAGTTCCTCTGCCTCTTCGGAAACCAGCTTGTACATCTGGTAGTTCTCGATTCACATACTGCTGAAGCCGAGCTTGTAGGATTTTGAGCATGACCTTGCTAGCATGTGAAATGAGTGCAATGGTGCGGTAATTCGAGCAATCTTTGGCATTGCCCTTCTTTGGGATTGGAATGTAAACTGATCTTTTCCAGTCTTGTGGCCACTGTTGGGTTTTCCAAATTTGCTGGCATATGGAGAGCAGCACTTGGACAGCATCATCTTTTAAGATTTTGAGTAATTCCGCTGGAATGCTGTCACCTCCACTAGCTTTGTTGTTAGTGAGGCTTTCTAAAGCCCACTTGACTTCACTCTCCAGGATGTCAGGTTCGAGCTCAGTGACTGTACCACTGTGGTTATCAGGAACATTGAGATCGGCCTTATAGAGTTCCTCTGTGTATTCTTGCCACCTCTTCTGAATCTCATCTGCTTCTGTTAGGTCCTTGCCATTTTTGTCCTTTATTGTGCCTACCTTAGCATGAAATTGTCCTTTGACATCTCCAATTTTCTTGAAAAGTTCTCTAGTCCTCCCCATTCTGTTGTTTTCCTCTATTTCTTTGCATTGCTCATTTAGAAAGGCCTTCCTATCTCTCCTTGCTGTTCTCTGGAAATCTGCATTCAGTTGGGTATATCTTTCCCTTTCTCCCTTGCTTTTGGCTTCTCTCCTTTCCTCAGCTATTTGTAAAGCCTCGTCAGACAGCCACTTTGCCTTCTTGCATTTCTTCCTCTTTGGGATGGTTTTAGTTGCTGCCTCCTGTACAATGTTACAGACCTCCGTCCAAAGTTCTTCAGGCACTCTGTCTACCAAATCTAAGCCCCTAAATCTATTTGTCACCTCCACTGTATATTCGTAGGGGATCTGATTTAGGTCATACGTGGAGGGCCTAGCGGTTTTCCCTACTTTTTTCAGTTTAAGCCTGAATTTGGCAAGAAGAAGCTGATGATCTGAGCCACAGTCAGCTCCAGGTCTTGTTTTGACTGCCTGTATGGAACTTCTCCATCTTTGGCTGCAAAGAATGTAATCAATCTGATTTCGATGTAGACCATCTGGTGAAGTCCATGTGTACAGTCGCCGTTTGTGTTGCTGGAAAAGGGTGTTTGCTATGACTAATGTGTTCTCCTGACAGAACTCTATCAGTCTTTGCCCTGCTTCATTTTGTACTCCAAGACCAAACTTGCCTGTTATTCCTCTTACCTCTTGACTGCCTACTTTAGCATTCCAATCCCCTATGATGAGAAGGACATCTTTTTTGGGTGTTAATTCTAGAAGCTGTTCTAGGTCTTCATAGAAGCGGTCAACTTCTTCCTCATCAGCACCAGTGGTTGGGGCGTAGACTTGGATTACTGTGATGTTGAAAGGTTTGCCTTGGATCCGAATGGAAATCATTCTATCATTTTTGAGGTTATACCCCAGTACTGCTGTTCTCACTCTCTTGTTCACGATGAAGGCTACTCCATTTCTTCTAAGGGATTCCTGCCCACAGTAGCAAATATAATGGTCATCTGAATTAAATTCTCCCATTCCTGTCCACTTTAGTTCACTAACTCCCAGGATGTCGATGTTCAGCCTTGACATCTCACGTTTGACCACATCTAGCTTGCCTTGATTCATAGATCTGACGTTCCAGGTTCCTATGTAGTATTGTTCTTTGCAGCATCGCACTTTCCTTTCACTTCTAGACACATCCACAGCTGAGCTTCCTTTCAGTTTTGGCCCAGCTACTTCACTCTTTCTGGAGCTACTAGTACTTGTGTTCTGCTCTTCCCCAGTAGCATAATGGACACCTTCCGACCTGAGGGTCTCATCTTCCAGTGTCATATCGTTTAGCCTTTTTGTTCTGTAATCCATGGGGTTTTCTTGGCAAGAGTACTGGAGTGGGTTGCCACTTCCTTCTCCAGCGGACCACGTTTAGTCAGAACTCTCTGCTGTGACCTGTCCATCTTGGGTAGCCCTACATGGCATAGCTCAATACCTACAAAATACCTACAAAGTAGGTCTCCGGTAGCACTCTGTGGACATACATTCCACTTAAAGGGGGGGGGGCGCAGTAAGCCCCGATCTGTGAACTTGCAGATCTTACCTTGTAGGGTGGTAAATAGCAAGGCTTCACCCAGGAATGTCAACATTCAGGAAGGTTCACATGGGAGAAAGCAGAAAAGCATACTTCCCTCCCTATTACTCCCCTAATTTCATCTGCAGTATGAGCTGAAACCAATTTGGTTGCAAAGTAAACAGTGATGCTGCAGTTTACTGGGGATAGGCACAATCTAGTGGCAAAGAATCTTGACTTGCATGCAGAATGATCCATGTTTGATCTCTGCCCTAGCCATGTATGGCTGGGAAGATCCCTGCCTGATACACTGGAGTGCTGCTGCAAAGCAGCTTCTAATGTACAGTTTAATCCAGATGTTTGGTCTCCAGGGAGCTGGATGCCACCCTGGCAGAGCTTCAGCCTGCAGAAGCCAGGCAGGTCCGAATGCGAGTAAGGTGAGACCCTGATCCACCCTGTGTAGGGCCTCAGTTAGTCAATGGAAAGAGGGCAGGGGGTTATCTCACCCTGGCTCCTCCTGAGGTTTGTCATAGGTCTGCCCGCATCTGGCTTAGCCAGCAACCTAAACCCTACTGACCCTCATCACAGGCCACTGGGGGTTTTAAAGGTAGTGGCTCCACCTTGCTCTCAGCTGGAGCCACTGGAGCAGCTGTGGCTTGTTCCTTACTCTTCTGGCCGGCCTGCCTCACGAGTAATCCTCCTCCCGGCTGGGACTGCCTCATGAGTAGCCCCCCTCCCGGCTGGGGCCGCTGCCCTGCTGGTCGGGGTTGGGCTCGGGGACTTGCCCGGCCCATTATGCCGGCCCCGTTGAGTGCAGCGTTGACCGGAGCCGGACGTGTGCCCTGACACCGGCCCCAGCGTCATCCTTGCTGCTGGAGCCCTTTGCCTGGCAGAGTGAGAACTTCTCCCAGTTCTCAGAGACTGCGCCAGGCTGCAAGGCCTTGGCCTGGGGTGCAGTCGTGGTCTCCCTGGCGGCCCCGCAAAGGGGCACGCCTGCCAGCGAGCGGTGGGACTCCTGGTCCCCCTGGAGGGGCTTAGGCAAGGCGGGATCCTGGAGGAGACCCCAACACCAGAATATAAAACTGAACAGGTCCAAGTTCCGTGCACCCAGGTTTGAGACTCTTCGTAAAGAGTTATACAGGATGTCCTCAAAGTCTCTTTACAATTTCAAACTTGTATTACAAAAACAAATGACAAGATACATGTATGGAAAGTATACAATATTAGGAGTATATATTGAAGTTTATTTTGCATCAGTTAATAAACCTCTATATGTGCACCATTGGTTGCACGCAGCACATCAAGGCGATAATCGATTTCCTGCCATGTTCGCTGTAGCACAGTCTCATCAATGGTGGCAACGGCCAGTAATGTCCCGTGTCTTTGTTCTGTACATGATGTCTTTAATGTTGCCCCACAGAAAGAAATCTAGGGGTGTGATATCATTAACACATCTCATCATTTGCCTGATTTTTTCATGGTTTTTTGCAATTGTAAAGAGACTTTGTGGACACCATGTACTATGATACTGCAACATTAGAGTGATCATGAGTGACACGATGGCTCTCATGTCACTACTACTTTTAACAAAAGCATCACAAAAATGAGTAAACATATGAAAATTTACTCATAAAAGTTTATGAATTGCCATATGCTCCTGTCTCAACTCTTAATTGGTAGGTAGACTATCACGCTTTTTTTTTAAAAAAAAAAATTTCCCTCTAAAATGTGCTGTCATTTTTTGAATGTTCCATGTGAGTGGATACTTTGTCTCTTCATTAAAACAGCAGTTAGACGTCAGCGTAGATCGTAGTTCGTAACAAAATTCATTTCTGAATGTTCTTTGTCTGATTCCCTAGGGTGATCCAGGTCCTCAAGGCATCTCTGGAAAAGATGGACCACCAGGACTTCGTGGTTTTCCAGGAGAAAGAGGCCTACCAGGAGCTCAGGTACAATGTTAAATCCATAAGATGCTACTAAGAGAATAGCATTCTTACAGAGAGCTCATATAAATGTGTGATGCCCCAACGTTAAAAAAAAGTTGGACATGTTTGCTATATATGCTGTAACATCAATTCACTACATGGCATATACCAGTTTTCTAGACTAGG
The DNA here is from genome assembly GCA_029204185.1 of Lerista edwardsae. Classification (NCBI taxonomy): domain Eukaryota; kingdom Metazoa; phylum Chordata; class Lepidosauria; order Squamata; family Scincidae; genus Lerista; species Lerista edwardsae. Next base: position 4,564,273 of record JAJKFI010000065.1, read on the forward strand.
GTACCTATTTGCATTTAGAAGGAACTCGGGAGAACATAAAACAATAAAACCTCCTTTCCCAGGGATGAACAACTGGCAGCCATAGCTCAAGGCTGAGCTCATGCTTCAAATGTAGAAGGTTTCAGGTTCAACCTCTGGCATCTCTAGATTTCAGATTTGGTGGCAGGAAAAGGTCCTGAGCCTGATATTCCCAAAAGCCACTGTTAGAGCGCAATCCTAACCTGGAGTTACGCCAGCAAAGTTTGGCCAGCACAAGGGCCACCACAAAGCATGTTTGGACTAATCTCGGAGTCAGGGGGAATGGCACCCATCTGTGTGCTGGCCCCTCTGACTCCGAAAGTGGTCCAAACACACTTTATGGTGGCCCTTGTACTAGCCAAACTTTGCTGGCCTAAGTTTAGGATTGCACCCTCAGTCAGTGTAGAACACCCGCATTCTATACATGAATATTCTGTAGATTAAGGAATGTCCTTAATTGGTTAAGAAATGCTCAGTTGATTAAAATGTTATTTGAAATGCTCTGCAGCATCAATAAGTAATAATATTTTCTGCTTTGTAGGGTGGAAGTGGTCTAAAAGGAGGAGAAGGTCCCCAAGGTCCTCCTGGCCCAATTGTAAGTAGAATGCGTGTGCTTGGAGGCCAATTGAATTTTTTTTTTTCAGGAAAACGAATGTTAGGTCCATTATCGCCTTCCTCTTTATGTCTTCATGTTGTTATATGTGTATGCTCTTGTGAACAGTACACAAATGTATGTCATTTGGATTTGTCAACAACAATTTCCTAGTAATTATGGGAATTAATGAGTCCGTCAACCAGAAGAAACTACAAACATAAACGTATCGTCCTATCTGAAACCTGCTGTTATCAGCAAGGGGTAAATTGTCTTTTCATGTCATGCTAGATATTACAAGACAGTAAAAAAAAAAGACAAAAACAACAACCACAAAACCACAGCCTCTAGTGGCAGGAAACTGAAAAACATAGCCTACAAAGAAAGCTACAAAGAAATTCTAATCATCTTTCCTTTCCTTATGAGAGTCACAGGAGTTAGATAAATATAACATTCAGAAACACCTCAGAATAAATCTGTCTAAGGCAGCTATTTTCAACCAGTGTGGCGTGGCACATTGGTGTGCTGTGAACGGTTCACAGGTGTGGCGCAGGAGTTTGTGGGAGGTTCATTGGGGGATGTGAGCCCCCCACTGGCAGTAGGGTATGCCTTGGTCAAAAACTGAAGGGGTGCCTTGACAATTTTAGCGCTTTCTCAGGGTGCCATGAGATTTACAAAGTTTGAAATCCACTGGTCTAAGGTTTCTGTTCCAGTTTGAAACAAGGTTGTCTTTCTAATGAGCTAAGGGCCCAGGCACACGACAGCTTTCTGCTGCCAGAAAACAATTAGCTTATGTTGAGTTCCCGATAGGAAAGTTGCTATTGAAGTTGGTTGTGTAATTGCCACTTCTGTAGACTGAGCTCTGTGAGGACTAACTTGCAGCACAGTATAGCAACTATCTGATTATGAGCACAATCCTAAACTGGGGTTAGGCCGGCATAAACTAAGTCAGCAAAGTTTGGCAAGCACAAGGTCCACCATAAAGCATTTTTGGATCACTCTCGGAGTCAGAGAGGACGGCTCACATCTGTGTGCTGGCCTCTCTGACTCCAAGAGTGGTCCCAACATACTTTACGATGTCCCTTGTGCTGGCCAAACTTTGCTGACTTAGTTTATGCCGGCCTCACTCAGTTTAGGATTGCGCCCTAAATCTGGTTGCAATTGTTTGCAATCAATCAATCTACAGTCGAGTCCATTTGCTCAGCACTCAGCTTGTCTTGGTAGCGGCCACAGGCAAGGTTGATCTATCAGGGTGGCCATCTACATGCATGAGAGCCCACCTGACCAGGCTAACCCCTTATTCCTCAGTACTGGTGGCATGCATGCTCAATGCATGGTCAGAAGAGGGATGTGGCATGTACCAGCATGTGTGGCAGTGCAGGGCTTTCCGCAGGGCCATCAGCAACGTGATACTGTATTGGTCACATGATCAGTGAGCACAGTCAAGCCCTTGACAAGCTGTGCATTCTTCACATTTGCATGCGGAAAGTGGTTCACCGCATTCACAGCCTCAGACTATGAAAGGAGTATGTTGACATGTTATAGCAACACAGACCTAATATTTTTTTAATATGTATCCCCCACCTTATTAAAAACAAGGCTGATAACAATTCAGTTTAAAATACAATACCCCTAAATATACAATATACCCACAAATATGCAATATTAAAAAACACACACACACAAATCCAAGAAACTAATTAGTGCTTTGTTTCTGGACATAACTGGAGAAGGCCTGCTATTAAGTTTTTAGAGTGCTAAAACAAAAAGAGAAAAAAGGCACAGAAGACTTGGCAGATCGAATCAGTAAAGTGGCACAGAGGAACTGGGATTCGAGAGTGTGTTCCACTCCAGCCAGGAAGGTCCAAGACATTGCTAGAGTACACCCAGGATTGTACCTCATCTTCTGGTTTGAAAAGAGTTTACTTTTGTCCAAGATAAGAGAAGTGAATACAGGTGAGTACTATAGAAATGCCCAGCCTTTCACTCCTCCGGAATCACGTTGAAAGCTGAACTCACACACTTGGCAATATCATGTGTTGCAAGTCATACTGGACTTTACCACTTTAAAATGCAGATGGAAGGTCTTGTTTAATTTTGGTCCCATGTAAAAATAACTTCCTAGGATGTATAATCCAGCATGTCAGAGAGAAGGATTGTAGCTTTCTTCCTCGATTCCCCATCTCCTCCTATCTATGGTATAACCCAGATTACATCACTTGGATCTCAGTTGGTCCTTCTCCACTGCTTCACTGAAATACACACAGGGGAAGGTCTTCTGTAAGACTAGTATAACATTGATTTTACTTTTATTATTATTATTTTTTTTACTTTTATTTGTGGGTTCGTTATTCCTGCCCACACATTCATTTTTGGATAAAAATGTGAAAACAACACAGCTACCCTCTCTGGGATGAGAGCATAATTGGCATGAAATTTAATTCTCGCTCTCTAGGACTCTTAATCAAAGCAAAGCAGCCTTAATCCATTTCTAAGCTTTTCAGTCATGCCATGTTAATATTGAAGACCAGCCCTCATCTTGTCTTTCTTTTGCCATTCTGTGTCTGATTGGACACTTTCAATATCGAATTGTCTGTGTCAGAGAAACTGAAAACAAAACATTCCCCTTTTTCATTATTCCAGAGTTTCTGAACAAGATTGCTTCACGTAGGTAACTTGAAATGGAACTTTTTTTTTTAATTTCGAAGAGTCCAAACACCAGGAGCCAAATGCCATGTTACCATTAGCTGTTCGGCATGTTTTGGTTTTCTTGTTTCCTAAGTAGAAATCAGCGGCAGGGGGGGGGTCAGAGCTGGAACCTTGGCACCAGGGGACCCCTGTAGCTGCTTCTCCCCCACCCCGATAGCTGCTACGTGCCCCAGAAAGGAAGCTACCAATGTCACAAACAGCAGTTCTGTATAACAGCTCTGGTGGGAAAGGCGATCTGGGTCAGGACCATGGTCTGCCCCAAAAATAAAAGAACAGATTAAGCCTAATTACTCACGGACTTTGTATCCACAGATTTGGCTTAACACAGGTCCTCTGGACCCGCGTTGAGCCAAATTCGGTTCAACCTGAAGCCTCCAACGGTGACTGGAGCTGCACTTTGGTTGCCTCTGGAGGCTCTTCTGAGGTCACACACATCCACCCACAGCCTTGGCAGGTCTCAGAATGGGTGTTTAGGCTGGAAGAACACAACTTCAGGGTTTTGGGGGCAAAACTGGAAGTTACATTATTAAATGCCTTATTAAAAATGTAGCTTCCAGTTTTGATGAAAAAACAGACGTTGTGTTGTTTCAGCCTAAACAGACATTCTGAGACTGGGCGAAGCCTCAGGTGGATGCGTACAGACTCGGCAGGCTTCAGAAAGCCCTCCAAACCCAACTGGACCAGTGCTCTGGTCAGGTTTGGAGGGGGGAATTCACGAGTTTAATTACCCACAGATTTTTTAATCCATGAGGGTTCCAACAACAGAACCCTCACAGATAAAAGGGCCCCACCTGTAATATGAAGCTATTCATAATATGAAAATAGCTTATTTCATTAAACAATGGCTTGCTTTAGAGCCCAATCCTAACCCCCTTGGCATTGGCTGTACCCTTGTGCTCCCAGTGCTGGTATCATATTGTGCTACAAGCTGTGGTTTGTTTCAGCCTGATCAGTTAGTATTTGAAGCTGTTTATATGAACTCTGCTTTAACCATATATCTGAATTTACACACCATTAACAAACCAGTTAGGGCCAGTGCAGTGCTTCAAGAGGCTGCTGCACAATGGAAATTGGAATGAACTTTAGCTCAAATCATTGTATGGATTCTTAACCATGGTTAGCACAGGCCATTGTTTCTCATTACATCTGAAGATTACTATTCGGTAATGTACTCAGTACATTTCTACTTAGTTTAGGAGTCTAGAATTGGCAGTTAGCCATGGTCCCCAATTCTTTTCAGAGATGTGTAGTGTTTACCTTTAGAGAATCAATTTTTGTTTTTTGTCCAACTCACAAGTTCGGGGAAGTAACAGGCATAAAGCCACATCCGACAAGCCTCCATTTAACATGATACAAGGAATAAACCCCTGTTAATTTTATTTCACGTTTGAATTCCAGCTAGGTTTTAAGTGAATAAACTACGTAAGTAAACAAACTATTTCAACAAAAAGATAAACTAAATACACATTATATTTACACATATAAAAGATTGAGACTGCAAGATGTTTTTGGAAAAGAAAATGGAATTGATTTTCCAAAGTTACTTTATCAGATGTGTTTCTGTCTTCTTAAAATTGAGGATAAAATTGCCAATAAACGTTAGTTGTCATGAAAGTGCTCTGTATCCTTTCTTGCCTATTTCCTGCTAGCAATAAAGTGCAAAATCTGGAAATGCTGCATTACTGGTAGAATACTAAAAAATCAGATCCATTCCTTTTACACAAGTCAACATATCACTTTGGAAGCACAGTACAACATGAAAAGGAGATGTGCACTGCACACACATTATCAAGGATGAAGACTCTTTGCCTTCATGTTTCTGTTCTTTTTATCTTCTGGCCTTGCATTTTCATTGTCGTCTTTCCTCTGTCATGGCACTGCAAAGGTTGCTAAAGGCTGACACAAGAAACCTTTCGGGAATATGACAGAGTCATTCTGCTTTAAAACTTGTAACTACTCAAGATTGGTTCACTTAAAGGTCACCGAGGCTACCTCATTTAGTGGCATTAGTAATGCCGACCTTAAACTGCATCCTGGCAATCATAGAACAATAATCAGGAGTGGTTTGCTTAAGAAATAATTTGCTATTCTTTCAAAAGTATTAATAGCAGGGTGTGATGGAAGGGGGCTGGTCTTCCCGAGGTTGCGTGGAATGTGTTCTTCAAGATAAAATCACAGTCATGGAGAAGAGTGAGGTCCCCTTCTGACATTGGAGCAGGTTGCATGAGACTTGTGTGAAGTGGTGCAGCTCTATGTGATACTGGCATGAGCTGCCATGACCACGGACGTCCTACCCCTCCCCTCACATCTGGACACTGCAGCCAAATTCTGTGCTGTCACTTGAATCACTCCGGAGATGGTTGCTTTTGAATTGTAAAATTAGTACTCCAGCACTAACATTACCGGAGTGATTCAAAAATCAGTATCCAAGACAGACAGGAGTGGCAAATAGTTACCATATCACTCCGTGATATAGTGCACAGCTTTTATGCAGGAGTTCCAGACTCAGAGCCCAATCCAGAAATGACCAAATGCCTGGGAATTCAGTGGTAGCCAGGCGGCCGCTGCTGCATTCTGCAGCAGCCAGGCAGCCCCAGGAGGCTCCGCGGGGAAAGGGGACCTTAGTCCCCTCTTCCTGCAGTAAGGGCGCAGGGTGACCAACGGGTCTACTTGCTCCTGCGCCAGCTTTTTAGCCAGTGCAGAAACAAGGGCCTCTGAGTAAGGCCACGCAGCCTTACTCGGAGTAACTGCTGGTCAGTAATCCCTGCCCTGGAACGCGTCCTGTCCAGTGGTGTCATCTAAATGATTTAAGAACAGGTACTCACTTTTGATTGGCACGTGTCGGGACCTGCCCACCAGAAGTGACGTCATAAGCCGGAAATGATGTCGTGGCAGGAAGGGACATGAAAAAAGCCCTTTTTGAGGCCTCAGACCATTTTAAACTGACCCAACAGTATTCCACAGCACCCCCAGAACATGTTAAGGAGGCCTGGAATCATGTTAAAGTGACCTAACAGTTCCAAAAGTATTCAAGAGCAACCCCTGAGCAGCTCATTTTTCAGTGGCAAGGCAAGGCAAGGCAAGGCCTGGCCTGGCTTGGGAAGGCAAGGCAAGTTTAAAAAAGCCACCTGCTCATTTCAGCAATTCCAAAATCTTACAGAGCAACAGCACAGCAGTTTAACAAAGACACCAGCTCATGGCCTGGCTTGGGAAGGCAAGGCAAGTTTTAAAAAGCCACCAACTCATTTCAGCAATTCCAAAATCTTTTGGAGACAAATTCCAAAATCCCCCCCCCCCAGGAACCGCCGCGCCTCCTCGGGAGAGGGAGCCCCAGGCAGCCTACCTGCTCACACTGCTGCTGCCGTCGGTCTCCCTCGCTTCACTCTGCTCCGCTCCGCTCACTGCCAGGCAACTCAAATGTGCAGGAAATTCAAACGTTGCAGGGGGTGGAGTGGCGCACCGATGGAGTCGACGAGTGGGCGGGCGAATGAGCGGAGCCAGCCGTAATCCTAGGAACGGGTACTCGCGTACCCCCTACATGACATCACTGGTCCTGTCCCAACCAGAATGGCCGCCTTGCGAGCGTACTGCCCACTGTAAGGCCCACTGGAGTGGGCCCTTAATCCCTGGAAATGGATCTCTTGTTTGAGGGTTGAGAAAGACCTGCTATGACCTTGGAGAGCTGATACCCATTAGAAAACATAATAATGGACTAGATAGGCCAATATTGTAAGTCAGAGTATGGAATCACTATATATCATACTATGGATGTGTGTGTGTGTGGAATCTTATTGGAGGAATTTGTTTTCTCAGCCCAGCTGTACAGATGCTTAAATGGGCTACATTGGACCTGCTCAACGATGTTTTGTTTTTAATTCTAGGGCTCACCGGGTGAACGTGGGCCAGCAGGTACCGCTGGACCAATCGGCTTACCAGGGCGTCCAGGGCCTCAGGGTCCTCCCGGGCCAGCAGGAGAAAAGGGAGCTCCGGTGAGTAATTCTGAAGAAATAATGCAAAAGACTGTTATATTGCAGAAGTTATTACTTTTCATATCCAATAATGTTGGGTCTTCACACTCCAATACCTTTCTACTGCATATGTGCCCAGCATACATGCCTGTACTCCCTTTTCTATTTACAATGGAATACGGCTGAAATTTAATTAAACTGGATGACATTTTGGCACACTTTATCAAATCCTAAAGCCCAGGAAGAGGGGTTAAACAAAGCTGATCATTACGAGTGCCTCAGCGGCTGCCTATGATAATAAAATATTTTGTCAAACCCTGGCTGTGATTTAAACTTAGTGGCCTAATGCTCTGTTTTACAAAAAGTGCTCTTTTTATTTCTCATTTTCTTACCAAATTTCATTACCTACTCTCTCGGCTATCTTTTTATTCAGGTGTAACCTATAAGTGAAAACCTGTGTGTGGGTAGATGGAAATATACTGCAGATGTAGGGAAACAGCTGGAATAGCTCTGCATGTGAGCTTAGCAAACTATCTGAATGTCATATTGATATAGTGACGCCTGTGTGTACTAATGGTGTTTAAAAACAAATATGGCATATACACATTTCTGATGTGTGACAGTTCTTTGAATTCTGGACATTTGTAGGATACATTGGATTTTTTGAAGAACGGTCAAACAAGTTCTGAGAATCAAGAATGCGTCAGGCTGCAATCCTATGCACACGTTTTTTGGGAGTAACTGCCCAACCCTTATTAACTCCCCATGTGGTAAAGCAGTGGCACCAACTTGGCTCCTGCTGTAATCCGCAGGGCAGTTTCAGCCTCTAGAGGCCTCCTCCAGATAAGGAGACGTTTGTTCCTTCGCCATGGGGCAAGCCCATGCCAGCCTACTGGGTCTACTCAGACCTGCGCCAGCGATATCAGTGGCGCAAGTCTGCATGGACCTGGGAAGGCAGATTGAGACAGGGAAAGGGGTTAGGATTTGGCGGTGAGCGCAAACCACCCCTTTCCTGTTCCTGAACCATTCTCTTCTTGGTTTCTGCTATTACCCTTTTACGCCCACCTCTGTCTCCCTCCTACCCCCAACACACACCCACCAGGGCCAGCGGAGTCTGCTGCTCGCAGCCTGCAGCAAGAGCCAAACTGCACCCTGCAGTGTGCCACCTTTGGTGTCATCCAGAAAATGCCTAGCACCACTTGTTCCAGTGGCACTAGGTGCTAATAGGATCTGGCCATAATCCCCACTGAACACATGTGAACTTCCTTCTGAGCAGACATGCATAGGATTGCACTGTTAAATTTGTTCTTCTCCTCCCTGGTCCTGAAAATACGTAGCGCACAATCCTAACCTGCGCTCGAACAGGCAGACAGGCTGACCTGCTCTGTATCCTAACATAAACTGGGGGGCAGCTGCAGCTCACTGTGAGGCAAGGAGCAGGCGCCAGCCAGCCCTATGGGGCCGCTCAGATCTGCGCCCGCAAAATAGCAAGAGCAAGTCCATGCTTCCAGGAGCAGCCCAGCCCAGCAACAGGGTTTGGATGTGGCCATGTCCCATGTCTGCCCCCACTCTGCCCACAGGTCTGCCCTCCCTCTGCCCCATTATGCCTCCCGCCCACCTCCAGCATACCCTCAGCACGGGCATGCATGGATGGTGCATGCTGCATGTGTTGGCCCAGTGTCCAAATCCACATCTCAGACACACCTTATGGCACATTTGTGGCCGGTGCAACACCAAGTTAGGATTGCACTCTTACTTCCTATCAAGTATGTTTCAGAATGCAGTCTCTGACAGCGCATTGTAATCCTATCCAGTTTTCCAGCCCTGGTGTAGCCATCCCAATGGTGTGAGTACTGCATTCTGGAGGGTGGAGTCATGAAGGTCTCTCAGTGTCAGAGAACATTTGTTTACTTACTCAGGGCTGCATTGCAGTTACATCGGCACCAGAAATTTGGATAGAATTGGGTCCTAACTCTATTACGTTAACAGTATGCATATCATCAACTAGAAGTGGAACAATGTATTCATGAGATACGTTAATCTGTTCTCTTTCCCTGCTTTGGTATATTTTGTTTATTTATTTTTTCTGTCTGTAATCTCTAACGACTTATATTATCTGTGTTTTCATTTCTCTTTCCCATCTATTATCTATAATGCATTTTATCATAAAAGCGTATTGAAATCCTGAAAAGCAGACAATGGTTCCTGGAACAAGTTAAGCTGTTTTGCAATATAAAGTTCTGGGTTTTGTAATATATATGTATGAGTCCTTATCATGACTGAGCAAGCGACTAGGAGGGAATTTCTTCCAAGGCTTCAATGCTGTGAGTTGGACTCTGCCAAAGAGAATTGGTGAACACAGCATTCTGAAGGCTTACGTGGTAACGAACCAGAAATAGTTCCACTAGTGAACTGCAATTAGTGAACTGCATCTCTGTTCTTTGCAGTTCATGAGTTCAGTTTTGTTTCTTGTAGCCAATCAGAGAGAGCGTAAGTGCACTGTTTGCCAAATACATATGAGGACAATGACAGAGCTACTACTAGAGAGCATTTAATTTGTTCTTTGCAGAATAAGGAAAAGCCATACAGGTTGAGCCTAATTATCCGCAGATTTTATACCACGAATTTGTCTCAGCACAATACCCCTAGACCCATGCTGAGCCACATTTGGCTCAACCTGAAGCCTTCAAAGGCAACTGGAACTGTGCTCCAATCGCCTCCGGAGGCTCTTCTGGAGTTAGGCCGGCACAAGTTAGGCCAGCAAAGTTTGACCAGCACAAGGACCACCGTAAAGTGCATTTGGCCATTCTCGGAGTCCGGGAGGATGGCGCACATCTGTGTGCTGCCCTCTCTTAATCCAAGAGTCGTCCAAACATACTTTATGGAGGCCCTTGTTCTGGGCAAACCTTGCTGGCCTAACTTGTGCCAGCCTAACTCCAGGTTAGGATTGCGCTCTAAAAGACATCCCATGAATTGTTTGTATTGCATGAAGACAAATTATGTAATTAACAGCTAATTCTTATGATCGGGCTGCGCTGCTGGCGCTAGCAGTGCAGCCTGATTTATGGCATCTCAAAATGCAACACCACATAGTCCATGACAAGGCTGCCGCTGGAAATGGCAAGTGGTGCCAACCGCACAGCATTGCTAAGCACCAGTAAGTTAGCAGCAGGGGTGGCCTTGTAGGCTGTGGGAGGGAGGGAGTGAAAGGATTGGGAGTGTAACTGGGTGGGGAGGAGGGAGGAAGGCGACTGAGGAGGAAGGAGAGGGTGGATCCTGCAGCAATGGCACATGCCGGACCTTATCCCCTCCTTAAACTTCCCAGCCCTTTTATTTTCTCTTCAGACATATCCAACGAAATAGGCAGCATATGTCTCAGGATACCCATTGGAGATCAGGTGGCCTACCAGGAGATGAGTGCAAAACAATTTTACTTGCCTCCTGTATGCTGCCTAATCCCTCCATCACCACCATAAGATGCAGTGCGTCCTTTTTTGGCCTGGCTTCATCAGTGCTGGTAGTGGTTGGATAGGACTGGAGTCTGAAGATAACCAATCAAAGCAAGCACGTTCTTTTTCCTTTAGAGCAGCTAGTGTTATTAGGGGCTTCCCTGACAGACAGAAAACTGCAGTTTGATAAACATACAGTATAACGCATTGTAATTATTATAGGAGTCTGAAACATGGAAGACAGGCAGCCACAGAACAGTAGTCAACATTCCAGCATACAGCAGGTCAAGGCACTGATGGGATGAATGATGGATTGTGTGAATTTTCCATTCAGATAGCCTTGGATTGAGAAGGAGGGATTCGCTGTTGCAGCCTTTTGCATTTATGTTTGTATGAAATAGAACGAGTCACACATGCATGGGCATGCACCTATGTATTGCTTAGCAAGCCTCATATTGGAAAAGTGGGGAGGGGGTTGCTTTGGCCATCAGGAATGCATCAGCCCACGTGGAATAAAAGTTAGTATTTATTTCTAAAAGTGATCCTTGCCTCATTCACTCAAGCAGTAAGGATGTTCATAATAATATTTATTAACCTCATTAACAGATAAGGAAATATGATTACTTTCTCAAGACCAGTCGTAATGTTGCTAGCTGGCAGGAGCTTTGACCTTGATTTCTGTCCAACACTTGATTCATTAGACCCCCCGACGTTAATGGATGCTGAGATACTTGGTTGGTGCTTTTCCTATAGCGAGTTCAGTTCTGCATTGTCGAGTATTCACCTATAATAGGATGAATAATATTTCTTTATTCAAAACAGGGTGAAAAAGGTCCTCAAGGCCCAGCAGGACGTGATGGCGTGCAGGGGCCCGTAGGCCTTCCTGGTCCTGCTGGTCCAGCTGGTTCTCCTGGAGAAGATGGTGACAAGGTCAGTCTCCCTTGTATGTGATTTGGAATAGTTTCAAAACCTGGGAATTAATACAGATTGTGCCTCAGCATCTGGGGGATTCATTCCCAGAACCCCTGTGGATGTCAAAACTCGTGGATAATCAAATCTGTGGGTCTTGGCACTTCAGACTTTCTGAACAGGATGGGAGCTGTGTTCTACTAGCATCTGGAGGATGTTCTGAAGGCCAGGGAGTATCAGGGATGTCTACTAGCATCTGGAGGATGTTCTGAAGGCCTCAGAATGCCCCAGAGGCTGAAAATAATCACTCCCACATTTTACCTGAAAACTCAAAGTCATGATGTTTGGAAGTGATATTTTTTGGCCTTCTGGATGCCTCAGGAGGTTTGCTGAGGGCCAAGGAGGCCACACATGGCCTCCCTGACCCTTTGAATGCCTCTGTAGGGTCAAAATTCATCATGCTTTGGCACAGCTTTGGTCACTGCCCTGCGGCAGGCCAAATCCGCAGGTTCGGATCCCGTGGTTAGTTAAAAACCATGGGTTCCAAATCTTTGGATAAGCTGTATTTTTTAAAGAGGGATTACTGAGAAGTGCTGAGTGTTAAGGGATGCTTAACACTTCTCCCACCCACTGCTTTTCCTCCGGATTCTATCCCCTAACTGTCCTTCCCACTTGCTCAAGAGACGTATTTGGGGAACCCCAGCTGGGAAAAAAAAATCATGGAAAGTCATTGAAAAGGGCAAGTGGCTGGTGGGGAAGGGTTAAACATTCTGCTCCCACCTTTGCAAATTTTCCCTGCCCCTTGTTGGTAGATTTGGTTGTGGGTTGACATGTTCTGTTATGTAGCTGAGTGGGCCCCATTTGGTGCCCACCATTTGTGGGCACCACAATTTTCCAATTCTATGCAAGCCCAGGGAATGGAGGAAAATGGAGGAGAATGCAGCCCAAACGGGTCCAGAAGGGGAGCAAGAGGCCTCTGAGGTATAGAGGTTCCTCCAAGCTAGAGGTTCTAGCTTGGAGTAGGACAAAATGGGGGCTAGAAAACCTTTCCCTCTCCTTCTGATACTTGCCTTTACACAGAGGTCCCCTCTAGGCCCCTTTCCTTAAATAGGTGGGTCATAATACATGGTCTCATTCCTATTGTGTTGTAAGGTCAACAGAAATGCACCACCTTGGCTGCTAATAATCGGGCAGCGTAATCCTAGCGCACCCCTTGAGTTGACGCGATGCCAAGCAGCACCCTCACATCGGCGCTCCAACCCTGAAGCTGACACTGCTCACAGGGTCGGCTTCAGAGTGCTGACGGAAAGCCTCCCTTGCACCGACCGAAGATGGCGCAAGGGATTCTCTGTTCCATTTCGGGACTGGGTTTGGTGAGAGGGGGGAGTGGGGAGGCGGGAGGCGGGACCTGGGTGGGCTTGGGAGGTGGCCATACGGCCACTTCCTAAGCCCGTCAGTGAGGCTGTGTGGCCCCGATTCGGGCTGTGCAGTCTCCTTGGATCTGCGCCTGCTCTTTAGCAGGCGCAGATCTGAGGAGCACATAGGGGAGGCTACAACGCATGCTCCCTTGCCATAGGGAGGCTCCAGCCCGTCCTAAGCAGCGCTGGATTTGGCGCTGGCTGGCCGGCCTTGCTAATCCAGTGCTGCTTAGGATTGCGCCCTGAGTTGTGATACATTGTGCACAGAAGCAAGAAGCCACCCTTCAATTGATTACAATTAGAGTCACTTTATATTGAAAGAGACGAGGGTTAAACACCCCCTCCCTGCAGTTTCCTTCATTTTAAATCCAATTAGAGTGGATTTCAACATGAGGCCATGTTGTGCTATGAGCCAGTCAATACCTGCGCTAATCTGTCAGACTAAAATGTGATTGATCCATGCAAAATGGACCCCCTCAGGCCTTCGCTCATAAAACGGTTGCATAAGGTGGGGAGAATAATACGGTGACATTTAAAGTCCTCAGTATTGACCATAATTCAGTAACAAACAGACCCTTTGACAGGAGAAACTTAACAGCACTTTTTTTTTCCTATTCCAGGGTGAAATTGGAGAACCGGGTCAGAAAGGGAGTAAAGGTGACAAGGGAGAAAATGTGAGTGAGTCTCCCCATCATTACAGCCTATACTGTGTTGTATTTTTCTTATTTCTTGGGAATGAATGAATGAATAAAATCTTGTTTTACAAGAGAATCCACATTTTACAAACCCATGAAAGCCAAGGAATTGTTTTAGTGTCACTATACATTACAGGAGCTCCGCTACTTACGAACGTGCGAATGATCAAGATACAGATGCAACTGGTTGAGGCTTCTGTCATTGGAAGTATTGCAAGATCACAAGTATTCTGAGAAACTCTGAAGGACCAATGGTCAGATTTGCTCATTTGCAAAGAAAGGCAAGCAGCGGTGTTCCAGTAAATTAATAGGCAGTTCTCCCATTTGGTCGCAGTGTGAGGCTTCTAGCCTTTAAAAGCATGATGCTGAGAGCAGACCTGCAGCCTAGCCTGTTCTAAAGCAGGAGAAACTTCTGTACCTTTAAATGTGACATTATTACATGTTCAAGGGTGCAATCCTAACCCAGCTTTCCAGCACTGACATAGATGTGCCAAAGGGGCATGTGCTGCATCCTGCAGTTGGATGCAGCACATCACGGAGACCTCCTCAAGGTAAGGGAATGTTTGTTCCTTTACCTTGGAGCTGCATTGCCCTTACGCCATTGCTGGAAAGTTGGTTAGGATTGTGCCCTCAATTACAAATTTTCTGTGTTCTCAGAGACCATTGTCCTTAAGACAATGTCACATCATCTAGTAATAAGGAAATCTCCATTATGAGAAATGAGGGACATTTTGGGGACCTGGGTCCAGGATATTTGAAGAACTGCCTCTTCCAATACAAGCTGGCCTCAATTCCTTTTTTGGAGGCCTCACTCCAGGCTGGCATCTGTGCAACCTTTGGGGGCCAGTGCCTCAGTTGGACCCATGGCTGCTCCCCAAAACAACCTTTATGTGCATAGCCTGTGTGTGGTGTGGGTGGAGTGACTCTTTCAGACCCACCCAGTTAGTGAGCATTTTGAAGGGGTCTTCTGAGACCTGTAGGCAGTGGTGTTATGCTGCCGGAATGCTGGGCGGGACATCCGGGTGATGGACAGCCTGCCCATTGCGTTCCGGAGCATTCCGCCATTTGCGTAATGTATGCAAGCAGCGTAATTGGTTACGCAAACGGCGTAATGCTCCGGAACACGACGGGCAGGCTGTCAATCACCCGGATGTCCCGCCCAGCATTCCGGCAGCATAACACCGCTGCCTGTAGGTTTCATGTTCATGTCCTTCCGCTCCCACCCTCTGAAGTAGGGTTGATTGCCTGCAGTTGAAGAGGCTTCCCCCCCTCCAGCTCTGGAAGTCTCTCCCCAAAGAGGCTTGTTTGTCGTCCTCCCTTTTGACATTCTGGGGAAAAAAAATGACTTTCCAATCCAGAAGATGTGACCTGGTAACCTTGCTGTCTGTGTTCCTCCTCCTGAATATATCTGTGGTTGATTTGTTCCTATTTATTATTCATTCTCAAAGGAAACAGAAGTAAACCTTGCTGCTGTTTTTGTATCTTTATGCCGTGCTAAAGTTTATGATATATTTGATGGCTGATTCATCGCTCAGTTATTTTTGTTCTGCTTTGTTTTTGTCAGTCATCTCTTGGGTATGTTAGTCATAGAAAGGTGAGATAAACAGGTTTTGAATAAAATGAAGATAATGAAAGAACACTCAGAAGGGAGATGGAGTTTTGCACTGTGGAACGTATCTGCCTGTCACAAGATTTGAAAACAATTTTCCCTCCCTTGTGAGGTAAATTACCACAAGGCCCTTTATCATGTCTTGAGGAAAACTTGGTTGGATTACCCAGGTCAGGTACCTCTTCCTGGTAAATGCCTCCCTCCTTTACTAAGCATCATATGCCTCTGCTGGTTCTTCTCCTGGTATCTGGATTTGAAAAAGCAAGAGGGGAATTGAACAGAAGAGAAAGTGCCATGGAGAGGAGAGTAGGCTGCTAGAGTGCCTTTCCTCCCTACTTCCTCTTCTGCTGTAGTGCCATTTAATTTATAGTGTGGGGTGGAGAGGCAGTCCCAGTGCCAAGATTATAAGTGGATTATCACTTCCACCAGTGCATTGCCTCCTTTAGCCTCCTGGGCCAGACCTGCCTCCATCTTTAGACGTTTCAAAAATTGGCTTTAAATTAGGGCTTTATTTGGCTCCTTTTATAGCCTTTTAAATTGTGATTGTAGTATCTGATTGTTTTATTGCATTGTTTTATTTTCTTATGCAAGTTGGCTTGAGCTCTCACAAGGGTGAAAAAGATGGGATCTGTGTTCTTCCAAGAATGAATGAATGAATGAATGAATGAATGAATGAATGAATGAATGAATGCACACGCTATTCTTTCTGAAATTCCACATTTGTGCAAAGATGTGCTCTTTGCATGAGTACTTGCAGGCATTTCCCAACTAGTTGCTTGACAGACCTCACATTTTGGATATTATTGTCGCATATACACATGCTTGGCTCTCATTTATTTGCTTTTTGGGGACACCAGTACAATACAGTTTCTAATGTATTCAGTGATGTCTTTGTATAAACACACATGTCAGGTTTTTACCTGATTAAAAAGGCACTCTGCTGTGATAAATGCAGGTCTTAATTTCATTTTATCTGACTCAGAACAAGCAGGCCTAAGGCAATTTTTTTTCAGAAGTATGTAGTTTATAACTGAAAATCTCTTCTGGCGAAAAATTATTCAGGCTTGTTTAGAATGTAAAGACATGTTTATGAGCATTGTGTTGAATTTTGTTTTATTTATATGTCAAAGCACGACCAGCTGAAAACTAGATTTATCAGGAATAGTTATTGTAAGATGAAGAAATTAAGTTCATCATTTTTGTGGCTGTTGCTTAGTAGTAGAACAACTAATTTGTATGTAGAATGTCCCAAATTTAATGGGGCTTCTCCAGGTAGGTCTGGGAATTACCCCTGCTTAAAACCCTTACAAACTGGTGCTAGTTAGTGTGGAGGTACTGGATATTATTGACCTGAATAGTCCAATGGTCTGACTCAGCATGGGGCAGTGTCTTATGGGCAGCAGCGTTATTCACCCGGTACGCTGGGCGGGACTTACCTTTGAGCGGCAGTCCGCCCATTGCGTCACGCTGCGTTCCGCCGCTTTCCCGCCCGCCCCGGTGGACTACCTTGGACTGCCGCTCAAAGGTAAGTCCCGCCCAGCGTACCGGGTGAATAATGCCACTGCTTATGGGGCAGCCCAATCCTAAACTGCGCTGGAGCAGGCAGGCCAGCAGGCCTTTCCTGCATCCAGCGCAGCTTGGAAAGCCACTTGAGCCTCCCTGGCTCAAGGGCACATTCATGCCATTGCACCAGGGGAGGCACCAGCCTCCTCTATGGGTTCCTCGGAAGGAAGCCACGCTGCCTGAATTGGGGCCACGTGGTTTGGAGAATTACCCCTGCTTGAAACCCTACGCATTCCTCCGGATTGTGCCCTTAGGCATATAGCTGTAATAAGCATTGCCCTTCATTCAAAAGTACCCTGCCCAGCATGAGGCCAACTGGTTGTCTCAGGCAGCAGACAGATGGGGAGGACGCTCATCTCTTTCTTACCTGCTTGCACCCACTGTTCTTTCTTCCACTCCCTGTATTGGAAAAGGAAGGGGGCAGAAACAGGAATGCTCAGCTAGAACATTGGAGAGTGGGAGGAACAGAGGGTTGAAAATTTTTCAGGTTAGGGGGCAGCATTTGGCCTGCTGACTCCGGCATCAGGAGGTCTTGGGCTGACCCTCTTTATAAATGATGTCAGTCTATTAAACTAAGTAGAGGGTAGTTTTGTAGGATAGGTCCCGGTGGCATATTTTTAGGAAAAAAATTCAATTTTTTAGCTTTGAAATTTTTAGCTTTGAAAAATTCAGTTAGCTTTGAGAACCCAGAGCCACAAGGGAGGGGACATGAAATGCATCAGAGTTGTCACTTTCCCCATGTTGTAGAGAGTAGCCTATTAAGGAGTACAGAGAAAAGGAGGTGAACCATAGCCTGGATGCCATCCTCTTCCTTATGGAGTGTCGTCAATGGAATCTGGGCATGATCTGGCTATTTAAGTGATTCAGGGCGCAAACTGAATTAGTCCAGCATAAGCTACGCCAGCAAAGTTTGGCCAGCACAAGAGACCCCGTCAAGTATGTTTGGACCACTCTTGGTGTAAGGGAGGCCAGCACACCGACGTGAGCCATCCTCCCTGACTCTAAGAGTAATCCAAACATGCTTTATGGGGGCCCTTGTGCTGGCCAAACTTTGCTGGCTTAGCTTATGCCGGCCTAACTCCAGTTTCGGATTGCACTCTGACTCACATGTGGCTTTGTTTGACACTTTTAAAAATGTCGGACTAGTGTTCCACCATATGATATAGTCATGCATATTAAATATAGAGGTCAGCATAGCCAGTAGCCTAGCTAGCATGGGGTGGGGGGCACACAAGATGGCAGCCACAGGGAGAACGCATCCATCGCTGCCACTTCTAAGGACCCAATCCTATCCAACTTTCCAGCTCTGATGCAGCTGTGCCAATGTAGCATGTGGTGCATCCTGCAAGGGGGGGGGCAGTCAAGAAAGCCTCCTCAAGATAAAGGAGTGTTTCTTCCTTTATCTGCAATGAGGCTGCACTGCAATCAGCACTGGAAAGTTGGATAGAATAGGGCCCTAAATGTGTGAAGAAAATGGCAATTTTTTCACTGCACTCAGAGCAGAGCTCAACAGCAAAAACGCTATCAAGTGAGCAGCTGCTTACCCGGAAGTCATTTATGGTGACATCATAACGTCACCACCAATTATTTCGTTGTCCGCGCAGTGGGTTTATGACAGAAGTCACTACCTAAAGGTTCTCGAATCGAATCGAAGTCACTACCTTGGACAGCAAACAAGGCGGCTATGTGGTTGAGCATAGCAACCCTAAGAGCAAATTGCAATTCCATGGGAGGAAATATGGTTCTATTCAGAAGCATTCATTTTGGAGATGGATGGTAAAAGTATCATTGGCTTTTCTCTGTATTAATCTCAGAAAGGTCTGGCATATTTTTAGTTATGGGAAGGCCAGGATTCATCCTGATTCATGTTTGAATGGAAATCCACTTTTAAATATCCTGAAATATTGCAGACATAATTACCTTTGATAAATGTCAGTTTCAAATGTAGTGTAGACAAGCAATTGGAAGTCTTTCGGCGATGAACAAATAACGCTTGGCTGCCCTGAATATAAAAGACCTTTGAGTAACTGTACCATCTCTCCAAAGAAATTGGGGAAGGGGGGGTTGATGTTTATTAGATCTGAATAATGCAACATTCCCCTCCTGTGGATCTCCTGTGCCTCTGACTTCAGATGCCAGCATTGCCTCTTTTTCTTTTCCTGTCTTTCTGCAGGGTCCTCCTGGACCACCAGGTCTTCAAGGTCCTGTTGGTGCTCCTGGTGTCGCTGTAAGTATCCTGCTTGTTATGCATAATGAATGACTGCTTTTCCTGAGCTCTCATTAGACATACCAAAACTTCAGACAAGATTCTGTAGCTTAAAATGGAGACGGCAACCCTCAAGGCATCTGCGCCCCATGCTTACCGCAAGCTCCAGACGTGGGTCAGAGCTTAGCCGCTTCGGAATTACACAGGCATAAAAATTCAAAAGAACACACGGCAGCACAACGCTGATGCTTCCGCACAATTAATTCCCGCCTATCGTATTGATTACATGTGGGAGCAGGACTGGCATTTCCAAGGGCTGATTCACTTGTTTACTTTGCTTCTCGATTGCTCGTCTCTTCACAACTCAGTGGGAATGTGTGGACTGAGTCCAGGGTAAAAGTGCTATGATGGGAATGACACTGGGTGATCCGAATGTTCTAGCTATGGTGTTAGATTGATTACTGGTGCTTTCACAGAGGCAATCTGTCACGTGGTGCTGTTTGCATCATGTGATGAACATACATGTATGAAACTGCCCTGGTTATGCTTGTTGTGGATTGTTGTGAGATTAGTGACTATAACCAGCATTGAAGGGGCTTCCTGTTCAGGTTTATTAGCATCAGGGGCCGTTTTGCATACTCATGCAAAAGGGCTGATGTCAAATGAATGGATGTGGTCAGAACACTAAGGGCGCAATCCTAAACTGAGTTAGGCCGCCATAAACTAAGCCAGCAAAGTTTGGCCAGCACAAGGACCACCGTAAAGTATGTTTGGACCACTCTCAGTGTCAGAGAGGCCAGCACACGGACGTGCGCCATCCTCCCTGTCTCCGAAAGTAGTCCAAACACGCTTTTTGGTGGCTCTTGTGCTGGCCAAACTTTGCTGGCTTAGTTTATGCCGGACGAACTCCAGTTTAGGATTGTGCTCTAAATCACTAGGTGGAGCTTTAACTTTTAATTGTTTACATTGACCCTTTTGGTCACTGGAGGTTGGGTAGTTATTCCTAAGTACTGCCTCTGGTTCTTCCAGCTTCATCCCAGTGCTTCAGTTGCTCAGTATGGGAGTGGGGGTGGATTTTTTAGTTTACCTTGTTCCTCCTTTGCTCCCCATGTCTGCCTCTGTGGTTCTCCCATTTTCCCCAGTAAGTACCACAGCTTGCCTCCTCCTTGCCTCGTTAGCACTTTCTTCATTCAGTATAAATGCACAGTAAGCGATATATGCCTCCTGGATCCCCTCACCCGCAGGGCTTTCACAAGGGAGAATGTAGGCTCTAACTATTATTGCCTTGGCAACAAGACTGCTAGAGTGGCCCCTCTTGCAAACCACAAGATGGCCAATGGGAGCTTTGGAGGCTGATTACCTGCCATTCCATGCCTGATTTTCCACCCCCAAAAAGGCTGCAGTTAAGTAATAATGATCCCAGTCTACATTGCAAGATATATCCAAACAATCCACAAAATGAAGTACCCACAGTTTGAATGCACCCACTTGGTTGGCTTTCAAGTTTGTTTGTTTGTTTACTTGAAACTGAAAATGGGACATTGTTCTCTGGACATGCTCCTCACTTAGAACCTTTACATGTCAGTTTCTAAGAAATCACAACACCACTTTTGCAAGGGTGTTCCCATTCCTAGCATAGCACTAATTTCAAGAAACGATTGCCTTTTCCCAGCAGTCAAACCAGGACATTTTATCATTGGACAAAATGTGAATTTTTGTTGTTGTTGAACCCAGCAGGTACACTGGCTATGATTTCACTGTGTGGAATCTGGTCAAGTGAACATTACTGTGACAAGCAACCACACTCCTGCACTGCTTAATGACTTTTCAAAAACCATCTATTTCATGGACTAGTAACTTTTATGGAGTCATTTTCAAAGCTGGGATAAAGGTTGCAATCCTATGTGCAGACTACTTAAATCTGATTGAAATCAATGGAACAGAAGAAGCCTAACTGCATACAGGATTGTAGCAAAAACTGGTATGGGTGGAGTTTGGTTTGTTGTTGTTTTTTACAATTGTCTGGACATGTCTTTATCCAAAACTAACATAGTTAGAATGTCTAACATAGGTAGAAAGTGTATTGTTCCCTAATTCAGCATAATTTTACTGAATTAGAATTAACCAGCATCTGCCTGCTCTAAGGCACACATTAGCTGTACTGATCAATAGAGTACATAACAAAATGTCATTTGTGATTTTACTATGACTGGACCACCTACTTTAATTGTGTTTGGAGAACATGCATCCAAATACACTGTAATTATTGAATGAGAGCGCAATCCTAAACTGGAGTTAGTCCGGCATAAACTAAGCCAGCAAAGTTTGGCCAGCACAAGGGCCACCATAAAGCATGTTTAGATTACTCTCGGAGTCAGGGAGGATGGCTCACGTCTGTGTGCTGGCCTTCCTGACTCAGAGAGGTGTCTCTTATGCTGGCCAAACTCTGCTGGCATAGCTTATGCTGGCCTAACTCAGTTTAGGATTGTCCCCTGAATCAGAATATCTTCTTACAGCCTAGCTCTCTTCTTAAAATGCAGAATCCACCCCAAGCTACAGTAGGTAGAACTACATTTCATTAATGTCGATGCACCATAATTTAGGTTCAGAACATACATGATGTTAATGGAGTTTCCCTGGCATCCATCAATCTGGAATCAGTGTTTTGAAGACTACATGATTTATTGATAATTGTGTCTGTTTCAATCTGTTAGGGGGGTGATGGAGAGTCCGGTCCAAGAGGACAACAGGGGATGTTTGGCCAAAAAGGTGATGAAGGTCCACGAGGATTCCCTGGTCCTCCCGGACCCATCGGACTTCAGGTACATTTCATTATTTTCTGTTGCCTCTTCTTCCCCCTTCTCCGAATAATGCCTTCTTCACAACATAAATGATCCTATTTCTATTTTTATCATTAAAAATAATCAGTCTTCAAAAAATTAGCTTCCGTAACAGCCAACAGTGTCTATATATAAGATTTCAGAGTTTTTATTTCATAATCCTTGCAAACAACTCTGTAAAGTAGGTTAATATTATTATCCCCATAATGAATGGCTAAGTCATGATGTTCATGGCTAGATGGTCTGATCCTATGGTCTGATTGTGCTGGGAGGCACATCGGCGCCAAAATGGCTGCTGCTACATCCTGCGAGGCCAGAGAAGCAACTGGAGGTTTCCTTGCGATAAGATAATTTTGATTCCCTTACCTTGTGTAGGGTTCCTAGCAGCCCTAATGGGTTGCCTTGGTTCTGCACCAGAAATTTAGCTGACACAAAACCAAGGAAACCCATGTTGGGCTCCAAGACTTGGGAGGAAGGATAGGATTTGGCGGCAGCTTCTGCCACCATCCGCGTCCTCATCCTGGGATCCTCACCCAGTTTCTCCATCCCTGCCTACCTCCCATTTTCCCCCCACCCACCACTCGGCAGGATACTTACAACAGCGCACTCCAGCTTGGTGTCCCACTGGTGCGGGGGCTCTGCACCAACTGGCACTGGCCTCTCTGCCTGCGCCTTTCCCCTCCCGGCCACTGCAACGTGCCTTACAGCATGTTTGCAGTGGCCATTTCTGGGGCAGCGTGAGGCTACCAGCACTGCTCTAATAGAGGATCAGGCTGTCAGGCTGATTGGTAAGTTCATAAGAAGTGAACTTTGGCTTTCTTGGCAATCAAAATAGCCAGAGAGGTTAGAGCGTCTTCCTTACGGGGTCCTTTTCGTTTATCAAAAAGATGATTAGTGAGGGAGGTAATAATAGAATTTTATAGAAACAGGAATACTGTTGAGGGAATAAATAGATTTTGTTTTCTTCACTGACTAGAACCAAGATCACCTAATGAATTTGTCTGGTAATACATTCAGGACAGAGAGAAGAAGATGCTACACATAGCACATAATCAACCTGTGGAATTCACTGTGACAAGATGTGGATAGGTCTGTCAAAAAGTGGTATCTAAACAGAACCTGCATGTTCAGATGCAGTATTCCTCGGAATGCCAGGTGGTAGGGATGACAGCTATTGCTTTCATGACCTGCTTGTGGCCTTTGCAAAGGCCACAACATGGCTGCCAACATGGAATCCAACCCTACTCAACTCCCCACTTAGCAAGGCAGCCACACCACCGTGGCACCTGCTGTATCAGGTAGGGGAGTTTCTGCCTTTGGGAGCCCTCTTAAGTTAAGCCTGCACTGGCCCACTGGCTTTACCGGAACCTTCTATAGCTGGCACAAGTCCTCATGGACCCAGGTTGAGGGAATGAAGCCAGGAAGGGGGATAGAATATTGATGTGCACTAATTTACTTGTGCCGAATGGCTTGCTACATTTTGTGACAGCCATACAGGGTCTTGCACCACTGGAACAATCACCCAAATAGGATTGGGCCAAAAAATATTTATGCCTGTGCATGTGTATGATCAGAATGCTGGATCTGATGGATTATTGCTCTGATCCACCAGACTCCCTTCTGTCCTGACAGTTCACAGCATATACTATATTACACAGATTATAGCTGTGCGGCTCACAACTACACTATGCTCATAAAGCTCATGTATTAGCTTCATGAAAATGACCTCCAAGGGCACCCTAGTAGCAAAGCTTCAGAAAGTGAAGCTAGATGGCAAATCTGCCTCTGAAATTCGGATGCGCTCTCTAGTTTTTCACAATGAATTCATAGTACAACAGTACAACTATGATCCTTGAATCATAGTGATTCAAGGGTTCAGTGCGACGACATTTAAGATAATTTTCTGTTTCTGAATTCACATAAAAAATATTTCTAGATAGAAAACCAAACGTGTTTTCATTTATTTACAAGTCAGAAATTTCTTTCATTTAAAAGAAAAAAGCGCAATCATCTGAAGCACAGTGCAGCACTGAAGCACACTAGAATTCTAAGGTGACTGATTAATGTTGGTCTTTTTAGGTCTCTCCAAACATGAATGTAATTTAAATTTGCTCTGTATGGAAAGGAATGATGTACTTCACCTTTATGTATTTTAATATAGTGGAACGCTGCATAAGGGTAACCACCCATTAGTCTGAGACTTAAATAAATGTGCTCTATGCAGTGTACTCTAGTTAAATTATGTTTCTTGAATCTCATTTTCCTTCAAGTGCTATTTCGATACACCAGGGTACCAGGTAATAAACGACAATTGAACAATCAAGAGCACTTTTTAGTGACTGATGTGATTCTCACAGTAACAAGCAAAATATTTGTAGTCAAATAGAATACCCTTTCTTTTTAAATAATCTGTAATCACAGCTCACTGGAAATAACAATATTGTTCTCAGGGTGTTTATAATGTTCATCATTTTAAAATGTTATTCGTACTGGAAATGTAAATCTAATGCAAACATTTTTTTTATAAAGGTATTCTTTACAATCAGGGATTTCTCTGTATTAATGCAGAACCCTATGCAACTCCTGGCTAGAGAGGTTACCTAGGTACACATTCATATTCCTAATACAATCTGATGATATGGCTGTTTATGGTGGCTTTTCTTGAATTGTCTGAGCCTGATTACCTGATTTCCTCTTAGAATGTCATATTTAGTGCTGTTTTTAATCTCTTTAAATATTTAGTTTTATTAAACAATGCCCTGCAATATTGACCTATCCCATTGGCAATATTAGAGCACAATCCTACCCTGGAGTTAGGCCAGCAGAGTTTGGCCTGCAGAAGGGACACTGTAAAGTATGTTTGGACCACTCTCAGAGTCAGAGAGGCCAGCACACAGACATGCGCCATCCTCCCTGACTCGCGAGGGTAGTCCAAATGCACTTTATGGTGTCCCTGGTGCCAGCCAAACTTTGCTGGCTTAACTCCAGGTTAGGATTGGGCTCTTAGAGGGAGGCTGAAATTCCCACCCACCCACAACATTTTATTCAATAAAATTTACTGGGATGAAGCTTATCAGATGGTCTTCACAGAACTCCTAATGTGAATTTCTTAGAGCGCAATCCAAATACCGGGATGGAATAGGCAAGCTGACACGCCTGCCCCATGTCCAGCCTGGGGCTTGGACATGCTGCCACACTACCCAGGGAAATGGGAAAATATTCCCCTTCCCCTGGGTCGCATGTAGCGACATGGATAGGGACTCAGAGCTGTGTCACCCAAATCAGCAGTGCAACCCTGAGCAGCCTAATCAGGGCCGCCTGGACTAGGAACAGAGGATAGGATCCGGCCCAAAGGCCAGATCTTGCCTCCACCCCCTCCCCTGCCAGGCCCACCCACAGGCCCTACAGCACTCTGCCCACGCTCTGCCCCCCCTCCACCCCGTTACTCTCTTCCCCCCATCCCCTTCTGCCTCCCGCCACCCATCTGGAGTCCCTGTGCCAGCCTTGCACGACCAGCCTTACCTTCAGGCCTCTGGACCCGGGTCCTGCCTCTGCAATGGACCAGTGTGTGTCCATGTGCTGGCTGGTCTCTTTGGAAAATACTGACTGGAGCGTTTTGACTACAGGAAAATGGTGCCCAGGAAAATGGCCGTTGGACCAAATATGAATGTTGTCTTGTTTTGTTTTGTTTTTGTTAAAACGAAGCAGATACAAATGCTCCTGAGTCAGGTAATAAATAAAAGCTCCAATAAAAGCAAAATGGGCAAAGTCTCCTAGGTTTTGGGGATAACAAAACATTTCAGCGTAATCATCTGCAAAGTATTTGAAAATTGTGATTTGGAAAACCCCAACATAGTTAACGTACGCATACTATGGTCATACTATCTACAGATTAACCTATGGTCTACTATTACTATCTACTATAGTAATGCTATCTACTATTTAACCTATGGTCATACTATCTACAGATTTTAAAGTAGAATTTGTATGTAACTTCTAAAATATTTGTGGTCCTAGGTTTGAATGACTAAAGGCCAGTTTATGGCCCAATAAATCTTAATAGCAAACAACTAGGTAAGTTGCTAGTATCTGTCTTGACAGCAAATTGTAATTGATGAGATACTTGCATCCACTATACTGGGGTTGTTAGACTAGGTTTCTTAGACTTACGTCTATAAATAAGTGATCTGTAGGCAATTATTCATCCAAGACATTTAGGCTGCAAATTGTCCTGACCCTTAGTGCACCTGCTCTGTAGTTAGAAGTTTATTGTGTAGCTTGTAAATCCTGAACACAATGGTATGATCCAGCCAAAGTTAAGCACTTTTGACTTGTGTTGATTGCAATGAGAAAATTAAGAACATTTTTTTCTCACTTTCACTGAAATCAATGGGACTTGTAAAGTGTGCTTACATTTCTGCCTGCTTTGAGCCTTAAGCTTTAATTGTTGAGGCCAAATGCCCCAACGTCAGTTTAGGATTGCCCCGACTTAACTCCAGTTTAGGATTGCGCTCTTAAGCACCTTACTGTCGGAAAAAAATATGAATGATCTTGCTGTTTTAAAATAAGAGACAACAAAATACTTACCTATGATTTCTCAAATAATAAAAAATGAGGATGGCCTTTTTAAGTGTCAGTACGTATTCTCAGAAGCAATGGCTATGATCCAAAATCTCAGTTTTGGGGCCCCTGCTGCTACTTAACAATTGGAAAGCCTAAATGGAAAGCTAATATCACTACCCCTATTTATCACATAAATTCAATGGTAGTATGGTGGTATTCCAGCAGAAGCCAAGAAATGGATAAATCCCAAATTCTCCAAAAATGAATAACTGACAGCTAGTTCCACGGGTCAGTTAAGTCAGACTAGTACCATTTGCTTCAATAGAAGCTTAAACTGTTTTAACTCCAAGGTTACCGATTTATCTAGGTAGTGAATCAGGCTGTACATCACCCAGTTTTAAAATGTCCCTGTGAAATTGCTGTCAGCTGCAACAGACACATTATCATTGTGACTGTGGAGCCCAATCGTTTCAATTTTGTAAAGTGGAGGATTTCAACAGCTGAGCATATCGGATATTGAAAGCGTAAATTGGTATCAAATTTTCCTTCAGAGACTGTCCATCATAAATGGCTTGAGATTTTGCCTGCTTCTAGAGAATGAGATCACTAGGGGTATGATGCTGCTCCTATTGAAGTGAGTACAAAAACTCCCATTTTAATGGATTGCAGGATTACAGCCTAAATGGGCAATTTAAACAGAATGGAATTCTACGTTTTGGATGGCTTCTTAAGATTACATTTTCAGTCTGTATCTCATGCTATTATACAAAATGAATTTATTATATAATGCATTCTCTGCTTCGAATATATCTATGTATCCACTGAATAACTAGTACTACCAGCAAAAACTGAACATTTAATGTGAAAATGTATTTGACTATTTTTCACCAATACATATTCAGCTGTATGCGTGTAGAGAGATCAACACTGAGCCCATTGGAATATTTCTTCCTCCTTTTCCCCCCTCTTTTCCCATGATACATGCGTTTGACTGGGAAACCTGAGCCAGATTTAATCAAATGGCTGGCAGTTGGGTGGTCGCCTCAGAAATTTACTATGGTTTCCTAATGTTTTTCCTATGGTTTTTCCATGTGGCCTCCATGTGGCCCCAATCTGCCCTATAGTAGTGTTTCTAAAACTGTGGGTCAGGCCCCACTAGATGAGTCACAAGCCAATTTCAGATGGGTCCCGTAGCACCTAGGGCAGCCGTCATTGAAAATATAGGAAAATGGGACACTGGAAAGGGGGAGGCCTGTGTGCTTCTTTTGCTTGTGTCAAGGTTATAAATAGGCTTTCCCCCCCCCTTTCTGATTCACTTTGCATTGGAAAATGGTTGAGAAATAACCCAACTTATTGCTGCATTCTCAGGAAAGCAGCAGGCTCTGGCATCAAAATGATGGCACTTTTAGTCATGACATCAATTCTGGTGGGTCCCAGACAGATTGTCATGTTTGAAAACTACTGCCCTAGAGGAATTACAATGATCCTGGGGCCTCTGATAGATCCTATTTGAAAATGGAGTGCGGAATGCAGCGATAGTATGAGTCTCTCAGCTACCACCAGTTCTGGAGTGTTTGGGGATCAGCCTTCTGATTCTTGTCGGCTCCTGACCCTGTGCCTAGCCTGACTTACTCTCCATGTTCCAGTTTTCCTATTCAGCCCTGTCACTCCAACCCAGGACCCAACCCAGAATTTACTTTTAAGAAAAGACTCCATCCTATGACAATCCTTCTGCTCATGCAGTGTGTTCGAACAAAATGGGATAATAGACTTAGGGATAATATTTCCTGCAAGCTGATGTTTTGATGTGTTAATGAGACTTATTGCAATACTTTTTGAATTTCATTTTGAAAATCATCCCCCCCTTCCTCACTTGAAGACTTTATTACATGACAGTAGCAAACATTCTGGGACTAAGAGTCGCAGTAAAGTAAAGCAACAGAATTAATTGTGAACTTGTTTTCTTTTACTGGCAGCCAGTTTTCTTCCAAATGATTGAGTAATCTGAACTTGTGAATGGATTCAAAATGTATCAAAGCATATGAATGTTAACGTTAGTGTTGTATATCCCGTTATAAACACACATGCAGTGCATCGCTAAATAATACCTATCATTATCTCCCAGTTAGAAACTGCTAATGAGACAAGAATACATTGACTCTGCCATTCTGCATCTGCTGCAATCAATTGATATATTTCAGTATTCATATTACCATCCATTATAGCCTTTTGTTTAAATGCAGCACAGTCTATTAAACTTCCAAACAATCAGGAGATGAATGGGACAAACAAAAATGAAAGCTGCCTCATTTGTACATATTACAAAAACAGCATTTGAAGAGCACCGAGGAGAGACACTCCTGATGCTGTCAACTGGCTGCCTTCTGTTCTTCTGCAGCCCACAAGGACTGAGAATACAATCCTAACTTGGAGATAGGCAGGCACAGTTAGGCTAGCAAAGGTTGGCTGACACAAGGGGCACCAGCGCATTTGGACCCCTCTCGGAGTCAGGGAGGATGGTGCACATCTGTGTGCTGGCCTCTCTGACTCCGAGAGTGGTCCAAACATACTTTATAGTGTTCCTGGTGCTGGCCAAACGTTGCTGGCCAGCCTAACTTCATGCTAGGATTGCTCTCAGAGTAACATTTCTGTTCAAGGCCCCAGAAGTGGAAACCAAGGTGTCTTTGCTTCAGCAACATCCCTCATTGATACTGGGCTGGAAAATGCTGAGAGAAGTTAATCTGCACATGAACTGCACCCATATAGGGCTCCTCTACCTCATTAGGGAAACAAGGCTCAAGAGACCAATCCAAGGAGCACACAAACAATTTTAATTTCAACCCAGAGCTCCCCATTGGTCTTCTGCTTGGCATATCAAAGAAGCCAATGCAAAAGACTTCACATAGTGTCACACAGTCTGTGAGAGCCATCCTTGTGCGAAAAGCACCCCAGAGATCAGAAGAAACAGTGTGTATGCAAGATATATTGACAGTAAGGGTGGAATTAGGCATTTCATGGCGATGGAATTCCTGATTTATTTGCAGCCTGGTTTGAAGATCAGAGGTTAGAAACATACCTATCAGAGACTATAATCTATGGTATCTCTCAAGTACAAACAATTAATCTTGTGTGTGTGTGTTCATTCATTTTTCCTATCACTAGGGTCTGCCTGGCCCACCAGGTGAAAAAGGTGAAAATGGTGATGTTGGTCCAATGGTAATTTTTTTTCCCAATATTGTATATTGTTGATATCAATAGTTAACTAGCGATAACTTTCTCCAATATGATCCTCCCTCTCCTCATCTTCCTAACTCTATGAGTTACTTGATAGATAACTCTATCTGGATATCTTAAGGTCTGGATATCTTTGCCTTTTTTGGTTTAATAGCTGAGTCAGTGTATGTTCATACACTGGACACTACCTAATCAGTACCCAGGATCAGTACCTAATCCTCTATGTATGAAAATCAGTATTTACATGTTCATAGCTAGCTCTTTTAACTACTACTTTAAGACCTTAACCCTATCTATCTATCTATCTCCCGGCCCTCTGGTAGGCATCCTGATCCACAATGGGTCTCCAAGTCCGAGGAGAGAAAGGGGGGTGTGGAAGCTGCAGGAAAGGAGACAGGATCTGGCATGTTCCATTGTTCCTAAATCCACCCACTCCTGAAGCTTCTCTGCCTGTGTATCAGGGGCATAACAACCCCCCCACCCTGCTTCTCCCTTCCTTGCCCCCATTCTGTCCTCCCCATCCCCTCCCAACTCTCCCACTGATTTATCTGCTCCAGTGGGCAGTGGGAGAGCTGACAACATGACAGTGGGATGCTGACTACCAGCATCCCCATCAGCACGCTACTTAGCGCACTGACGGAGCATGTTTTACGACTGATGCTGACTGCTTTAAGTCGGTCCCAGCGGAAGAGGCACTAAAATATCAGCCAGCCCAGATAGGATTGGGGCCATCAATGGTATAGAGTCTTGTGTTGACATTTGTGGTTTTAAATCTGACTTATCTGTTGATTTCATTTTGTTTTGCTGCCTTATATAGGGTCCACCTGGTCCTCCTGGCCCAAGAGGCCCTCAAGGTCCCAGTGGAGCTGATGTAAGAAACACCAGCCTTCTAATTAGTTTTATATTTTGTTAGATTTGTTGTTCATTTGTTAGATTAAGTATTCATACCCCAACTTGCGCATTTTCATCATTGCAGGGTCCTCAAGGCCCACCAGGTTCAGTCGGCTCTGTTGGAGGCGTTGGCGATAAGGTAAGGCCAATGATATACAGTATTTTAATAAGATGTCCTGGATTGGCGTGGATAGATGTGTGCAAATGCTTTATATATTTTTATCCTTTATGGTGCAGAGATGTTTGCATAATCAAACCAGCAGGTCATAGTGCAAATACAGAAGCTGCTTGAAAGAAGAGTTTAGGCTTCCTAACATGCCCAGATTGGGGAGTTTTTAGAACTATGTAATCCAAAACCCTTCTCTTCATAGGTGAAGGGGAAAAAAACACCTTTGAAAGTATGTACTTTTAGATTGTGGGACCTTTTGGGACAGGGAGCCATTTAACTTTATTATTATTTGCCTGTAAACTGCTTTGGGAACTTTGTGCTGAAAAGCAGTATATAAAGATTGATTGATTGATTGATTGATTGATTGATTGATTGATTGATTGAT
>JAJKFI010000065.1:4597519-4624536 GCA_029204185.1 Lerista edwardsae
TGTATGTATGTATGTATGTATGTATGTATGTATGTATGTATGTATGTATGTATGTATGTATGTATGTATGTATGTATGTATGTAAGAGCGCAATCCAAAACCCCAGACTGGAATAGGCAGGCTAACATGCCTGCCCCATATCCAGCCCAGGGCTTGGATGTGCTATCATGCAACTTAGAAAAAGAGGAAAATATTCCCCTTCCCCTATGTAATGCACAGCAGCCAGATGGGGCTACTTGGAGCTGCGCCACTGAAATCGGTGGTGCAGTTTTGAGTTGCCAAATTGGGGCCACCTGGGCTGGGGATGAAGGTTAGGATCCAATCCAAAGGCTGGAGCCTGTCTCCACCCCCGTCCCCAGGCTGGCTCACCTCCTGTTGCCCACCTCCCCCATTCCGCCCATCCCCCCTCCCTGTTTCACCTCCCTTCCCAAGTCCCCGTGCCTGGAAAATGGTGCAAACGCACTTTACGGCACATTTGCGACCCAACTGAGCCGGCACAAGGGACTTTTGCCAGGCCAAGCAGGGGTTTGGATCCAACTGTAAATTATTTATATCCCACCTTTTTCTCCATATAAACAGAGCACTCCAGGGAGCATACAGTTTAGAGTCAGTGTGAAGCAACTCATGACAAACTAATGGCATAGTAACATAAAGAAATTAAGAGACCAAAAACATCCCAAACTAAAAAGTACCTAATTTAGAATAGACTTTTGTAGTCTACTCCATGGAGATGTTGCTCAGTGAAAACAGAGTGGCACATTCCCTGACTCATATGGTTGGCATGGAAAATAACACCCCCACATTGAATTCTCCCTCTAGAACTGTTTCAATTGCATGGTGATTGGTCAGATCCTGGCATCAAGTACTTAAGTAAACAAGTTTGCCACTTGAATCAGAGCCTGGCTCAATCTCTACTCTGCAACCAAGGAAGGATAAATATCCCAGACGGCAAAAATGGTATACATTTTCAGAATATTCATATCTGAAGATAGATCAACTTCTGATAATCGCAAATTCTCAATCTGAACCCGCCCCTCCCAAAAGGGAGAAACCAACTGCATGATTGATTGTTTGGATCTTGGCCATACAAACTAAAGCTTACACCCACATCTGCTGAGGAAAAACTGGAGGAGCCTGATATCTATGTAAGGGAAAGCCTATTTGGGCTGGAGTAATGACAACTACCAATTGGAATCCTTTGTGGAACTCCTTTTGGTGAACCTGTAATATGTAGTTTAGCTTACTCCAGTTGTTGGGACTTCTTCTTTAACTTTCAGCTATGCCCTGTAAGCATTAATAATAATAATAATAATAATAATAATAATAATAATAATAATACTTGTATTTAAATACCGCCTTTCTTAGGTCACCAGATTTCTCTAATGACTATAACTCAAGGCGGTTTACATAGGCAGACTTTATTCAGAAACCCAAAGGTTTTTACAATTTTTTTACAGAAACGTTCTATCTTGCAAGAACTACACACATACAGATGGATCTTTCTGGATTTAGTCCTTCTTTCTGGCCACCCGTTTGTCTTCTGGCTGATAAGTGGCTTCCCTGCTCCCACCAGAGAAGCAGCTGACTTCGGCACAACTCCCCCTCTCACAAGGCAGCCGGAGACAGCTCAGCTGTTAATCAGTCGCAATTTACAAGGTCTGCCGCTCACAGAGACTTCCGGTAGTCCCGAACTGGCGACCTTCAGATCTTCAGCTCTTATCTTCAGGCAAACGGAGGCATTAACCCTCTCGACTAAATCTTCTGCCCACGTATTTTGTTCCCTATCCCCAAATGCCATATCCAATTGCCATACCCCTGCCCCTGCCCCATGGGAGGGAGCAGCGCCCATAAGCAATCAATCAATCAATCAATCAATCAATCAATCACTAGTATTTATATACCGCTTTTCAACACAAGTTCACAAAGCGGTTTACAGGCAAATAATAACATTAACGTTAAATGGCTCCCTGTCCCAAAAGGGCTCACAATCTAAAAGAATGGACAACACCACCAGCAACAGCCACGAGAAAGACACTGTGCTGGGGTGAAGAGGGACAATTGCTCTCCCCCTGCTAAATATAAGAGGACACCACTTGAAAAAGTGCCTCTTGCCCAGTTAGCAGGGTAGCAACAGAAGAGAGCTCTCAGAAAACATTTTTTTTCCAAATGCTTCCCAGCAAATGTTGTAAATACTGAGCCAATCTGAATTTCAGCTCAGGGGAGCTCTCCCATCACTTCCTATTACTGAAATGATATATTTAGGTATTGTGTGAGTCTGTGTTTGGGCTCAGGAGAAGAATCCATTAATTTTAAACATTTGGTTAATACTGTATAAATGTTGCCTTTTGCACAGATTGTTTATGTATGACTTGCAAGCCGTCTGATTTACTAAAGAGCTTTCAACCCCAATAAAAAGCATTGTGTGTGCACTGAGGCCTACAACAAAGGTTTTATTCACTGTTGGCATTTTATTTCATTTACTGCCACCATGTTTGTTTATGACGCTGCCCCTTGTTAGAGCACTAGCGTCATTTTCAATTAAAAGAAAACACTTCACAGTAGCTTTCCATTAGCGTCTTCTCATTTTCAGGGGTTTCAGTCCTAAAAAAACAAAATATTGGTGGAAATTCAAGTAGTTGCCGGAGAGCCCGATTCTGAGGGCTCTGTCGCCAGCGAGACGCTCGTACCTTCCGTTCCAGATATCACAAACCTGCCATAAAGCAGTTTTACAGCACTCGAAGAATAACTACTGGCTGTGCTGGGGTCACACCATTTGACGCTTCGCCTCTGCACGGGTAGTACAGCCAGCCAGCACTCCAGCAGCACTGGCCAGCTGTAAGGCCTGCTGGAGCGGGGGAGGCAGGGAGAGGTGGGGAGGGGGGGGGACGGGGAGGATTGGGCCCACGAGGGGGGCAGGGACATCAGCAGCCTCTGCCGCCAGATCCTAATCCCCCACATGAGCCAGGCAGCTCGACACAAGTCTCCTTGACTCTGTGCCTGCTCAATAGCAGGGGCAAAGCTGAGGAGACCCATTGGCGCCACAGCGGCGTTACTCAGGGTAAAGGAGGAAATGCTCTCTTACCCCAAGATAGCCTTGGCAGCCTCCAGATACCGTGGTCACCATTTTTGGCACTGCTGCTCTACTGGGAGCCGCTGACCTTAGGATTGGGCTGAAAGTGTTTTATTTTTGTCCAATGAAAAAGGTAGGAGTTGATGAGGAATGTATTTTTTTTATCCCGATTCTCATAGGGTGAACCTGGAGAAGCTGGTAACCCTGGGCCTCCCGGAGAAGCTGGCACAGGTGTAAGTATTGCCTTTTTCAGTTGCAGTTTTGATGATGAC
Organism: Lerista edwardsae; assembly: GCA_029204185.1. Lineage (NCBI taxonomy): Eukaryota > Metazoa > Chordata > Lepidosauria > Squamata > Scincidae > Lerista > Lerista edwardsae. Next base: position 4,600,862 of record JAJKFI010000065.1, read on the forward strand.
TGTAGGAATCCTGATAGTTAATGCATTTAAGGGGATGTTGTGCCCCATTCTTTTTTGTCAGGCACGTGAAAGCTTTTTATAGCAAACTCTGGAGAGAGTTCTCAGCATTGGCCTTTTCAATTTTATTAAGGTTAGTGCTTTCAGCACCTCCTGTTGTTGATGATTAAATGCAACCTGATTGGCTGATATTTATTTTATACTAGCCTTTTGTTACCCGGCGTTGCCTGGGGGACAGAGTATCCCCAGCTTCTGTTAGGAGAAGGAATGAATACAGGGACAGAATCAAGCAAAGGAGCGTAATGAAATTGTCACACTCACTGAACAATGTCTGCAGGTCCTGCGGTAGGGCAGTTAGCCCTCTGGAAATAGGTCCCTCTCAGATCCGACTGGGTGCTGGAACTCTCTGGATCATTTGCAACTCTGCAACTCAAGCAGTGCAAAGCAGTTTCGCTTTCGTTTTGGATTAGTCCCTGTGTATCACATAACCTGCAGAATCGTTTCTGACCACAGGGTGGCAGCAGACCTCTAGTCCAATGCAATCCCCTTGGTTCCTGACGATCTGGCCCCCCTCCCCGAAAAACGGGGGGCTGTAGGGGGGTCTGACCCCCGCAGTGTTTTTTGCCAGGCCGCAAGGTACGTGTGTACCAAGTTTCGTGCGGATTGATGCCAGCGTTGAGAAGCCTATGCAGAACATACATACCCGCATACATACATACATACCCACACACACACCCGCGTCTGTTTTTATATATATAGATTCCCCCTTATGAACAAGGTGTTCGTAATCCTTATGTAACAAGACTTTCTAGTCTTACCCATGCAGACTTTGCGTCCAGAGTCTTAACTTCTCAGATGGGGAGACTTCTAGGTAGATCATTAGGCTGGACTGCATTAATTTCTCCAGCTCTCCACTTAACCCAGGATTCCTGTTTGATATCTGTTTGCCTGCCTTCCTATTTCTCTATTTCCCTTTTTCTATTAACCCAGAGAGTTGGATGAAGTTCATCTGCTTGTGGCCTGAAGTCCTGATCCTAACTTGGTTACCGAGGGCTTTATCCAGCAAGGACTTTTGGACTTGCCTTGGATATTTTTGTGGCTGTTGCCTATAGCATTGGCGTAGAGTTACACCAGTATTCTCCCTGCAAAGGTCTTGCCTTGCAACACAGATTTTTGAATCCCGAGGTCAGGTATCTTAAGATGATCTTCAGTTAAAATCTTTTCCCTTGAGTCACCATCATGAGTTGTTGAAAAATTCCTCCTGGTTGATTTACTGCTGTTTCTGATAACTAGAAAAAAAATCATTTCAGAAACTGACCAACCATGAATTTACCTTCTGTGTCTGAATGCTGGTATAAACCTTCTTAGTGTTTTGTGAATTTGACAGGGATTTATATATTTAAATACCTTATTCCTAATAAAAATGTGGCAGATACAGTATATCTCCAGATCGACCCAGAGATCCTCTCTCTTCCCCATTTGAAAAAAAAAAATGTTATTTCTTTAATGCCATCAATACGGTGTGTGTCCCTTACAGGGTCCAAAAGGAGAAAGGGGTGAAAAAGGAGAGGCTGGACCACCAGGGGCAGCTGGACCGGCTGGTATTAAAGGACCTCCAGGTGATGACGGACCGAAGGGTAATCCAGTAAGTTAGTCTGTTCATTTGAAAATGAGACCATGAGGTTTAAAATGTAATAGAGCCCAATTCCACCTGTTGATTCTGTTTACTTTTATCTAAAGACTATCTTTTTAATTTCCATTGCATGAATGCATGTTGATTATGTCATTCTTCATAGTAATGTTATGTTGTTATAGTTATGTTGTTTTGGTATTGGTGGGTGACATCAGCCTTGGTGTTTTTTTTCTCCCCTATTTGCATAGGGTCCTGTTGGATTCCCTGGTGACCCTGGCCCTCCCGGTGAACCTGGTCCTGCTGTAAGTATCTTAAAAATGAAGATCTCATTGACTTCAGTGGAGTGACTATGACCTGCCAGATATATTATTCTAATAGCCTGAGATTTTGAGAAATCCTGAAATGTACACTTTCCTGGGGGGAAGCCCTATTGAGCACAGTGGAACTTGCCTCTGAGTAGACTTGCATAGGATTGCACTGCTCTGCTGGCAGCTGGCTTGAACAAAAACACCCTGTTTGTGTTGTCTACAACATTCTCGTAAGCAGGGTAACACCCTGCTCCTTGATAGCTCCCCTGCCAGTGCGGCTGGGGACCTGGCCTGGACCTGGCCTGGACCACCCAGAGTAACAAATGCAATCAAGTGTGCAGCTCCTCTTCTATGTTCTACTTCCTCTTCCCATTTTTTCCTCATTGGGGAGGAGCAGTGGTTTTACGTATTGAATTCTTCAAGCCCAAGCATCATCTGAGGGCTAATGATTCAGTTTTGCAGTTGGAACTGCTGTTTGGCTGGTCCTGTAAACTGCCCGGATGAAAGGATGCCTGGATGAAAGAAGACGGGTCACAGTGTGCAAGGCTGATTAAGTGATGTGAACTGTTTCTTTTTCTTCCCCTTCTTTTTCTTCCCCTAGGGGACTGATGGTACGGGAGGGGAGAAAGGTGAAGATGGTGACCCAGGCCAACCTGTAAGTAAAGTCTCTCTAATAATATTGTTGTGTTTGGATTAATGTTGCATTTGGTTCCAATTGCTGATCTGTTTGTATTCAATTGCTTTAGAGTTTTAGGTCAGTCAATAAGATCTGTATGTCTAGAGAAAAGCTGAGCGTTTTTAAAAGTCCTGTATTATTTTTAGTAATAACGTGAATATACTCTGCTGCCTATTGTGAATTGCTTTCTGGAATAGTACGAAGACTCAAGGCATCCCTTAGCCTGCCACTGTGGATTAGATGTTCACCTCATATTTAAACTCATTTTTAAAGTTAAGCAAGGTGGGGTGGAGGAGAAAAAAAAAATGGATGAATAAGCATAGAGCCACTGATTAGTACTAATGTAGCTTTCCCAAGTGTTTTTTGCAGATGTTATGCTGGGTGTATTCCATGAACACACAGCCAAGTGGATGCTGGGCAGAAAGTAGTGTATGAGATATAGATAAATAATGGCTTGAAATATGAACAGCCACTTTAGGAATGCCCCATGAGAATTGGGAACAACCCATTGCGCCATATGGCAATTGGTTAAAAAACAATCCCATCAGTTTCAAATGCAGTTTGCTCAAGTCCCCCTCGGCATGTGGAAGTAGCTGTACGGCCATTTAGGTGCATACGGATAGGAAGCTGTAACGGTCATGGGACTGTTCTGTACATCAGGGGTTGGGAGTGCTAACAAGAAGCCTAAAAATAATAGAGAAATGTTCATCGATATCTCTGTGCAAAATATTGCCAAAGACAAAAAAGCTACTCTATTTGTGACAAGGTTGAAGAACACTACTCAACAACATCCCTCTGTATTACCATCACCATAAGAGCTATCACAAGGTTGCTGTGTAATGTTTTTGCCAAAGCAATAATTTTACTCTTCAACGTAATCATCTCTGAAAAATTGATAGGGTGATCATCTCCTTGCAGGGTCCACCAGGTCCTTCAGGTGAAGCAGGCCCCCCTGGACCTCCTGGGAAGAGAGTAAGTCGTAGAATTACTCCTCTACAACGTTTTGTGTCATTTGATCTCAGTTATGTTCCTTTAATTTGGTGTGTGTGGTTTTTTCCCTGCATGTTCAGGTTAAAACAATTAAAATCAGCCCCCCCCCCCAAAAAATAGGAATAACCTAATAGAATGTTGAGATGGTTTGCATTGATTCAAGTCTTCATAATACAAGAACAAACACCACCTCCTCACTTTAAGAACTTCCACTTTTTAAACTGTTTGTTATATTTCATCAGGTGACCTGAACTTTCGATAGATATATATCATTTAAGACATCCCGGGCATGCCGAACGACTGGTTGGCAGTTGTTTGTATGGCAACCCACAAAGTGCTTAACAAACTTCTTTGGGATTACTGCCTTGCTGTGGATGGCAAATGAGAGCTCTTATCAGTTGCATGCCTGGCCACATAACAGTAAATGGCTGGTGGGCCATTTAGGCCAATACATCTTGTGGCCAACAATTTGCTGAATTCAAATTGGTGGAGACAAGATGTATTGGCCTAAATTCTTATTTCAAGAAAAATGGATTTTCAAGATATTTTCTTGATATGTTGGGTTGTATCCACTGGTTTGCTTCCTCCAGAGCAATATGTTTTCCTCCAGAAGAAGGAAACCTTTGGATTCAACCCATTCTCTGGGCTGCATGTATATTTTATGCCACAATTTATAGCCACTCCTTATGTATTACAGAGAGCAATCCTAACCTGGAGTTAGGCCAACACAGTTAGACCAGCAAAGTTTGCACAAGGGCCACCATAAAGCTCATTTGGAGCACACTTGAAGGATGGTGCATGTCTGTGTGCTGGCCAGTCTGACTCCAAAAGTGGTCCAAACATACTTTACGGTGGTTCTTGTGCTGGCCAAACTTTGCTGGCCTAACTGTGCCTGCCTAACTCCAGGTTAGGATTACGCCCATTTTATCAAGGAGGTGTATTTGTGAAGGAAAAATGCTTTATGATTTTCTTCAGTCAGATATAATTCTTCCTTAAATCTCCTAATGAAGTGATTGAGTTGATTTCTTTCACATACCTATAATCTCTGTGCAATAATGTAAGGGCTATGCAGAAGCAGTTGATGTGATGCTTCTTTCGATGACTTCGCTATCCAACCTGTATGCAGTAAACACTTCACTTACGTTGCAGTTTGGCTGATGTGTGGTTTTCGTTAATATCGGTAGGCATTGTGCATTAATTGCAGATAAAGTTCCATCAAAACTGTCCCTTGGTACTACTGACCTCCATGAGCATAAATGCATTTAGCTTAAGTTTGACAGCTTAACTGAGTTACTGATCACAGAGTTAGTGATAATGAGCAATTACTGTATGTTAGAGCAGCATCAGCATTGGTAGAACACATACCGAGTGCATTACATAATGAGTGCACAGTAATGTTATGTTTTAAGGGACCCTGGTGTGAATGAATTATTTAGCTGTTCCCGCTTGGTAATTTTTTTTTTCTAGGACTGCCACTTCTTGTAAAGAAAAAGAGGCCATTGTTCAGCAATTTATGTTAATTCATCTAAGATGGTTCAGTAGACTTTGATCAGTTTGATTGAAATATTCATCAAGTAAATTTCTCACTGATTGATCAGAGGCTTACATTACATTCCAAGCCTAGCCAGCACAGGAGCACCAACACCAAGCTGCTGTATCCTATGCTGAATTTGAGCAGGCTGAAGCTCTCCTTTGAATAAAGGAACATTTGTCCCTGTACCTCCAATAAATCTCCAGCCTGTTTAATGGGGGTCCTCAGAGACGCACCAGCTATTTAGCTGGCTACTTCAAGACTGGGAAGGGGGGATAGGATTCAGAGGAGGGAGCTTCTGCTGGTCCCAGCTCCCTCCCAAGTCAGTCCCACCGCCTAGAAATGCCTCCGCCCCACCTTCCCATCAGCCTCCCCATGCCCCAGCACCAGCGCTTACCTTATCTCCACCAGTGACCAGGGGTTCAACTGCGGCATCAACAGGACATTGCAGGCCTCCCTGTCATCACCACTTACTACATGGATGGTGCAATCATGTCTACCGATTGCACCGATGGCACTCAGGCAGCATAAGACTGGGCTGCGAAAGATTTTAATCAGTGGAGGTGTGACTAAAATATACGCCTGTTTATTCTTCAAAGCTATTTGGGTTCTAGCGTGTCAATGCACTTGGAAATGCAAACTAAAATATTAATGAGAGCCTTCTAACTTAGAGAGTAGCCATACTTATTAACTTTCATATACCAAAAAGCCCCAGTATAGAAGTTTGGGTAATAAGCAAATTTGTTTGTATCAAATGAATCAATTAATCCGTGAAGGAACAGATGGTTGGTGAATTGAAACTACTTAGTTTATTAACAGGCCAAATATAAATGCATTTTATAGAACTATTTGATCTTAGAGCAACAACAAGTGGACAAGATCCTTTCTCTAGTGGTTTGAAAGCACAAGTATGCCTACCAATCAATTACACAACAGCACACACTCCATACACTGCACTGTGCGCTATGGGCTGGAAGGAGTTAGGACTGGCCCATAAGTCTTCTTTATCAAGCAATTAGCTGGATTTTTATGGTTTGTTGTATTTTTTTAAACTCATAGAGCAACATTAGATGTAAGCCGAAATCCATTTCACAAAGAGAGTTAAACTATTCTATATAATAGGCTTGAATGAGCTGACAAGTTTAATTAGTTTTATCTGTTTTACGCAATAATCTATTTGTTCCACCAACTTACTTCACATTAATAATGTTAAAAATGATTATGGAGCATTAGTGATCTTATCAGTAGAACTGGAATATGATTCAGCTGAAGATTTAACAATGAGCATGTTTGCTAGAGCGCAGCCAGAAGAATTTTTCAGTGTGCCTTTGACTGGATTTCATCTATGTTTCCTCCACTTCCTACAACATTCCTCTTCCCCTAGCCCAGTTCTTTCAGGCTCCAAAATTAGCTCTGAGAAACTCTTTAGCCTTGGGAGCAAAGTTGTTGTGTGATACATGAATTTCCTAAGAACATAAGAAGAGCTCTGCTGGATCAGGCCAAAGGCCCATCTAGTTAAGCTTCCTGTGTTTCACTGTGGCCCACCACTCAGGGCGCAATCCTACACAGCGCTGGAATGACAAGGCCGGCCGGCAGAGGCGTTTCTACAGGGAGGGCAAAGCTCTAAGTTTTGCAAGAAGCCTTACCTTGCAGTGGAAATCACTACTCTCCTGTACCGTTTTAGCCAATCCTCACAGGGAAAAGCAACATCTTGGCATTGCTTACTGGCTACAGCAGCAAGGGAGAGGAGGGATTTACATGACAGAGTAAGGCTTCTTGCAAAACTTGGGGAGTCTGGAGCCTCCTGCAGCAAAGGAGTGTGCGCTTCCTTACCATAGGGGAGGCTCCAGCCTCCCCTATGCGCTCCTCGGATCTGCGCCTGCTAAATAGTGGGCACAGATCCAAGGAGACCGCACGGCCCGAATCGGGGCCATGCTGCCTCCCGAACGGGCTTAGGATATGGCCATATGGCCGCTTCCCAAGCCTGCTCACGTCCCGCCTTCCACCCACCCACCCTTCCCCTCCCTCACCCAATCCCCGTGCCGCCTCGGCACTCGTAGCATCAGCCTGAGAGTACTAGCACAGACATGGGGGTGCCAATTGGCACGGTCTCGTTGGCGCTAGTGATGTAGCATCAACGCAATGCTGAAGGTCATATTGTGCTGCCTGGGAGCACTCAAAACAACAAGGTACCTGCATCTTACTGCCACTTCCTTGCATCTGGTATTCTGAGGTGGCCTATTTATTCTCGCACCTCCCAATGACTACATCAGACTGCAGCTTGGGTTTGACTTGGGCCACTTTATTAACATGTGATCAGTATTTAACAAGAAACCTACTGAACACATGTTCCAATTTCTCCAATTTGGGAGAAAACTCCTTCACCCCCACTGAGCTAAAGTTTAGGGAGATCACCTTTACATATTCTCTGTACTAATCATGTGATTAGTAACAGGACTTCTTAATCTTGCCAGGACACCTGTCTACAGTCACATGGTCTGGGGAGGGGCTTAAGGGGAGTATATAAAGGAACTCTGACTAAATTTTAGCTTCATTGGAGTCAGCAGCTCCCACATATTTGGCTGAACAAGCTCAGGGATTGTCCATCACCATTGCTCCCAAAGCTTTGGAACATACCTGTGCTTTCTATAAGCTTTCTATACCTGTGCTCAGTGGGTATAGAGCAAGTTAGGCTATGTAAGGGCCTCAGTGTGCTAGTTTGGGTGATACTTTACCTGCTGAACTAGCCACACACTTTTAAAGATTTGTGCATCCACATCCTGGGGAATTTGTCTAAATTACTCTCTACGCTTTCTGCTAATACCGCTTTTAAACACATTTTAATACTCCTTTTAAGGTCATACTAAGAGCATGTGTGCTTTGAATGAACCAATGTCCTCCCGCTTGCATAAAATTGAAGAAACTCCTCCACAGGTGAGGGGAAGGATCATGACGTACTCATGTTGTGAGTGTGCTTGTCTTTAGGTGGTGTGGTACCAGTTGGGGAGGGGGAGTGAAAGTGCAGGCCAAACCAGTCTGTTGAGGACAAGCCTAATTTATAGTCAATGCAGTGCTTTCTTAATGGATCACGTGTCATGCTAGCGAATCAGGAATGTGATGACAAGCAAAGCTTCTTCTGAGTGATGCTCCATGAATAGGCAAACACTTTAGATCAATGGTTCCCAAACGTTTTAGCATCAGGACTCACCTAAATATGGGTTCACTTTACCAGTCACTCAAATCTTGTGGCTATAGTGGTGATTGGGCAGCAATGCTTCCCCACCCCCCCTCCAAGTAGCAGGTTGTTTAATCCTTGATGAGCCTAGCCCAGTCTACCCGGTCAGTTTTGCAGACAACAAAAAATTGGGTCATGGCCCACTGGTGTGCCACGGACCCACAGCGTCTATACCGCTGCTTTAGATCCTTTTTCAATAATCCCTGAAATAAAGCGTTGTTGGAAACTAATGAAAATATTTGAAAAATAATGTGCACCCTTTGTCTCAGCCCTTGTCACTGGCACTAGATCTGCTATATGTGATAGTAGGTAGATAAACTGAGAGGGGAGAAAAAAAAATATAAACTCAGCTTGTAATTTGTAGTTCTGTATTTGACTGCTTTAAAATGTGTGGGGCTTTCAGCCAGGGTATAACTCTTTGCAAGGGATTGCATCCTTGAATTATCTGACAAATTGCCTTAGATCCTAGATTCTACAAATATTTCAAACCTTAACCCTTTGCAGGGAAGTCTGTCCTATATTGATGCTGCAGTTAAAGGAAAAATGAAAGGATTTAGTGGTTTATATACATTTGCATCCCCTTCATGGATCACTACCTTGTCGTGGCAAAGGGGCTTGAGTAGCTCAATGAAGCTGTGAGCTAGGCCATGTAGGATTACCCAAGATGGACAGGTCATAGTAGAGAGTTCTGACTAAACGTGATCCGCTGGCGAAGGAAATGGCAACCCACTCCAGTACTCTTGCCAGGAAAACCCCATGGATAACAGTACTAAAAGGCTAAATGATATGACGCTGATGATGAGCCCCTCTGGTCGGAAGGCATCCATTATGCTACTGGGGAAGAGCAGAAGACGAGTACTAGTAGCTCCAGAAAGAGTGAAGTAGCTGGGCCGAAACTGAAAGGAAGTTCAGCTGTGGATGTGTCTGGAAGTGAAAGGAAAGTACAATGCTGCAAAGAACAATACTGCATAGGAACCTGGAACATCAGATCTATGAATCAAGGTAAGCTAGATGTGGTCAAACATGAGATGTTGAGAATGAACATTGACATCATGTGAGTTAGTGAACTAAAATGGACAGGAATGGGAGAATTTAATTCAGATGACCATTATATCTGCTACTGTGGGCAGGAAACCCTTAGAAGAAATGGCGTAGCCTTCATCATGAACAAGAGAGTGAGAACAGCAGTACTGGGGTATAACCTCAAAAATGATAGAATGATTTCAATTCGGATCCAAGGCAAACCTTTCAACATCAAAGTAGTCCAGGTCTATGCCCTAACCACTGATGCTGAAGAGGAGGAAGAAGAGGTTTCTATGAAGACCTACAACACCTTCCAGAATTAACACCAAAAAAAAGATGTCCTTCTCATCATAGGGGATTGGAATGCTAAAGTAGGCAGTCAAGAGGTAATAGGAATAACAGTCAAGTTTGGTCTTGCAGTACAAAATGAAGCAGGGCAAATACTGATAAGAGTTTTGTCAGAACACACTAGTCATAACAAACACCCTTTTCCAGCAACACAAGCAGCGACTGTACACATGGACTTCACCAGATAGTCTACACCTTTGCAGCCAAAGGTGGAGAAGTTCTATACAGGCAGTCAAAACAAGACCTGGAGCTGACTGTGGCTCAAATCATGGCTTCTTATTGCAAAATTCAGGCTTAAATTTTTAAAAAAGTAGGGAAAACCCCTAGGCCCTTCATGTATGACCTAAATCATATCACATACGAATATACAGTGGAAGTGACAAATAGATTTAGGGGCTTAGATTTGGTAGGTAGAGTACCTGAAGAACTTTGGACGGAGGTTCGTAACATTGTACAGGAGGCAGCAACTAGAACCATCCCAAAGAGAAAGAAATGCAAGAAGACAAAATGGCTGTCTGACAAGGCTTTACAAATGGCTGAGGAAAGCAGGGAACAAAAAACAAGGGAAAAAGGGAAAGATATACCCAACTGAATGCAAATTTCCAGAGAACAGCAAGGACTGATAGGAAGGCCTTCCTCAATGAGCAATGCAAAGAAATAGAGGAAAACAATAGAATGGGAAAGACTAGAGATCTTTTCAAGAAAATTGGAGTTATCAAAGGACAATTTCATGCTAAGGTAGGCACAATAAAGGACAAGAATGGCAAGGACCTAACAGAAGCAGATGAGATTAAGAAGAGGTGGCAAGAATACACAGAGGAACTATATAAGGCCGATCTAAATGTTCCTGATAACCACAATGGTGAGGTCACTGAACATGAACCTGACATCCTGGAGTATGAAGTCAAGTGGGCTTTAGAAAGCATCACTAACAACAAAGCTAGTGGAGATGACAGCATTCCAGCTGAGTTACTCAAAATCTTAAAAGATGATGCTGTCAAAGTGCTGCAGTCCATATGCCAGTATATTTGGAAAACCCAGCAGTGGCCATAAGACTGGAAAAGATCAGTTTACATTCCAATCCCAAAGAAAGGCAATGCCGAAGATTGTTCGAACTACTGCTCAATTGCACTCATTTCACATGCTAGCAAGGTGATGCTCAAAATCCTAGGGTTCAGCAGTATGTGAATCAAGGACTACCAGAAGTGCAAGCTGGTTTTTGACGAGGCAGAGGATCAAATTGCCAACATTCGCTGGATCATGGAGAAAGCAAGAGAGTTCCAGAAAAACATCTGCTTCATTGACTACACTAAAGCTTTTCATTGTGTGGATCACAACAAATTGTGGCAAGTTCTTGAAGAGATGGGAGTACCAGACCACCTTATCTGTCTTCTGAGAAACCTGTATGCGGGTCAGGAAGCTACAGTTCGAACTGGACATGGAACAACCGATTGGTTTCAAATTGGAAAAGGAGTACGACAGGGCTGTATACTGTCACCCTGCTTATTTATATGCAGAGTATATCATGAGGAAGGTATGGCTGGATGACTCACAAGCTGGAATCAAGATTGCTGGGAGAAATATCAACAACCTCAGATATGCAGACGATACCACTCTACTGGCAGAAAGTGAGGAAGACCTAAAGAACTTTCTGATGAGGGTGAAAGAGGAAAGTGCAAAAATTGGCTTGAAGCTCAACATTAAAAAAATTAAGATCATAGCAACCACTCCCATCACTTCCTGGCAAATAGAAGGGGAAGAAATGGATGCAGTATCAGAGTTTATTTTCCTGGGCTCCAAGATCACCACAGATGGTGACTACAACCATGATATTAAAAGACTTATTGGGAGGAAAGCTATGGCGAACCTAGACAACTTACTAAAAATAAAAATAAACTTAATAAAAAGCCAAGATATCACCCTGCCAACAAAGGTTCACATAGTCAAAGCGATGGTTTTCCCAGTAGTCATGTATGGCTGTGAGAGCTGGACCATAAGGAAGCTTTACAAAACTGTTTTCCAGGGAAGACAGATTATAAACCTTGAGAATAAATAAAGCAATTCTTTATTTTTTATTACTAAACTAACTGCTCATTTTTTGAGCTGCTGTTAGTAAAGGGAACCAGTCAGTGTTGTTCCTATTGTGTGTTTTTGGATGTAACAAGTGTATGTTCCAATCCTAAGGTGGCTATGTAGTTCATTGGATGACCATTGGCAGATCACTATCTCTCTTCCCAGTCCACCGTAGAGGGTTGTTGTGTGGCTAAAACCAACATGCACTTGGAGGAAGGATGGGATGCAAATTTCAAAGGATCAGATAAATGCAGATTTGGGGAAGGAGCACAGCAATTGATTTACCTGGGCAACCATGTGAAAAGTCATCTAAGACTGTTTTACAGGCATAGCAATTTGGGTTGCTAGTGCTGCCCCAGAAAAACAAAAGCAAAAACCATCAAAAAAAGCATCAAAAAAGATCATTTATTATTTGTTTAGCTGTCTCCCATAAATGGCATGCAAGGCGGCTAGCAAAAAATCATTAAATCACAGTCAAAACTACCAAGAAAATATCCAGCCATTTTGCCTTTTCACCAATGATGCACAAAATCTGCCTCCAGGAAGTAAAGCAAGAAAGCTTTTGGAGACTGAGAATTGGTTCCTGTTTGGGTCTTCCAGGCTATTGGCTTGCTGCAAATAACTAACATTATCATGTACACGCAAGTAGGTTTTGTTTAAAGAACAAAACATTGCAGATTAGTCTCATTGTATGGACTATTTGCAAAGTTGCTAATTCGTACAGTCCATCCAAAATGAAGTACATCATCATCATCATCAACAACAACATTTGTATAAGACTTAATGAAAAGTGCTTCATATCTATTACCTTGTAATCCTTACAAGATCACTGTAAATTGCATGTTATTATTCTCATAGTACAGCTGGGGAGATGCCTTGTCCAAGGACTCAGGCCATCTACAGCCCAGTCCTAAATTGCCCAGGTCCCATACGAGCAGCGGCACCAAAATGGCCATCACTGCATCCCACAGGATCCGCTTCAGCTGTGAGAGTCCCTTCAGGGAAAGCCCCTGCCCCTGCAGTGGGGGTACTCAAGTCTCCGCCAGCTGTTTTTCAGGCAGTACTTACTTGCTTACTCTCTGGGTGATGTAAATGTGCTTTACGGCTTAGGCCCATTGGATTGGGTCCCTAGTGAGTTCATGGCAGAGGTGAGATTGGAAGCTTGGAAGTCCTGATTTGAAGCTCAGTCTTTTAGCTACTATGCTGCTTTGTTGCTGTTGTTTGAAAATATATATATATCTCCTGCCTTTCCCATGCTGAAGCAAATGCCCAAGGTAGCTTAGATCACAATCCTAAACTGCGCTGGAATAGCAAGGCCAGTAGGCCTGTGCTATATTCAGCGCAGCCTTGGTGCGCTGGGGAGCGTCCCCAGGGCAAAGGCACATTCATGCCCTTGCCCCAGGGAAAGCTCCAGTCTCCCCAATGGTTTCCTTGGATCTGCGCCTGCTAAATAGCAGGCACAGAGCCAAGGAGTCCGGGAGGCCCTAATCAGGGCCACTTGGCCTGGTTAACAGAGGCTTGGATGCGGCCTATTGGCCTCATCCAAGCCCTGCCCCCTCCCTGGGCCAGCACACCTACTGGCCCCCATCTAGTTCCTCCCTCCCACCCTCCCTCCCTCCTCCGAGAGACACCCTTGCACCAGCTGAGTTTGGCTGGTGCAAGGACATCGCAGTGCAGCCTTGGGCCGGCGCCTTTGGTCCAACGCTACTGTTAGCATCAGTCCAAGGGCACTAGCACCATCAGCTCTAAGTCCCAGTAGTATCAATTTGGAAACTATCAGATGCATACATCTCTGCTGTGGAAGGCAGTGAGATTTAAAAATGCTTAACTTGATGGGATTGTCCCCTAATACAGCAGGAAGTATTTCACAAAAGAGACTGTAGGGAAACTTCTGAGGCCTAGGCTAGATTCTATTAGCAGCGCTGCTGTTTGTGGGTGATGGGTGGATACTGTAGTTCCAGATCACGATGGGATCAAGATGGAAGGCAATGCCATCTTGAATTTATTTTTACGCCTACTCCTAGATGGCAGATTGAGTGCAGAACCATTGCTAGGAAGGCCTTCACATTAATGTTTGGCCTTCACCTTAATGTTTAGTAATATATATCCACTGTATTTTCTTCCTCACTCTTACACTCTCATTTCTGGACTCCCTTTTTCTCAGATATTTCCAGGCTCAAGCCCATCTCCTTTGCCTTCTTTTTACCTTTTTGACTGTCTCCCCAAATCAATATCTTCTTCCACTCCCACAATCAATTACAGTCATCCTCGAAATCCATTAAGTCATCTGTGCTGTGATTGGCAACGAAATTCTGCCTCCCCAAATCCTTGAAGAGTTCATTAATGCTGGTACTAACTAACCAGTAGCTTGGAAAAAATAGCACTTTTTCCATGACATCCCCCCTGTTAGCCTGTGACCCCAATCCCTCGTCTGAATCTGTGGTGTCAGGTTCAGAGGCTGCTGGGTGAACCAGGCTTAAGCACTGATAGTGAGGTATCTTGTCATTTTAGCACAAATTACCTACAACATCTAATCTTTGGATCTTTGCTGTATCATGAGACGCTCCGGCTCGCATTGTCTGAGAGTGCTCTCAAATAACCTATTCAACGCGCAGAACTGATCTGCTAAACTTGTTTCACTGTGATTTCAATGAAATGACAGGTTCTTTAATGGGACTGCTTAAGTCTGGTTCATATCAAAAGTGGTGGTGAATCAACCCTGAGAGGTCATATTGTACAACTCCTTCAGCTCAGGAGAGTATCTCAATCCATTAGCACACGTTTAATGCTGAATAGATGTCAGCCATAAAACTCTTGGGACCAGATCACACAGCAACAAGTGATGCTAAAGATCATGCTACACATCATTTTGAATGCATGGTTTGATGCTGCAGGTCTGAGGTTTTTTGTGTTAATACCATATGGAATGAGTGAGTGAGAGAGTGATCCAGATTGGGGGTGTGGGGTGGCGAACTAATACTTTGCCCCACCATGGTCCTTTGTGAACTTCGTGTTGAAAAGCGGTATATAAATACTATTGATTAATTGGTTCAGGGCACAATCCTAAACTTGAGTTAGGCCAACATAAACTAAGCCAGACATAAATTTGGCCAGCACAAGGGCCACCGTAAAGCGTACTTGGACTACTCTTGGAATCAAGGAGGGTGGCTCACATCTGTGTGCTGGCCTCTGACTCCGAGAATAGTCCAAATTTTGCTGGCTTAGTTTATGCTGGCCTAACTCCAGTTTAGGATTGAGCCCTGAATCAATTAATCAATCAGTAGTATTTATATACCGCTTTTCAACACAAAGTTCACAAAGCGGTTTACAGGCAAATAGTAATCATAAAGTTAAATGGTTCCCTGTCCCAAAGGGCTCACAATCTAGAAAAATGCAGAACACCCCCAGCAACAGCCACTAGAAAAGACACTGCACAGGGATGAAGAGGGACAATTACTCTCCCCCTGCTAAATATAAGAGGAACACCACTTGAAAAAGTGCCTCTTGCCCAGTTAGCAGGGGACATTGATCCATGTGCTATTTCCCTTGGGAAAAGGCTCCCATTGGTCCCAGTGGGAGCTTGCTTTCCACAGACAAATAGCATGCACGATGAGGACAAAGTGCTGTAGCACGCACGCAAGCACACACACACAAGCATACGGTATAGACCAGGTGAAACACTGCTATATATGCTATTTACACAAGAAAATCAAGCAGTCAAACTACTGCTTGAAAATAAAGAAAATCAAGACATGCAGAATTGGATCATGCATTAAACTAATGTGTAGTGTGACTGCTTCCCCCCCCCCCCATTGGATTGTGTGTTCAGGTAAACAATCATGTGGAGAAACTATTGAGTCAATCATCAACTTGACATCGCCAACTGTTTCTGTGATCACTGCTGTTTCTTTCAAAGTCCCTATTGACTCCGAAATGATTGCAGACATCCCTGCATCAGTTCTTGGCTCACATCAATCTTTCTGCGTGTGAGTGTATAGCCAAATATTTGATAGTGCGCTTCTCATTTATGCGAACTGGCCCATAGTCATTAGAGCAGCCGCTTTCAGAAATGAAAAGGCCATGAAAGTGAAGTTGGCATACAAATGTGTACCTTGTGTGTTTAGTGTAAGATAGGGATTTTTATGTCTCCAGGGAAAGTGTTCCACACCTGACTTATCAGCCAAAGAATCCCTGCCTATTGCAGGGGATTCTGAAGCATATCATAAAGTCCATACTGGGTTCTTTCACAACATTGGTTGGACCTCACTTCCACCTTGCATGAACTGATAATTTAACCTAGAACACGCCCAGCATTCCCTCTGCATATTGCAAAGGAAGTTTGGTAGCAGTAGTTAAATTGTCTTTCAGGGCGCAATCCTGGGCCCTACATAGCGCTGATGCAGGGGCACCGACGGGCACCCCTGCATTGGCGCTAGTGTTCCCAGACCATCGCTAGCAGTAGCCTTTGCTTGGGAGCGTGGGCACGGAGCCACCTCTGCACAAGGCCGGCTTGGGGAGGGGGCAGGCCTGGGATGCGTCCGTTAGGCCGCATCCAAGGCCTTGTCCCCAGGCTGTGCAGCCCCGATTCGGACCTCGAGGCTTCCTTGGTTCTGTGCCTGCAATTTCACAGGCACAGATCCGAGGAACTCATAGGGAAGGCTGGAGCCTCCCCTGATTCTCCTGTACCAGGGAAGCTCCTGGTGCCTCCTGAGCCGCTGGCCAGCCTGCTCTGGGGCAGTTTAGAATTGGGCTGCCTGACAAATTGTTTCTGCTGTTACTGATATTCAAATTGAGACACCACCACCACCCCCAACAAGTTACCAAGGAACTTTGGGGTTCCTAAGCATGTGATCTGAAACAAAACAAAAAACTGGTATGAGACTATAGCGATTGACTATATAATATGGTTTTTTCCATGGAAAAACTGAATCCCAGGTAAAATGCTTGGTCAGGTAAATAGTAGGCCTCTTTCTTTATATGTCATGCAGGATAAAATGAAACATCTGGTTGGAGGAACATTGATTTATGCTGAGCTTTTTCTATTATGGGCAAAGCATAGTGCTACCTCAGCAGGAAGTTTGCAACACTTGTAAATGAGGCTGAGTGCCTGTTCTTCCCTTGAGTAAATATATACAGAAAGCCTAATAATATGGCACCGAGTTTCTTGAGCCTAACAAATGGTCACGTCATGTTTCTGTGACTTGTGAATAATGAATGGCGCTTGGCTTAAAAATCAAGCAAGCATATTTTCAGTCAGCTGACTGATGACTCTGAGTAGCATTTTGAACATATTTTGAAGGGCAGCGTAAAACTAAGACAAAGCTAACCACTTTGCGATATTAACATGAAGTGTCAACTCACGCGGTCATATACCGTATATTTGCTAAATGTAGCCCTAGCGAAGGGTTGAATGAAACAATAAATATATATGTGCCTCAGTTCACCAAGGCAGATCTACATACATTGCGCTGAAGAACAGCTTCCCATGGATGTTGCCAGTGCACATCTGGATTCACACCAAAATGCCCTCTTGACGCGACTGGATGCATGTTTTATACAAATGGTGGAGCACATCCACATCTGGGTAACCAGTTGTTCCACAAGAGTCTGGTTTCCTGCGACTAAGGCTAGCTGAGAATCTGGAGAAAAGCACACACCTTAATTCCATGTTCTTCTTACTGAGATCTTTGGGGGTCTTTTAAATTTTTACCCAGCACTACAAAATCTACAAATGGCAGGAGAGTAAGATAAATAACAATTAGCCATCTTTCCTTTGTAGAAGCACCATCTGTGTGATGCCAGCAAACAGAGAAAGCTGCTCATTTACCTACTTTGTATTCTGGGCAGAATTGGCACTGTTTGATAACGAATGCACCCCTTTTGTTTAGCAGTCACAATTCTTTGTACTTATAATTTAGCGATCACAGTGTTCTTAAGCGCTGCTAATTGATGTTGCAGCTGCATTCCAAGATCATGCAAGAAACACCATCTTATAATTACTGAGAAGTTACTTCACAGCTTCTTGCACCAAAAACATTGGTTTTATCTCTTTTAGAATATTTCTTGTGTGGTGAAAAAAGATTCAGTATTTGCTTTATTTAAAAAAAAAAAGAATTGGTTCATGTGCTACATGACGCTTACAGTCAACAGGCAACAAGTCTAGGTTTCTCCCAAGAATATTCTCAAGAGGGAGACAAAGCCAACTCCAATTATTTGATGGGTTTCCACCTGTGTGTTTTCAAATATCTGTTTTCCACATTCATAATTTACATGTTTAGATTTATACCTAAAAACACTATGGAAAGGTCTTCAGGGAACATTTTTCCATCCTTAAAATCACTTTCAGTATAGATTATTCTATTTATTGAGATTACTTTATTACTTTTGATAACCAAACACAACTGAAATGGGCAGTGGTTATTAAAAAAAATAGTCTTATCCATGTAGTACACCGGTGAATCCAGAGTTCTGTCCTTATACTTCACAGTCCCACTGCAGCATCAGAAGCTTACCCTTTCGCTAGGGAACAAATGTGTACTTGGAAGATCCGTTTTCATTCCTTGTAAATTCCCTTTAATTAGGTTCATCGCATGGAGAGAAAACTATTTTGCACAACAAACCAATTTGTCTTCAAGATCTTTCAAGACTGTTTATCTTCTTGCCACTTCAGGCCAATGTCACTTCTCTTCTGGAATTAGTATTTACAGGGCAGGATAAAAAACCAGTTGCAGTTAGAGAGGAGTGTTAGTAAGATACCCTCAGTGGGGACCCACCACTGACCCCATAGACACAGAAATAGTAGCATCTCCTCCTACTCTCTCTCTCTCTCCTCTCAGTCACTTGGGACACAATCCTAACCTGGAGTTAGACATGCACAGTTAGGCCAGCAAAGATTGGCTGGCACAAGGGACACCGTAAAATATGCTTGGACCATTCTTGGGAGTCAGAGAGACCAGCACACAGACATACCATCCTCCCTGACTCCGAGAGTGGTCCAAATGCACTTTATGATGGCTCTGAATGTCGGCCAACTTTACTGGCCTAACTCCAGGTTAGGATTGCGCTCTTAGTCTCCCAGAGGAGGAGGGCAGAGGTAGCGGTGGCTACTCCTTGCTGCTGTTATTGATATCTCAGTGATCAGTACAGCCAAGTGAGCAAGCAACAAGAGCACTGTCATAGCTACTGCCTGCTCCCTGCCTCTAGACTGGACATTTCCCAATGTTTCCCAGAGCAAGAAGATGGGCAAGGTAGCAAGCCCAAATGTCTGCTGTTCCTCAGCCACCTCCCCCACTTGCCTGACTGGATGGACAAGTCGGCACAGTGTTGAGCAGCAATAGGAGAGCAGCCTCTCCTGTGGCTGTGGGGTCTTGGCGGGCATCTGAGGATGCCAGCCCTGAGTGTGAGTGGTCTACTTCACCAGATAGGAGGAAATGTGCATGCAGATTGCTGTATGCATATTTCCACAGGCTGACACCAGAGCTGGGATCAGATATATATAAGCCTGGTTAGACTGTTCAATACGACTGACTGTTCAATATAGGAAGAAGAAAGAAGGAAGTGTGGCATGGAAGGTTGGGTTCCATCCTTTATCTTCAGTCCTTTCCCTGAATAAATGATCAGAAAAAATACATGGGCTTTGGGTGGGGTTGAATGCATGCATGTTTCTTCCCGTGGAACTGGGGCCTGAAGTGTGGCTGTGCATTCAGCATGCAGCAGAGACTTCCACTTTTGGATGTGCCACAATGGAACTCATTCCACAAGCACCATTTTTGTAAACTTTTAGGAAATGTGTAAGGGCTTCTTTTTCACAAAGCTTTTACTTGGTACTTTGCTGCTTTTTGAATAGCAAATCAAATACTATAGCAAATGACAATGTAACAATGCAGTGATGAATCAGTTCAGGTTTGCAGCTGATTCACTACTGATATCATTACTGCATCAGCATTTTAGAAAACACAAATGAATTATCTGATCAGATTTTTCCTTCTCAGTGATGCACGTGTAAAATATATTGTTGCGTATAAAATAAATAACGTTTTTCTCCTGCTATCACAGGGGCCGCCAGGAGCAGCTGGCTCAGAAGGACGGCAAGGCGAAAAAGGGGCAAAGGTAAATTTGATATGCAAAGAACTGTGGTTCTCAACTTTTTTGCACAGGGACCCTCTTTTTAGGTACAAAAACCTGTCGGGACCTCCCTACGACCTAGGGAGAAATTAAGCAGAAATTAAGCACTTTCATTAAGCAGAAAGTGAAGTCATTATTTTTAATAAATCACACTTTTTGAAAATATAAAGAACTTCACATCCTTTTTAGAATGTTCTGAATGTTCAGAAAGAATGTTTAGAATGTTCAATGACGTTTGAGTTCAGTGATTGATTCAGCCCTGAGAACAACATTGCGCAGAACATATTGTGGCTTCTCCATACCATTGCTGATCAAGGTGGTAAAGCCAATTTTTAGATAGTCTTCAGAGTATTTACATTCCTCTTCCCGATGTGCTGAGACTCACCTAGGTATGCACATGGAAGGCGTGACATGCCCACTCGGAAAGAGATCATGGGGAGACTTCATCACATGCATGCGCACATACCAAGATGAGCCCATAGCAAGGTTAATTTACCTCATCGCCACAAGTATTGAGGAAGTGGCAGTTTAATGGAGAAGCCTCTTCCCTAGCCAAAAATGAAGCTTTCAAGATGGTGGTGCCCAGCTTTTTAAAGATGGCTGCCCTAAGCTTTTCACGACCCCCTTAAAATCAGTTCATGACCCCCTTGGGGGTCCCAACCCCCAGGCTGGGAAGCACTGCTATAGAAATAAATGGCATCTGAATGAGGATCAGTTCACATGACAAGATGAGGTAGTAGCTATCAAAGCCTAGGTTGCCTTCTGTTGGTGGATGTGGTATCGCCATGATAAAAGAAAGCTTTGCCCATTGTATTGGTACTGCACACCATGCCGTTATCAAGTGAGAAATGGGGTTCTGTGAATTGGCTCTAATGACAAGAAAGGAAGAATGATGAATAGCCTTTGCTCACATATATAAGAAAGCAGAAGGTTTGTGGAAAAACAGGATTTGACCTACCAACAGCATCACAAACTAAACACAAGAGGCAAATTATTCTAATTGGAATCCAATTGCAATTGGATTCTAATTGGAAGGAAGCCACTTGGATGATAACTCCAGTCCTTGCTTTGATTCATACAAATATAAAAACAGAGCGGGGGGGGGGGCAGGGAAAGCCTTTTGCCTGTCCTGTCTATTGCTCTTGCTTTCATAGGAGATTCATGGTTCAATTTAGAACCATTTCAACCATAGTCAATTTCTGTGGTCTGATGAATGTACTTGCATGATGCACATTTTAAACAACCCATTTATCACATTTAAACTTAACATTTTCAAGTGTAAACTGAAACGATCTTAGATACACATGTTGTTTAGATATAGAATGGTCCCCCATCCTTTCTGTCTGAGACCAACACAGATGTCTAGGACTATAATCCTATATACTGTACATCTACCAAGAAGTAAGACTCCTTGAGAGTCCCCTGGACTGCAAGGAGAACCAATCAGTCAATCCTCCAGGAAGTCAAGCCTGATTGCTCCCTGGAAGGACAAATCCTGAAGCTGAAGCTCAAGTACTTTGGCCACCTCATGAGGAGAGAGGACTCTTTGGAAAAGACCCTCATGCTGGGAAAGATTGAAGGCAAAAGGAGAAGGGGGCAGCAGAGGATGAGATGATTAGATAGTGTCACCGAAGCAATGGGCATGAAATTGGGCGAACTCCGGAAGCTAGTGGAGGACAGGGAGGCCTGGCGTGCTGTGGTCCATGGGGTCGCGAAGAGTCGGACACGACTTAGCGACTGAACAACAACAACAAGCCCCACTGAACACAGTGACACTTACTTCTGAGTAGACATGCATAGGATTGCACTTTTAGCCAAAAAATTTAGATCTTCAGCAGTGAAACTTTTCCTCTTACTTCATACACTGAACAGCACAGACATCAGTCCAACCCATTCCTTTTTTTAAAAAAAATATAAGTAACTCAAACTGCAATCCTATACACACTTACCTAGGAGTAAGTCCCATTAAACATAATAGGGCTTGCTTCTAAGTAGACATGCATGGAATTGTGCTGTCATTCTTTGAACGTTCTTCAGCTAATTCAACCATTGACGCAATAACCAAATAACCATTTAGTGCTACTTTGTTTATCTGCTATATATTTTTATAGGGTGAATCCGGTTCAGAAGGAGCTCCAGGAAAAACAGGTCCAGTTGGACCTCAGGGTCCTGCAGGAAAACCTGGCCCAGAGGGACTTCGGGGAATTCCTGGCCCAGTGGTGAGTGTATTGATTGTAGCAATTTTATATCCTCTTCTTCTCTTTCTCTTCTTCTCTGTATATGCTCTACAGAAACCCTGATTTGTCTCTTTAAAACAGGGAGAACAAGGTTTACCTGGAGCACCAGGTCAAGATGGACCACCAGGTCCCATGGTGAGTACCTTTCCTCAAGAGACTTTGATGTACCTGAATTAGAGATGCCACCAAATTCCAACCAAGGGTGCATTTCTGCTGGAGGTTTTGGTAGTTGTGGTTAAGGGGCAATCAGATCTAGAGCCAAACTTGGACCCCAAACCTACCAGAATTCATCAGCAGATCTGTCAGGTTCTATTGAGTCCTGGAACCACACTATCAGCTCAATCCTATGCCTGTCTACTCTGAAGTTAGTGTGTGTTCATAGTTTACTCCCAGGTAAGTGTGCAGCTCGAGGCTTGCTTATCAACACACATGCACAAAAGTCTGTGCAGAGTGATATTACTGTTTTAGAGCAGACCATGATGGAGGCCTCTTCCTATAAGCAGCAAGGCCTAGTGCAGCTGAAACATCTTCTTATGCCATTCAGGGCACAATCCTAACGTGGAGTTAAGCCAGCACAGTTAGGCCAGCAAAGTTTGGCAGATGCAAGGGACACCGTAAAGTATGTTTGGACCACTCTTGGAGTCAGAGAGGCCAGCACACAGACGGACGCCATCCTCCCTGACTCCGAGAGTGGTCCAAACGCGCTTTGCGGTGGCCCTTGTGCCAGCCAAACCTTACTGGCCTAACTGTACTGGCCTAACTCCAGGTTAGGATTGTGCCCTCAGAGTCTGTAGCGAGGTGCACTGTTGAAGGCACTCTAAAGGGTGTCTGACAGCTTGCTGGACCATGTGGAGCATAATCTGCTAGGAATGTCTCCTGCTAAAACTTGCACAGAAGAGAGTGTTCTGATTGATTGTGCCCTTAGTCTCCTTTTCCTGCCCTTGAAGTCTGTCCTCATTATTTCTTGCACAAAAATTAAAGCCCAGAAAACTAGGTTATATATTTTAATATTTTCAAGAGATCATGTTGTAATCGTGTGCTAAAATTCCTGCATTTAAAGTAACATTCAAACAGGGAAGTTAGAGGCTTCATTTGCAACATCAGGCATTCTTGCTTCTGAATCCGTACATTGAAAGTAATAACTGAAACAACCATAGAAGCATAGAAACCATGCAATTTTTGGAACAAAGGAAACCACACAACTAACTTTTGCAAGTCACGCAGACATTGTGTGCTTGGGTATGCTTTGGAAACCCCCAAGTCTGTAAGTGTGTATGAGGGAGAATTCATTTCTTTTTCTTATGGCCAACTACAAGCATCTGCTTGGTTTGGCATACCACCAAATACATCAGTGCAATAGGGGGTCCCACTGTCATGGCAGTGCCAGGGCTGGGCAGGGTAAATTATGGTGGCAGTGGCATCAGCTGCATCCCGAAACCTCATTCTGGGCTAGACACACACACACACACACACACACACACACACACACACACACACACA
>JAJKFI010000065.1:4624546-4652283 GCA_029204185.1 Lerista edwardsae
ACACACACACACACACACACACACACACACACACACACACACACACACCCAACAAAAGAGCTGGCATAGATCTTAGGAGTCCTATCAGGTACCATTCAATGGCCAGAAAGGTAATGTAACTATTTCACTTCTTTTCTCTTCCAACCAGCCTGATCCCTGGACAGCCTGTTGGATGCCCTGTGTCCAGCATGCCATCACCAGGCACGATTAAGCCCTGTATAATGGGAAAACTCAATATCCAGCTTTAATAGAAAGTAGAAAAACATATTAGTTCTATAAACTTGAACATTTGAAGAGTAATTCTCACTTCAAAGTTCCACTACTGTTGTTGCTGACTTCAGGTTATATCTAGCGGACTGCATTTGTGAGCAGAATACCAAACACTAGGTAGAGGAGGAGGATAGAATAGGTTGCGAGTGAATGTTGTTTTCTGCCTCTCAGAAGCCTTAAATGGGACCATCACTATTTCCCCTTTTCTCTCTTTGTTCATGAATTATGTATTTGCTTTTTGCATCTAATGATATCCCGAAGAAGAAATGGGAAAGATACAAGCTGAATAATATTTTTGTGCCCATGAAGAGTTATGGCTCTGTTGACTCAGAGAAAGGTGACTTTATCATTGCCACCCACACGCTCCTTTCACAGATGTCCTCTGCCAGCAGCCAACCAGTAGTCATGAGGTGCTCAGTCACCACCTCTCCTTGCCTCCACAAACCTCCTCCAGCACACTTATAGTAAACAGTTAACAGGTGTTCCATAAAATTACGCCTTTCTCATCCTGGCGTTTGAAGACAAGTGGGCTTTTCATATTTTAATTTTTCTTTATTATTAGATTGTTAGAAGTTTTATCCATGCTTGTAGAATAATGTCTCCCCCCCCCCCAATCCTAGATATGGGGAGTTAAAATGATAAATTAATGAATATGAATAATTAGCCAATAGTTGGAAACTCTTCAGGTGATTGTGGTTGGTTGAATTGTCTTACTAATAGTCACCTTGTTAATTAATGTTTTTAAAGGTAAGAAAAATCACATGCAGCAGCAGTAGACATGTACGCACAGACACATGCACAGGCATGTACGCACAGACACACACACACACATTCACCCTTCTTCTGAAAACAATTAATAACAAATAAAATAAATGTGGAGCCATTATATATAATACCAATCCTAATTAACTCCCTATATTGCCATAGTTAAAAAATTCTAGGAGGAGGGGAGGAGATACCTTAGCTAGTTCATATTCCCAGTGGACGTCCTGGCCTAACTGAATAAGATTTCTAAAGCCAGGGTGCAAAGAACAGTCTGGCTAGAAAATGCGGAAAGCAGACAACAGCCAAGTTATAGGCTCACATACACTAATACAGACTGAAATTTATTAATAAAATAAAATTTAAAAGTTGCTAGGTATTAGAAGGGTGGGACCAGAAGAGGCTCAAGGATGGGGCCAGAATACTGTTTAGGAATGTCGTTTTTTAATCTGTCCTTCTCAAGTACTGGTTTGGTACTTGTGGATTTGACGCAAGCAGATGCCGACACCTTGTTGGAAAGGTCTCAAGGACCGCCTGGATACAACTGGAAGGTCTTCCAGTCATGTCCAGGAGGTGTTCTGAAGCTCATGGCCTCTCTGGGCCTCAGAACACCTCCCAGACACAACCTGAAGGCACCTGGGAGGTCCTTTGAGGGCTTTCTGCATCCTCAGAAATTGGTGTCTATGGGGGGGGGGGGTCAAGGAACGGATCAAGGGGGGTCAAGGGCCCACTGCAATTAAATCAACACCTTGCACCATCCACATCTGCAAATATAAATGTTCCCTACTTTGTTCCAATGGGGATGGTGAGAGAAAGAGTCACTGCCACCCACCTATCGAGTCCCTTCCATTCATCCTCTCCATTGGTGGTGAGAAAGACGCAGCTTTTATTCCTTACAGCCTTGAAGAGTGGAAAGGGGAGAAGTTGCTGCCATATTTGAGTTTCCCCCATTTGCTGATGGAGAGGGGAATGTGGGAGAAGAAAATGCAAAAGTGGGACTCTGCAGTGGTGACTCCTCCCATCCTGTCCATCAGAGAACTTGAGAATGTCTGCAGTTCCTTCGCCTTCCATCCCTCAATGTTGAGAGGAAGATGAATCACCACCTGCTTCTCCCCCTCAGTCACTATCAATACAAATCCTCAAGGGTTCCCCAATCGTATCCTGCTCATGGTCTACTATAAATCATGGGATCCATTTCAAGACATGGTTGCAAACAGGGTCCTTTTGCTATACATTCAGTTGAGCTCGCCAATTGTTCCAAAAAATCACTGTTGAAAGGAGAAAAAGAAAATCCAAAAGAAAATGCATTTGCCCTGTATTCGTCAGGAGTGCCCACAGAAGAAAGAAAAAATCCAGTTAAGTGCAGAAACCAGCTGCATGCATAATGGGTGTACACAAGAATCTGCCTCCTTTTCCACTGAACAGCACTGTCATCTGTGATAGTTCTGGTCATCTGTTGGGGAGAGGCATCAGGAAAATGGCAAGAATGTGATTTCTCTCACCAAGAACATGGTCAGCATGGTCAGAAAGTCCGTTTCTATATGCAACTCACTCTTGATGGCTTGGAGGGGAGGATCAACATCATGGCCGCGATTGTTACCATGTTACCTTTAAGAACAAACTCTTACAGCATTGGTTTAACATAGTTTAGCCCTGTGGCTCATGACTGGTCATCACCCAGTGCATATTGGAAGATGTAATTATGTCAACTCTTGTAGAATTATTTTTGTGCTTAAGGTAAATACCATGAACTAGAACACTGAGTCTTGGCTGCCTTTTGACATTGTATTTATTGATACCTCTAGGGTCCTCCTGGCTTGCCTGGACTGAAAGGTGATCCTGGTTCCAAAGGTGAAAAGGTGTGTGAAAATATGTACTTCACGTATTGCCTCTCCAATACCCTTATCCTCTCATAGCATACTGTAATTACTATATAACGGGATGTTGTGCTTTCATATCTATTATTTGACTCATTCTGAACTTGGTAATATACTTTCAATGTATTATGTGACCCAAACTCATGTATTTTATGTGTTTTCTAGGGACATCCTGGTTTGATTGGCCTGATTGGACCTCCAGGAGAACAGGGAGAAAAGGGTGATAGAGGTCTGCCCGGCCCACAGGGATCTACTGGATCAAAAGGAGATGCAGTTAGTAAAAGAAAACACTTTTCTTACCATTTTAAATTCCCAGCTTTCCCTAAAGTAGTATATTAATTTTGCATAGACCTCGACCGACTAGAGATTATATTCTACATGGCTGTTTCAGTGTTTAGAATTAATGCTTTCAAGGGCAAATTAACAGCAGAGCCACAAACTGACCTATTCTTGGGGACTCTTAAATAAGGGCACAGTCCTAATCTGGAGTTAGGCTAGCACAATTAGGCCAGTAAAGTTTGGCTGGCACAAGAGCCACCATAAAGCACATTTGGAACACTCTCAGAGTCAGGGGTGACGGCACGTCTGTGTGCCGGCCTCTCTGACTCCAAGAGTGGTCCAAACATACTTTACAGTGTCCGTTCTGCCATCCAAACTTTGCTAGCCTAACTGTGCCGGCCTAACTCCAGGTTAGGATTGCACCCTAAATCACCTTGCCCACGTGAGCAGCAATATTTCCCTAGTAGAAAAAATGTCCACATAATCTAGGAAATCTTCCTTTCATTTCAGTGGGGTTTGTATAGGGGAACCTCACAGTGGATTATCCTTTTTTGCAAATAATTTATTCATACATTTAAAAACTGTATAAGCAAAAAACAAAAATCAGGCACTAACAGGCAGAAAAAGAGCAGTATTCCCAATCTCAGAAAATAGCTTCCTAATATAACCTCAAGAGTATGCCTTAAAACAAGATATTCACAAGGTTTCTTTCTATTAAAACATCAGTCATACCAGTGAGTAGACCAGTTCAACAGCTCAACAATATTGCAATCCTATACAGTTTTTCTGAGAAGTACACCCCACTGTGTTCAATGGGGCTTACTCTAAGGAAAATACATATAGAATTGTACCATTAGTTTTGTTTCAGTAAGCAGTACATGATGGTCAACTTTCTAATTATTCAGAGACTGTTTTAATTCTTCCCTCCCATATTTGCATGTACAGTCTGTTACCTTATTCATCAGCATTCTGTACCAAGCCTTCCACTACTCATTAGATAATTTGTTTATTTCTAGTTCTTTTCAGAATTGCTTAAGCAACCGACAGCAAATTATTTATTGGTTTAAAACATGTTGATTCCACCCCACTACTAATCAGGTTTTTTTTTTCCTTATTAAAACAAGGGCTTTGTGTTTTTGATTTAAAAAAAAAACTAATACAAATTTGTAGGTTAAATGAAAGTTCAGTCTCTTTTATCGCTTTAGGGCCCAATCCTATTGGGCTTAACGTGGGTGATATGCTTGTATCACCTGTGTCCCTGTTGCACAAGCAGCGGTGTCATCTTGGCGGCACGGCACGGGCCGCCGTTCCGCTAGTTCCGCGGACGGGCCCGGGCCGTGCCGCCTCTCCCGAGGACGGGTGAGCTGCTCCTGGGCCTGCCTGCCCTCCTGCGCGTCCCAAATTGCTCTGAAATGGAGCGATTCAAGGCGCAGTGAGGTGCAGGGAGGCGTGGCTGGTCTCCGCCATAGGGGTGGAGGGCTGCCAATCATCCGGGCGTTCCGGTTCCTGGCGCGCCCGGATGACGTCTCTGTGCACAAGGTACCATAAAGCGCTTCCAGCACCGGCAGTAAGCCATTACTGCCAGCGCTGAGGTGACGCCACGGCGACACCATCCCCGTGCAGTCTGGAGAGAGCTCCACAAGCCGGCAAGCAATGAGTCCACCGGTCGCCGGCATTGCAGCCTTTTCGGGTGAGGCGAAAGTCGTTCCAAGGAGGGAGGAGGGGAGGGGTGGCACCGGCAGCGACTCTAAAGAGCCGGCACAGAGGCGAGTAGACAGCTCGCCTGCCCTGCACCCTTACCATGGAGAAAAGGGACGAGCGTCCCCTTCCCCTGCAGAGCCTCCCATGGCTGCCTGGCTGCTGCAGGATGCGGCAGTAGCTGCCTGGCTACCACTGTGCTCCCGGGTGGTCAGGCAGTTTAGGATTGGGCTGTTAATCAGTTTAAAAGTTTTTTTCCCAAAAAATGTCTTTACGGCTGTGTGCCTAAAATCTGCAATCTTGCTTGATATTCCAACATTAGCTGGGGTGCAGCAGTAGTAACGGAGTGAGGTTTTTACATAGATATTCTCACTTAATATAGTAAGCAGAGAGCGGCCAGAATAACTGACTCTGTCCACATTCTTTTTTTCAAGGGAATTCCTGGGCCGGCTGGTCCCCTTGGTCCTCCTGGGCCACCTGGTTTACCTGTAAGTAGCCATAGCCAATGCATCAGTTATTCCATTTGCATCTGTGTACAAATGTACCAGTGTCTAACTGTGTCATCATGCTACTTTTTTGCAGGGCCCTCAAGGTCCAAAAGGTTCTAAAGGTTCAACAGTAAGTAATCTCATTAATCTTCTTTTTCCATGGTTGATTGTTCCTGTCTAAATTGTGAGATTATTATTTTTTTCCCTAGAGACTGCTAATATGATGTTTCTTGTATTGCTTCATAGGGTCCTGGTGGTCAGAAAGGAGACGGTGGTTTGCCTGGACCTCCTGGGCCTCCCGTAAGTTAAGCTATTGCACATATAATGATGATTGTTCAGATTACGGAACGTCGTTGGGTGCAACCACATCTATTAAACACTGAGGTGTGAGATTTGCCAGTGGGCAGATAATGCACCACAGTTAGTGATACAGTATGGAAAGTTGAAGTAGGAAGTTGGGAAATGTTCTAAGAAACAAAAGTGTTGTGTAAACGGCATCGTGGATGAAAAGTACGATAATGCACAGACAGTAGGCAAATTATAAATATGGCTGTGTGGTATGTTGAGATTCTGTGGGCGCGGGTGGGGGGGAATAAAAAGTAACATTGAGCTGAGAGCCAAACAACAGAATCGTGCAAGTAAGGTCTGCACATCTGTATCTTTAAATGCAAATAACAGCCATGAAAGGCACCAATCTGAAGTGGGGCCATAGATGAGGGTAATTGGGCTTTCAATTTTCCCGCACTGCAATCCCATAGAGATTAGGCCCATACAGATACTATTTTACAAGAGGGTCAACACTGTCATTGATGTCAGTGGGAGCTGCCATCCCTTGAAAACAGCAGCTGCAGGGAGGGGGCATCGAGATCACTCTCCCTTCACGCTTTGGTCTCAGAGCGCAATCCAACCCAACGCAGGATTGGCAAGGCCGGCTGGCCAGGACCAAATCCAACCTTGGGTTGGGGAGACTGGAGCCTCCCCGCGGCAAAGGCACGCTTGTGGCCTTACCCGTAGGGGAGGCTCCAGCCCTCCCCAGTGCGCTTCTCAGATCTGTGCCTGCTAAACAGCAGGCGGAGATCCAAGGAGACCACACAGCCTGAATTGGGGCCACGTGACCTCCTGGACGGGCTTAGAATGTGGCCTTCAGGCTGAATCCGGAGCCTGCCCACGTCCCGCCCACAACCTCCCTCCCCCGCCACCAATCCTGTGTCCGCCTTGACACAGAGCCTCTTCATGCCAGCCTGCTTCGGCCAATGCCAAGGAGGCTCAGCATGGGCACAACAGGCTCCATTGCTCGAGTGCCAATGCAGGGGTGCCAATCGGCGCCATCGCTTCGACGCTATGATGTCGCATTGATGCAACGGGCAGCATTGGATTGCGCTGTCCGTCTGATCCTTGACCCTCATGGTACTATTTTCATATACAGTGGGCAACTCCTTATCTGCAGGCTCAACATCCATGGATTTGAGCAACCAGGTATGCCAAGCTCGTGGCTGCAGGGCCTCAGAACATCTCCTGGATGCAACAGAAAGTCACTGGCACAAACCAGAAGTAACTTCTGGTTATGTCCAGGGGATCTTCTGATAAGGTTGCACACAACATCCAAATAGCTGGGTACAACCCCCAGGTATGTTATTGCAACACTGCACTGGACCTTCCCCCCTCCCCATGGACTTAATTTTCCACAGATGTCAGTATCACAGATACCAAGGGCCCACTGTACATTCATCTCTTTATATCCATGGGGCATGAGTTCCAGGACCCTCCCAGATACAAAAAAATCCACAGATGCTCAAGTTGGCCAGGAGATTGCCATAGCACTGGCAGGCAAGGCCCATAAGGTTGGGCCTTACTCCACCACCTCATCTCCAGCCGGTAGGAGGGTAGGATCAGCTCAGCTAGAGGCCCATCCTTGAGCTGCTTCCTCTCCTCATTCACCCTCCTCCGTGTCTGCAATCATCCCAGGTCAGTAGGCATTGCAGCCCATTATGGCTCCCACCAGCAACCAACTCAGCCATTCGAGTGTGCAAACGTCTACCCTGCATTGAGCGTGGAGTGGTTGTCTCTCTCTGCTCTTCGAGGTTCCTGCTTTTTTTTGAACATTTGTGATCCACGGTTGGTTGAAACTGCAGATGAAAGTGCAGTTGGTTAAAACTGAAAGACTTTAAACATATTTACTTACTTTCATACTAACTGAATCTACGCTCCACCTTTTCCCAATAAAGGCACCAAAGGCCGCTAACCCCATTTGAAAATAACCATTAATTACAAAATCAATAAAACCAATAAACATGCAGACATAGTGCAATCTATGCTTGTTTAACCCTGAGAATCTCCAGTTTCATTTTCTTAAAGCAAATTTCTATTTCTGGCCCCTACGGCTGCAAAGATATAGTTGAAACTATGGGGGTTATACTTGCTGAAATCTCGAAAGCCAGATGGGTGACCAAAGAAGGTTACCGGGGGGGGGGGTTGAGAGTGAGACTTCTGTGGATAGCAGAGCACCTTGCTGCCTCCTGTGAGTAATGGCCTAGTAAAATATGCAAAACAAAGTATAAAAACAGAGGAAATGATGGAAATTTGGACAATATTATCGCATACCTATAGGAATATCAGACCCAGGTGATCCAGCTGGAGTGAAACTAACCAAAACACATGAAGCTTTCACTCTGGCATGAGTTTTCAACCTTTTTTGGGGGGGGGGGAATACCAAACAGCAACTCTGAATGTATTGCAAGCCCGCATAGCATGTGGAAAATGAAAGTTGTCATACTGGTAGCCATAAAGCCACCTACAAAGTGCTCAGTACGCCTGTCTTCATCGTTCCTCTGGCTGGGGCTGCAAAAATGGGGGCACAGGGATGGATCTGCCAAGCAGTTATCAGGCCACAGTGATCTAAGCTCAGCTTGGCTCGGCACAAGTTGTACAAGCCAGTTCTTCAGAGAGCGTATTTGAAATGTAAGACGGCCAAGCCGTTTAGGCCTGCATATCTTAGAGATGCCTCCTCTCCTTATTTCATGAATTCTGGGACACACATGGCAAGTGTCCCATAACTGTGCAATCCTATGCCTAGCCACTCAAAAGTCTGATTTATTTCAGTCGTACTTACTTGCTATATGTGTAAAGGACTGCAGTCTAGGTGTACCATCTATGCATATATATCAAAGATATAGAGAGAGAGGCATTATTGGTAGTTCATCTCCCACTCTTGGTTGTCTTCTTATGGTTCATCTAAGTCTTCTCAAGTGGATTCCAGACATCTCAGATGGGGCAAATATTTATTTTATTTCCATGTATTTCCATGTATGGTATTACGTGTGCTAATTAACAGTTTTCTATCAGGTATCTGTGTTTTCTACCCTGATCCCAAGTGGTAGATCAGGGCAGAATCTCTCAAGCTCTCTGTCCAAGATGTCTTTTCATTTGAGTGCTGAAAGGAAAGAAAGGAAAAAGGTCATTGGTTTTGTTGTCCCCCCCCCCAGGGCCCTCCAGGAGAGGTGATTCAACCTTTGCCAATCCAGTCACCCAAAAAGACCAGAAGATCTTCAGATGCTATGTTATCTGATGCAGCTGATAGCATCCTTGATTACACGGATGGCATGGAAGAGATCTTTGGCTCACTGAACTCTCTGAAGCAGGACATTGAGCATATGAAATACCCAATGGGGACTCAGAACAACCCAGCTCGAACTTGCAAGGATCTACAGCTCTGTCACCCAGACTTCCCAGATGGTATGCTAATGTTACATGCCAAAGACAAATACAATGAAGGTGTGATTTGCTAAGCTATAACGTCAGGTCATTTATTCTTGTTAATGTAGTCTCTAAAAAGAGTGAAATAAAAATGAAGGTAAAATCCATTCATAAAGGCTAACAAAATAAAAGCACTTCCCACTTCGGTGGGAAGGTAACGGCGTTATGTGCGCCTCGGTGTATGGTCCTGCCGGCCACATGACCACAGAAACTTGTCCTTGGACAAAACGCCGGCTCTACAGGCTTTGAAACAGAGATGAGCACCGCCCCCTACAGTCGGTCACGACTAGACCATTCGGTCGTGGGGAAACCTTTACCTTTTCTTACTATAAATCGCTAATATTTACTAGGTTTCAGTATAGCAAGGCGCAAAGGAATACAAAAATGGTAGTGTTATTCAAGAAGAACTGGATTTATAGTTGCCTTAGATGGAATGTTTTAACCCTCTGG
Organism: Lerista edwardsae; assembly: GCA_029204185.1. Lineage (NCBI taxonomy): Eukaryota > Metazoa > Chordata > Lepidosauria > Squamata > Scincidae > Lerista > Lerista edwardsae. Next base: position 4,634,124 of record JAJKFI010000065.1, read on the forward strand.
TTAGGTTTAAATGAAGATTATCATTCACGCAGGTTCCTGTATTCCTTTTATCACAATACATTTTCTTCTCATTAAATCCTTTCCTCTTAAGGAATCACAACAAAAGTGTATTATGGTGGCTGAATAAAATTTATTGGTTTTATTCCAAAGAACCAGGCAGGGGGGAGGAGGCCTTCAGGAGGAGTGCGACAGTCACATGAGATATCGCATAAGATGAGCAGAGTTTACAGTTTCAAGTAATGACTACAAACTAATGCAAAAAGTTTATAATCAATTTTTATTTATTTCATATCAATCCGTGCTTGATATCTGAAGGACTGTTTTGCACTTACTGTGTTGCAGAATAATTTGAGTCAATACAGGCATGCCCCAGTATCTTCTGGGGGGTTGGTTCTGGACTCCCCCGTGGATAACTGAAACCATGTATACTGAATCAGTGGATACCGGGACATGCCTGTACTCCTTTCTGTGTATGATGGGAACAGACCTTTGGAATTAGCACATTGTTGTGCTAATTCAAAAATTCTCTATTATATCCATAGAATGCTAGCATAACAGAGAGGTGTGGTCTTCTCTCTGATGTACTTACATAGGGGATCTTTTGAACATCCAGTGCCTTACCTTCTTTTTGAAATGTTACAGTCCTAGGAAGGCTGAACCATGTTTCTCAATGTGTAGATCAGTGCTTCCAATTAATCATGCACTGCTTACTTTTGTCTGCATAGGTCCCCCCCTTCCATCAGTCCACATGCCAAGGCTTTCTAAGCAGCCTTCTCATCTCTGCTGAACTTTGCTCTTCTTTACAGTACTGCCATAACATTCTTCAAAAATTATTGCCAATATTTTAAACACAAGGCAAATTTCTTACCAATGGGTTGAACCCATTTGTTTTATACCAAAGGTACTGTGTGCAATGATATTCCTAGAGGGGGGGCAAGGCACTATGTTCTTCAGAACACCTGTGTAAAACAGCCCCTCCTCACTTTCAGCCATTCATGGATGCAAAAGCAAAGAATGTGCAAGAAAGTAAAGAACGCTCTAGATCTTGCATGATCCAGGATGGCGGCACCCGGGAATGTTGAGATCAGCACCTCTATCTTGAATTTTGCAATTTCCGCAAGATCTCTTGCAATTCTCATGCAATCTCACACAATCCTAGATGGTGGCACCCGAGAGAGGTGGCACCCAGGTGCCCCACTAAGTTCACCAAGGAACCTTCAAGCATTGTAGCACAAAATTTGAGAACCACTAGAAGAAAGCCTATATGGGCATCCCCCCATATCAGTGGGGGCTCCATTCCAGACCCCTCCTGCACAAAGAGCAGATATTTATCTATTTATATGAGGGAACCATATCTCTTGTGTTACCCCCAAACACCCATTAATGTTATTTAGATGCTTACTGGGACAAAGTGCTTCTTCATTTTATAGGTTGCTATAAGTATGCAAGCTTATAGGGTGTGCAGGCAGGCTGCAGGCAGCCTGAATGCTTGAAAAGACTAGATCAAATGCTAACAAGAAGCAGAAAGTTAATTGCTTCTTATTAATATTCGATCTAGTCTCTTCAGGCATTCAGGCTGCCTGCCTACACAGTATAAGCTTTCACACTTAACAGCGACCTATAAAAGGAAGATGCATTTCACCCAGGATAAGCATCTAAACAACAATGGATGTGAGGCGGGTGCTGGAGATCGCAGCATTCATAGATAACTGGATCCTTGAATACAGGGGGACTGCCTGTATTTTAAAAACAGAAGAGGCTATTAAGAACATCTATCTCTTTGTAGAGGTACATAATCCTAATTTTATCATTAATTTTTAACAGAGTCATGTAGATGGCAGTAAAGCTTGAGAATGAACCAGCTTAATTCTTTGAAGTAATGTTCTTTTTCTTCCTTTTAGGAGAGTATTGGATTGATCCTAACCAGGGTTGTTCAGGAGATTCTTTCAAAGTCTACTGTAATTTCACAGCAGGCGGGGAAACTTGCATCTATCCAGATAAGAAGTCAGAAGGAGTAAGTTCCAATTGCTGATGGTGCACTGTTGATGGTTCCTGCTGTGTTGCTTCTAGACTGTGACTAAAACACAAAAACAATGTCACATTTTCGTTCAGTCACCTTTTCTTGCAAGATAATTACTCCATTTCATTTACATACACATTTACAAAGCATCAGAGTGAAATATGCTAGCAAGGATCAAATTGCCCTCCCACAATTTGACTCAAGGGCCTATTTGTGTAGACGCTTGCTTGTTGCTGTTGCCTTGCCTGTTTGTTTGTTTGTTTGATTGTTGTTGCTTATTATTAAGCAACCTACCTAAGGATCCAGAATATTCACAATTTTTATTATTATTATTATTATTATTATTATTATTATTAGTAGTAGTAGTAGTAGTAGTAGTAGTAGTAGTAGTAGTAGTAGTAGTAGTAGTATGTCACAGCCTATGCTGGGTTGGTTATAATCTGCAGTTCAGGATCTAGCCAAAATGATGAAAATGACAATATTTCCCATTCTGAAGCTATAGTAGTGCAGCCATTATTAATGGGGGCATAAGGCTGGAAAGTAAAGCCTTTTTATGTTTTTATGTTCTTTTTTCTTAGCACTGTGGAATCATTAAGGGTGCAATCCTAACCTGGAGTTAGGCCAGCACAGTTAGGCCAGCAAAGTTTGGCTGGCACAAAGGACACCGTAAAGTATGTTTGGACCACTCTTGGAGTCAGAGAGGCCTGCACACAGACGTGCGCCATCCTCCCTGACTCTGAGAGTGGTCCAAACGTGCGCTCTAAGGGTTTAACCCTAACCAACTTTCCAGCATCGAAGTAAGGACAATAAACCTCTGAGGTAAGAGAATAAACACTCCCTTACCTTGAAGAGGCCTCTGTGACTACTACTCCACTGCAGGATGCAGCACATGCCCCATTGGCACAGCTATGTCAATGCTGGAAAGTTAGTGAGGATTGCACCCTAAAATGCTAAGTCCCGCCCTTCTCACTGAAACAAGCCAAGCACTTTTGATGCTATATCTCTTCAGTTTCCCGTTACATTTGGACATATCTACACTGTAGGCATCTGCCTATATTCAGCTAGGATAGATCTGTGTACATAATCAGACATCCACATGCATATTCATGTGTACATAATCAGACTTCTACACTACTTGTAAGATTGTAAACTGGTCATAAATATGTCACTTTGGCCAAGCGAAGATGTCCCCTTACTGTTGCATATGCATTCTGATATGCACTGAAACGTGCATCCCCATCCACATTCTCAAATATTGGCTTCTTGTTTTTGCATAAGTAAAGCTGGATTGAGACTTCAAACTGTCATTCACTCTTTCCAGACAACCCTGGATTTATAGTTCTGTGACTGTGGCAGGCCAGAGGAGATAATTCTACAGGTTGAAAAGGAGCAAAAGGCCATCTGGCCTGACCCTCTGCCAAAAGACAAAGCAGTCACAAACAGTTTCCCACAGATCAGCCTTGACAACCCAATTAATGTATCTGGTTGCTTAGTGTGTAAACTGAGAATTGGATATAAATTTCTCTCTGCACAACTGCAAATATGATTAGAACTAGGCAGAAAGCCCAGGCTGGGTTTTTTTTAAAAAGAGATTAATTCAGCAGTGTTAATGCAAAACTCGGTTAATTCCTGCTTATTTCTTGCCTATCTAATTAACACTCCTCTTGTCTACTCCTCTCCCACAGGTAAGGATTTCATCATGGCCAAAGGAAAATCCAGGAACTTGGTTTAGTGAATTTAAGAGAGGCAAGCTGGTAAGTCAGCATTTTCTTTTTACTTTGGCATTAATCTGCAATATGGTACACATTCAAGCACCCAAATCCAGCCAAGGCAATCAGTGTGTGGAAATGGGTTGTTCTTCCTACATCTTCTGGGGTGCAGCACAAGGCACCAGCACTATAGTAATAATAATTGTCATTTTTAACCTCATGTATTTCCCTTTTCAGATCGCAGGATGTAATCCTAACCTGGAGTTGGGCCAGCAAGGTTTGGCCAGCACCAGAGCCACCATAAAGTGTGTTTGGACCACTCTTGGAGTCAGGGAGGTTGGCGCACGTCTGTGTGCTGGCCTCTCTAACTCAGAGAGTGGTCCAAAGTTACATTACGGTGTCCCTGTGCCAGCCAAACTTTGCTGACCTAACTGTGCCAGCCTAACTCCAGGTTAGGATTGCACACGCAGTGTAGTAGCCCGCCCAGAAGGTTGCTCTAGGCATGCAGGTAGAGGTATATGCATGCAGCTTTCTCCTAGTTCTGCCATGACAAGGGCCAGGACAAAAGTGTGTACAAGGAGTCTGGGTGCTTGCAAGGGCTTTTCCCTTCCCTTCTCCCGCTGTGTTCCATTATTTACACCACAATTCTATGCATGTCTTTTCCAAAGTAAGTCCCATTAGGTGAAATGGGTCCTACTTCCAAGAAAGTGTATATAGAATTGTGGCCTGAGAGGCCAGACCTATAGGCACACTGTCTGCTAGGGTGGGAAGGTGGGCAATCTGAAGGCAAATGTTACGCAAGTAAATAACCTTTTTTTAATCTTCTCAGACGTATGCTGGGCATTTGGGGGGTGAATGTTTGAAGAGAGAAAATGGGCGCAGAATTTCTTGAAATGAGGGGATAAAATCCAGCCTGTGTGACTGCCGCAAGATCCACCCCCATTCTTCTCCTGGTACCTCCCCCAACATGCCCCATTACTCCCCCTTCTGCAAACACTAATCCCACTAGGATTAATGCCTTAGCCTAGGTCACAGATACATCTTTAGATAATCAATGTAATGCAGCGGGCAGCCCAGTCCTCCGCCCCGGGCAGCACCACTCATGTACATGCTGCCCAGGCTACGACTGTCACAAATGGCACATTGCAGCAGCCGTGCAGGGAGGCCAGTGCCAATCCCTGCTGGGTCTTCATGTTGGCAGGAGGAGGGTGCCGCGGTAAGTCACCTGCTGAGTAGTAGGAAGGCTTTGGGGTAGGTAGAGGCTGGGGCCTCCTTCTGTCTCTCCCTACCAGCACCTCATGGGGCAGGTAGAGGCAGGGAAGGGGGTAACATTGGAGGGAAGGGCAGGTTGGAGGGTGTTTAGGCCTGGGGGGGGGCAGCGTGGATGGTGGCAGAGATTGCCGCCAAATCCAATCCCACCCTCCCAAGCCTTGGAGCCCAACATGGGTCTCCTCAGTTCTACACTAAATAACTGGCCCAGCTCTGAGTAAATCCATTGAGGTTACCAGGGCTCTACAGGGGCCTCACCTTCCTTATCCCAAGGAGCCCTCCAGCTGCTGCTCTGGCCCACAGGATACAGTGGCGCCTGTTTTGGCACCACTGTGCCACACAGCACTGCCAGAGCATAAGATTGGACCCTAAGTAATCTTCCACAGGTTGAGACTATGCAGTTACCTTTGATAGTTGGGCTCCTGATCATTTTTGCATGGCCCAGTTCATGTATTGCTGGTCCGAGTGCGATTTATTCCAAACGCTTATAGTCCTTGAGCTTGCAGCCTGTCTGGTTGTAAAGTGAGCAGACCATTTGTATGAACCAGCACCATCGTATCAGCCAGACAGTCTACAAGCCCAGTGGTGAATGCAGGAATTCCCAAAGCTGGTTGCATAGGGTGGCCACATATATATGAAGTCGGCCCATGTTTTTGTATTATGCGACTGTACGCTATTATATTATATTAATATCACATTTCATTGTGATGTTCCCAAACAATTAATAAAATCCTTCTGTCCATTTATACTGTTCATTTCAGAGCTACAAAGATGCACTTCAAATTTGTTTCTGACATAGGAAATAAATCCGAATGAAATGCCCATATCAAATATCTATGCAAATATGCAATGCAAATATCTATGGCTTCCATAAAAGGAGTCTGCCTTTAAAAGAAGGCAGATTTAGAGTTCATGAAAATAGTTTTCATCTTCTACCTATCATAAAACAATTGTTCTGTTTATTGTGGGGGAGGGAGATGACTGGCTTGCCTTGGTTCTTTTGACATGTGCAGCAACATTATTGCATTTTAAATAGGCATTCTCTGATAACTGTACTGGAGAATGTGCAACACACATACACACACACAGTATTTTCAAATTCGTTTGATGCTATATACATGCAATTTGCAATTGATTTGAAGGACTAATGAAGGAACCTTGTCAAGAACAAAAGCCTTTTGCAATAAACAGCACCTACTGTATGTGGCACAGAGAAAAACAAAACTAAAATAGTGCTCAGGCTGAAATTTCTTTTCAACACATCTTCAGTTTGCATTCTTTAGTGAGCTTTGCCAAAGCACCAATGACAACAGAATGCTCTCCAGTTGCTTGTTCTCTCGCACTAGTAATCACAGCTTAACTCATTTTCACTTCCCCATATCCTTTCACGGGGAATACTGAAGAGTCAAATTGAAGGCATCTTCTTTTGGATATGCTGCCTCCCTAAATGGATGTTAATTGTGAAGTGGGGCACATTTAAACCCACCAACAGGTGTTTAGAAGTGGCATGCTCCCCTGGCATTTATCCCACATGCCTTGCCTGAATTGGCACTCACATCTGCTGGGAAAATTTAATTGCCATGTTGGCTTGAAGATATTTTGAAATCAGTGTTTATCAGTCCTGTCTCAACATGCAGAAGCAAGCACTGTATGGAATTCGTGGAAGCTGGACCTAAAGTAATTCTTAGTCAATGGTGGCCATTTTTTAAGTGGAAAAATGAGGTGGGACAAATGGACAGATGGTCAAATGGGCACACCATAGGGGTTGTCTTTCTTGTCTTGCCTATGCAGCAAACTTTTGTAAAATATCTCTGGGCTAGCTATGGGAATGACTCATTTAAACTGATCACAGATGATCACCCTGACCATCTAGAATGCGAAAATTGTGGCCCATTCCCTGTGTCCATTGGTAACTAACTAATCTGCCAGTATGAAAAAGACCCACATGCTTAGTCAAAGTGAAGATCCTCTTTCTGTGTTGCAAGATTTTGTGGTCATGCTCCCATACACTATGCTCATTGGAGTTCACTGTATGAAACGCCAAACTAGAGTGCCTGAAGACATCAAGAGAGAAGGAGAGGAGAGTGTGTGTCTGCTCTTCCACTGTGAGAACAGGACTTTTGACTTAGGGAAACACCTGAACCATTGAGTTACATCTGAAGTCACAGAGTTGTACTAAACTGGTTGTGTCCCAGAAAACAAAAGTGTTTGCATTATTGCAGCACAGTTTGTGGCTAATTTTGAGTTTCTGACGATAGTCTGCAGCCCAGATGCAAAATCAGGCAATGCATAAAGAAAATCTATTTACTGATTCATAGCTTGACTGCCTTTTAAAGGGGACAACAAACTGGTGTGTGTCAGCTGATTTATGGGGAGGCCAGTGACTGCATCTTTGTGTCAAACATAATCTTGCCTTGCGCTTCAAAAGAAGAACCAACCATGTGTTTATGTGTCTATTTGTGGTCCTTTTTTCCCCATTTTAACCTTCACAGCTTTCATACACGGATGCCGAGGGCAATTCCATTAATATGGTCCAAATGACATTCCTTAAACTACTGAGTGCCTCCGCCCAGCAGAACTTCACTTACAACTGTCATCAGTCAGTGGCGTGGCATGATGCATCTTCTGACAGCTACGACAAAGCACTGAGGTTCTTAGGCTCCAATGATGAAGAGATGTCTTATGACAACAATCCTTACATCAAAGCTGTTCTTGATGGCTGTGCAGTAAGTATAAGCCCAGGATACTATTTTCTGTTTGAAGATATGTTAGCTTACTAATCAAATGAGTTTGGCTTAATGTCATTTTCCACAGGTCTTTTTCCCCTTTCTCATATAGCTTTTCATTTTTTTGGAGTTTGCTTTTCTTTAAAAAAAAAAAAAAACAGCTGCAAAGTATCTGTCCTCTTAAACTCAGAAACGTCAGAAGAAGAAGAAAACCCAACCTGTTAGCCATGACTTAAGGAACAGCAAAGGCAGAAAGCATCAGACAATGTCAATGCACTATTATAAATGCATGACAAGGGAAGCCACTAGAGGAAGAGTAATGAGAGATGTGAGACGGTAATTGGAAAGCATTTGTGCTTTCTTCAATGTTCTGTAGAAAAGATGAACAACAATAATACTGCAAATGGAGGATTCCTCCCTCCCCCCTCTCTCCCCTTATTTAATATAATTTCCATCTAAAATATAGTGGAAGTGATGGCACTGCCAAAGCTTTTTAAAACTGCCGTGTAGCTCCTCTTCTTCATATCTGATGAATTGCTATTGAAGTGGTATTGAATCTGTTAGGGGTAGAATCAGTGGTGTCATTCAAATGATTTAGGAACAGGAACTCACTTTTGATTGGCACTTGTTGGGAACCCGGAACCAGCCATGGAGCCCGTTAGGATCCAGAACGCCCGTTCTGGTCCGTTCCCCCTGAATGACATCACTGGGTAGAATGTTATTTTAAAAAGCATCTCAGAGAAGGTCCTCAAGTACTGAGGTCTAGCAAAGACAAAGTAGGAGCTACTTTATACAATGTAGCTGGGTAGACCTCCTCATCAATCGTCAGTGTAGTTTTGACCCTGAGGTGTACATCTGTTTTTGAATGACTCCAATTGCGGTTGTGTCACTGCCCCGAATAGTGACTGCCTGCATTCTTGGTGCTGTTTCTTAACAGAAACAGTTACCAAATTTAATTACTGGCCTTTCCGGATGCAAATCAAAGCCTATTTAATTCCAGACATTCTGTCAGCTATTGACAAATGTTTGCTGTTTCAACCAACATGTTACTGGGTGGAATATGGAATATGAGATATGGGGGAAAACATGTGCTGGGACCCTGTATAGTGGCCAACGTCACAGCTCAGACGTTTGCTGGGGAAAGATGAGGGTAAAACACACAACAGACACTCTTTTATTGTGGGAATAATTTAATAATAAGAAAGAGGAGTCAGAATAAAGAAATCATACAGCTCAGTTGTAAATAAAAGCCATGTTACCATGCTGGGTTTGCTGTCGTGGCGTACATACACATCTCTGTCTTATTGTACATTTTAAAATAAAATAATAAAAAGGCTTCTTAGGTAACATGCACCATACTTTAATTTTATTGTGGATGTGTTTGTCCTTTCTTTTTCTTTTTTACAGTCAAGAAAAGGCTATGGAAAGACTGTTATTGAAATCAGTACACCCAAAATTGACCAAGTGCCTATTGTAGATGTGATGATCAATGACTTTGGCGACCAGAATCAGAAGTTTGGGTTCGAAATTGGTCCGGTCTGCTTCCTTGGTTAAGTTTAGAGCAAAGAGACAATTGTCCACAAGAAAGGATGCACCTTGGTGCCACCAACAACCCACTTGATGCCACATGCAAGTTTTTGAATAAGGATGGCATCGAAAATATGGCTCACCGTATATGTATGTCTTCTCTAGAAAACACCCACTGCCCCGGTAGGACCAGAATCACATGACTTAAACTTATTTGACAAATTATGAAGGATGCTGTGGCAGAGACAGGCAACATAGGGTTAACTTTGCAAATATCATCCCACCCCAACCCACCTTGCCCTTGATTTTTTTTTCCTTCTGGTGCTGTAAAATTGAATGTCATGGTGCTCTTTCTATTACAACATAAAAGGTGCTAAGATGTGTTTAATAAACTGTAAGTATTCTATGTACAGTACGATGCTGTCCTTTCAAAAAACATGCATGTGCACCCTGAATTGCAACAGGCTTCTCTGTTACAATAATCTCAAAATTCTGTTGTCAATACAGTGTATGTATTATGAAAAAAATAAAGTTGTAATTTCCAGTGAATCCAATTCCCTATTTTTTCCGACCTAATAATATTAATAATAATAAAAATAAAATCCCTTTGTATATATTGATGTTCGAGAGCTCTGTTATTTGAAGTCACCAACGAAAACCTCAGGTGGCAAAACTGGAAACATTTCAGTATGCTGTTACCATTTTTATGATAAGGAATTCCACAAAGGAAAGCATCAGACAAGATGCTCTTCCAATGGTGCTATACCTCAGGCTTTTTAATGTTCCTGTTCTGATGCCAGGATATTTCAAGAAATGTGTGTATATATACATATCTACCTAAAATATGCAAGTTCTGTGTTTAGGGATGAGAAACATATGTGTTGCTAAATGTGTGAGAATCCTTTCTGACGGTACCTTTGGGACACGGGAGCTGAGTCAGCATGAGATTCTCCCACACTGCTCTGGGACAGTTGGAGGACCTGGGCCAATGGAATTGGCTTGTGCTGTGTCTCATCGGGCCACTGTTGCCCCTTCTAGAAACAGAGCTACAGTATATTGGTGTGGGAAGGTCACAGTATGCTCCCTGACATGACCAGATCTTCCAAAGGCACCAGACCAGCATGGAGAATAATGTGCATTGTTGTCTTTTATGCCTTACAAGTAATCTCCAAAGAGGGCATTTAAACAATGAGACACACCCAGACATCCCTGTTTTGTATCTCCGCTGAACTGCGTCGTCATTGTTCTTCGGTGACCCACACAGATCTTAAAACTGGATTCTGAACCATTATTTATGGACTGTGCCACATCAGTTATCTGATGGATTGATACCAGGTGTTACTTAAATTGTATGTGACCATTGGTGAATATTTCCTTTCCTGGATACCTTCTATTGTATAAATCCCAAATTTTATTTACCCTCCAACTCATAGGATTTTTTTTCCTCCTGTGTCTCCAAAGTGTGGCTAAGCAGCCTTGGTGATGGTCAGGGGTCTTTAGCCATGATTGAGTTATCTTTGAGCACAACAGAAGGCTGTCAATCTGCTGTTGCCCTGAATGAAACATGATCCGTGCTATTAGCTCTGAAGCAGGCTTGGGTTGCCAATTGGTTGAGGCGGCCACTATAGCTGTGCCTTTGACAACCACTTGCCATACAGCAAGTCACCAGCAGACATCTGCAAATCAAGCTTCTGTTAAAGGCACTGTGTTTGTTTTGTATTTCTTCTGGAAACCCTAAGCAGGTGCCAGGCAGCAAGGTATAAGATGCTGTCAGACATGACAGTACTGGTCAGTAGTGTGTGCATGTCATGCAGGAAGGCACCCCCCCCCCGCAAGTATCCCTAGAATCTATTTACTATTCCAGTAGTGGAGATACAGGAGTGGGAACCCTTGCTGGAATACAGTGAATATGTCTAGGTCATGTGATTCTACCTAGTTGCCAAGCAACCTATGAGGAAACTGCTACCTATGGAGCTTATTTTCTGATCCAAACAGTTCAAATTTGCAATCCAAATTTTGCTCAATGGCTGGTTGGCCTTGTCTCAAGAGATTTTTTTTTTCCGGGTAGTCAGGCATAGATATTAACTTAACACAAATCCTTTTGTACTTATTTTTCATAATATATGTAAGACTTGAAAAATAAATGTTTGTTACTATTTCTTATATAAATTTGTTTAAATTAAGTGATACCAGATTCCACTAGCTCATTTCCAGCTGTTTTTTTTTTTAAATCGTGCAAACATTTGATATGTAAAACAGATTTTAAAGACAACAGTTTGCTGTTCGGAATTCCTTTTTAAAAACCAAAGTTTGTAACTGTCACCTCAAAGAGGAAAAAAAATATACATTTTATTAATAAAATCAAGTCTTGTCTACCTGGACTGATCACTCTGTTTCTTAAACATATAGGAAATGTAATCTCTGCTTCAGAAATACAATGATAGCTCTAGATCACAACACATAGACCAAGGAAAGTAACTCAGAAGTACTCATACGTATGACTATACACCAAGTTCACTTTTAAAATGGTAATTCAAATGTTCCAGATGCTCAACTTCAGAGTTTGAGGCTGCTCCTACACATGCTTGCCTTGGAGTAAGTTCCATTAAAGTAAATGGGGCTTACTTTTGAATAGACATGCATTGTATTGTATTGCAAGTTTGGTTATTAATGTTATTTCATCACACTTCTATCCCACCTTCTTCCATGAAGCTCAAGGTTTCCCCTATGTGGCCATTTGCAGCTTCCATTTGTACACACAACAAAGCAAATGCTTGACAAACTATACAATAAAATAATACAATTTTCTAGGCAGACGCCCGTTCCAAGAAGGAAATAGGTCTTGCATGAAGCAGTCCTCACTCGATGTGTGAATTTCATTGGGATATTTACATTTATCAATATGTAGATGAAAGTTAGCCATATACTCTGCAGTTCCTCAAATTCATGATCCCATGATCCAGAGGTGTCCCGGTGCTCAAATATAAGCAATTTTATTACACTCACCATTCATTTCAGTAGAGCGAAAGCGCTGTAAGAAAATGGAATAAGCAGATTGTTTTCAAAATTTTGTAATGAGTAAGGGTTGGTTCCTACGTGTATCTCTGAGCTCAAATGTGTGTACACATACACACAAACATGTATTTTGTGATGGGAACAAACAAATTCTTATGACCACGTGTATGGGTAGGCTTGTGAGGCCCCCTGAAGGCGGGACTCTGAAACACAGGGGGGTCTTGCCTAACAGAAGAGTGGTACATCATTGGTCAGGGTGGATCTGATGGACAGGTGGAGGGCAGAGTTGTGAATCCTAATGAATCTCAAAGCAAAGCTTGGCAAAGCTTGGTGCTTAAGAAGGTCCAGGGGAACCAGTCATTGGAAAGAGAGAACATTGCCAAAATGAGTTACACAGCTCGGTTTGATAAAAGGGATCTTGGACTGGATGCAAATTAGCTTGATGAAGAGAATTCCATTCCCCCAAAAAGAACTGACTACGAGAGACTGCTTCCACATTTCAAATATCGCCACTTGGTATAGGCAGGCAGGGCTGGCTTGGGTGGCGCTGCCTGGCATCAGATGGATACAATTGTCCATAATTAAATACAAGGATATAATGCAATAGAAAAAACAATACATGAAACATGCTGTAAAGACCTGTAAAGACCTGGATAAATCAGTTAAATAACCTTCCAGGCCATTACGAAAAATGGATGATTTTTTTTTAATGGCAAGAGAACCAGTAGTGATCCTGAGTTTTTAGCATGTTGTATGGACAACACAGCTTTTTGCTATGGTCTGCCTGCCAGAAAGAATGACAATTAAAACAACATTTTCCCTACAAACAAAATTGTTACTGAGAAATCCTAGCTTTATTAAATTCGGTGCCAGAAATAAACTCCCCTTGATAGAGGCAGGTGGAACTGAATCCTTAACTTTTTCACAATTAAGATTTTCAGTCGTTATTAATAAAGAGCAAGAATTTTGTATTGCAGAGCAGAGGAAGATCTACTAATGTTATGATTATATTACCTAATGTATTTTTTATTAACACATTTTCCCAATTCAGAGCCTCATATAGTGAAAAGGACGCGACATGGAACTGCTCTTTCCAAAAACACAAGTTGAGAAATACTTGAGAGTGGAGGAGTTCCTTATACACACTGGATCCAAGCAGTAGTAAATGGAGGGGGTGACCAGGAGGGTCCCAGATGACATGCTCCCCCTGTGGCACATTTCCCAGGTTTGTGGGAGAGGCAAGCGCCGTGAATTGGGCCTACCCACCCTCCCTCACCTCCGTTTGGCTCCGAAATAGAGCAGTGTCAGAAGCGCATGTCCGGCGCAAGGCGAGGGGTGACCTTTCCGCATCATTGTGTTGCCCGGCCTCAGGTGCCAAAAGTCTCCCATGTGCCACTAGACCACAGGGTTCACCGAATCAGGATAATGGGATTCAGATATAACTACGCCTGGAAACATGAAACAAAAGATTGTTAGATTCTGTGCCCATTTATATTTCTAATTAAGACGTGTATGTTTCCCAGAGCACAATCCTAAATTGGAGTTAAGCTGGCATAAACTAAACCAGCAAAATTTGACCAGCACAAGGGCCACAATAAAATGTTTTTGGACTACTCTAGAAGTCAGGAAGGATGGCTCATGTCTCTGTGCTGGTCTCTCTGACTCTGAGAGTGGTCCAAACATACTTTACGGTGTCCCTTGTGCTGGCCAAACTCAGTTTAGAATTGTGCCCCCATTTGAAACGAGTGTGGCTATGTACGTATAATTTGGTACAAGACTGGCTTTGCTCCAGCAGCTCTCAAATGTATACATTTCAAAACGTCATGTTCACAGGGACTTTGCTGCTCCATTTTATCCTTGCTTCTCTCTTCCAAAAGTGAAGAAACCCCTGTGGACATGGAGCTTTGGTTTCTGCTCACTGTTACAAACATCTTTGTAATACACTAATTTGCATTTACTGCTCTGAAATTGTAAGCTAAGCCCCAACGGAGGCCAATATTCTAAGGATTAAACAATACTCCAGTTTGGGGCCTGGTTACAGTCCATTAAATTTTGATAGCAGTGAACACTGAGATGGATTAGAATTAAAAAGCTTTGCTAATTTAAACTGCAAACCACAGAATGTCAAATACTGAATATGCTATAAAACTGAAGAGGCTAGAGAAAACTTTCTGTGTACAACACAGTACAATGGTGGTACTCACTATGTGCAGCAAAACTTTTATGACATCCCAGAAGAGAGAGAAAAGAATATTTAAGCCAATCTGTAGCAATATGCAGTACTTATTACGAACTTCAAGCACTATCAGTCTATCTGTCTCCTCCTCCCAGGAGGAAGTTCCACCTCCACGTGGCTTGCGGAGTTTACTGACATACTAGTCCAGACACAAACAGTGTGATGGGGTTCATTTTATTGGGCCCAATAACCGAAAGCAGACAAAGGAGAAGGATAGGCCTTCCTCCCTGGATTGACTCCTCCTCCTCCTGTCTTGCACCCTGTTCTCATTGCCCAGTGCCCTGCGTGGGGCCCTTTAGCAGCAAGTAGTGCAGCAACTTCTGGGGTATTTCAGGCCCCAAGCCAAGGTTGGGCTCTGGGTCTCCTGGGTGTTTCAGGATTGCTTATGGGTGGGTGGACTGCAAACTCAGGGCCCTTGACTGATGGCTGCTTCCATGGCTTCCTGGTCCTTACTCTGCCTGCAGCTGCTCGGGAACCCTGGCTGTTGTGCGGGACTGCCCAGGGCTCCAGAATGCAGGGAGAAACCCTCCACACTTTCAGTGTTGCCCTTTGCACGGAAAAGCTGAATGGATGGCTACTGGGGGTTCATGGCCAGTGGGCATAGCTTTGCTCCCCTCTTCTTTCATTTACTGTACATGGTGTGATTTTGCCCCAGCACTTGTGGGTGTTACTCATCATCATCACAGTTATACATGTGTTTTAATTTTGGCTTGATATCCCCTAGTTGAATAAACACCAACTGTTTAAGTTGATATTCATGTAATTCAGGGCACAGTCCTAACTAACTTTCCAGCACTGGGGTAAGGGCAAGGCAGTTTCAAGATAAGGGAACAAATATTCCCCTACCTTGCTGAGGCCTCCGTGACTGCCCCCCCCCAACAGCAGGATGCAGCACATGCCCCATTGGCACAGCTACGTATGTCAGGGCTGGAATGTTAGTTAGGATGGTGCACTCAGTGCAGTTTAACAACACAGGATCTGGACAGGAGCCAGGATTGGCTAAGAACATCTGAAACTTAAGGAAACTGCAGATATATTTCCCATGCAGATGTCAAGTACAATGGGTTTTGATTGGTAATTATTGTTGGCCTTGCAAATAATGCACTGCTACGTGACATGAAGAGAAATAAAAAGTCATCCCCCAAAATCTTATTAAATCATAGGAACACAAGAACAGCCCTGCTGGATCAGGCCAAGGCCCAGCTTCCTGTATCTCACAGTGGCCCACCAGATACTTGCATCCTGCTGCCACTCCCCTGTATCTGGCTTTCTGAGTAACCTATTAACCTCGTACCCCATACCTAGTGAAAACACCAGACTATGGGTTAGGTTTAGCTTTATTAAACACGAGTAACCATTTTATAAAAACATGAAACCTACTAGATACACCATCCCTGCATCGTCAGTCTGGTGTAGGCAAAAAAAAAAAAATCATTTAAAATAAATTGCTAGACCACACTATGGAGTCACTATAGTTTATTGGTATGGAAGTTCAGGTTACAGGCTTTTCCCCTTACCCCAAGGAGACCTCCAGCTGCCTCATAACCTGCACTGGATACAATGTAGGCCATGTGGCCTCACTATGCCAGCACAGGTTAGGATTGGGCTGCCCCTCTCATTGTTCTCAAAGTACTGAGCCAAAGATCACCCTTCGGTGGCAAGTCCAATATGGTTATGGTCATGGAAATCTTTATTGGCATAAAATAAATATCCACATAGTTACACACACAAATACAACACATTAAAAGAAATAAAAACAAAGAAAAAGGCTCCATACCACAAACTGACCCTCACTCCAATACCCCCAATAGATCACATAATGGGCCGTCCATCTAATGTGGCATCTTTCCGAGTTCCAGCCATCACTGCCCGCCTCTGTGTAAACAATCTGCTACCGATTGCGCAAGAGTCTTACCCTCAGCTGCCAACAAGGCACAAGCAAGTCCAATACGAAATAACACCTTTTGTGACAGGCCCAGGGGCAGTGGGTGGGGAATATCAATACAGAGAGAGAGGCGGGGGTCACTTTGCTAAAAGTAGCATTCAAAATTCTGTACAATAAAAACCTGTTTGTTTCTTTAAACCACATTGATCCAGTTCCTGGTTGATCAGAAACCATCTTCTGATTGTATTAAAATATAAGTTGTAGCGGCACCAGAAGCAGTAGTGGCATTAAGTCGCACGATCAGTTTATATTCATCATCATTTTCTATCTCAGGGACTGATACTGATGATTGTCATGTCTGGAAGGCTCAGCTAATATTACATGAAACATCACTCATTTACTGATTTATACTCAGCTGCTCTTTTAATTTCATGTTTGCCAGTTATTCCACTCCCTGGTGACCGACAAACGTTGCTGCTCTCCTCATCCTAGGCTGGTATTTTCTCCCTGGCACCACACAGCGAAAAGATAATCACTCAGGCGTCTTCGTGAGTTTCAAACAAAAAACATCTGTGCCGAGAAGCTGTATTCAGATAACATGAAAATGAGAAATTAATCACTTGCCTAAGTATACTGTAAACACAAGACTTGATAGCACATTTATCATCATTTTGCCTTCTGCTTGTTTTAAGCGAGGGTGGGCTTAATTACTTTCCCAGCATTTTTTTTTTGGCTTGTAATACATAAAGAGAAAAGTTCCTTGCTTCTCCAACACTAGACCTACATTTCATGTATGCATTTATTCTTTGTTCAAGGTGAATTGAGAGGAGGAACGTGACATGGCTGAAGCCTTTCTTCAACACATCCTTTCCTCTGGATGCTGTGATGGTTTGGACAAGCTGAAGCAGCCATCGGGTACCCAAATGAGTCTGACTAGAAGGGAGGCAGCCTAGATCCTTGGAAAGCCAGCAAAGTTACACTGTCATTCTAGTGGTTGGCTACTGGGTGACTCATCAGTTATCAATGCCCTTGACAGAGATCAGCCAAGGCATGTAGAATAGAAGGAAGGTATGTTACCTGACGTTTTTAGAAAGAGGACACCTCCATAATAAAATTAAACTGACCCATGGCCCAATCCTATCCGGCCCAGGCTCCACTGCATACTATGCCCACCCCAAAAACAAACACAATTAGGTAATGGTTATATAAGTAAAATAATTTTTAACCTACTCTGCCATGCCATGTTCCCCAATGGGCTTACTTGGATAAGTGCCAGCTCTTTGGCTAGTGCAAGTCCACTTGGACCCAATGTGGGTTCAAAGCCAGGAAGGGAGCATAGGACATCAGTAATGCTACTACCATAATCCACCACCTGCCCTCCCTCACAAATGGCCTCAGCCAACCTGATCCCCCCTGATCCTCTGCCTCCCTACCCAAGCCCCCCCCCCACCAATTTAGCAGCATTGGCAGTGGCTGGATGTTCCTGTGGTGCATGCAGTTATTAGACATTTACATTAACAGCCCTGTTCTGGACATTGGAGCTACGTCAGTGTATGGTCACCAAGGGTGTGAAGAGTTGCCTCTATGAAGAGGGAGAGCTGTAACTTATTGGAGTGCTTGGTTAGAGCTTGTAGGTTGCCTCTCTTCTTATGTTTGATTAACCTCTTCTTTAGTTTCTTCGTTTCCTGGTCCATTGTTCTGCCTGGGTAACAACGCTTGAAGTGTTGTTGTTGTTGTTGTTGTTGTTGTTGTTGTTGTTGTTGTTGTTGTTGT
>JAJKFI010000065.1:4656119-4681155 GCA_029204185.1 Lerista edwardsae
TGCTGCTGCTGCTGCTGCTGCTGCTGCTGCTGCTGCTGCTGCTGCTGCTGCTGCTGCTGCTGCTGGACTTGCAGAAGTTGTTTGCAGAACTTGCTGGAGCTGCTATTTGAAAAGCTTTACTGTATCTGTTATTTGTTTGCTGTTCTTTGCTGCAAGAAGCCTACTTCTGGAAATATAGAAGTTCTTGCTACACCAATTGTCTAAGTGATTCCTTACTGGAGCTCTGCAACCTTGGGACCTTCTTAAGCCTCACAGTGATAAGTTGCTTTGCACTCTCATCAATTCTGCCACGAGAGCAATTATTGGGAAGCCAGGAGGCATGGCCATCATCTATTTCCTTATTAGTTCTCCCAACAGCTTGTTTCCCATTAACATGGGTCTCAAGAAGTTGTCCTAGAGTCTGTGCCTCTATGGCTATACCAGGTTGTTCCGGGGGCAGGAGGCTTGAACACTGCTTTCATCCAGGCACTTATCCAACCTGTCACTTCTAGGATGTTCAGATTACTGTATATACTTGTGTATAAGCCAATCTCATGGATAAGTCAAGTGCAAGTTTTAAGCCAAAAATCATAGAACCTGTGGATAAGGTGGTAAAATCATATGACCTATGGATAAGGTGGTAAAACTTAGGGGTGATGTGAAAGTCTTTGAAAAGATTTTCAAAGGTGCCTTCTTTACCTACTGCAGGCAGTGCCAGTCCCGTTGAGCCTGCGCCAAGCCTCCCTCGTGTCAGGGAGGCTCACATCAGGGAGGCTCCGTGTCCAGACGGACATGGGATTGGCGGGCGGGCGGGAGGTTGTGGGCCATAAGGCCAAATCCTAAGCCTGTCCGGGAGGCCGCCCAGCCCCGATTTGGGCCACACGCTCTCCTTGGATCTGCTCCTGCTCTTTAGCAGGCGCAGATATGAGGAGCGCATTGGGAAAGCTGAAGTCTCCCCTACAGTAAGGGTGCAAATGTGCCCTTACCGCAGGGAGGCTCTAGCCTCCCCAACCGAGCGTTGGGTTTGATGGTGGCCAGCCGGCCTTGCCAATCTGGATTGTGCTCTGCAAGATAGTCGTAGTCATGACATGAATAATAGTAATGGCCAGAAAATGAATGTAGAGAATATTTCCCTGTAACGGACGGATGAAAATCAGTGCCTGCCCCTGTTATTTGGCTATAACGTTTGCTAGAATTAATCTATTACACTCCAGTTTTTTTCATTGAATTCCTCATGAAATTTCACATCTAATGGTTTATAACATGCTGTTATTGTTTAAAACCATGATTTTAACAATTTTAATTCCTGGTGGTGACACACACCTCCGAGGGTGGCTCCCAGAGTGCCCTACCCCTGCTCTATTGGTAGCTACACTGCTGATCCTTTGCACACCTGTGAGTAAGACTCATCAAACTAAATGGGGTTTACTTTTGAGTAGACAACGCCTAGGCTGTTCTCTTAGGGTGCTATCCCAAGTGCCCATTTGTGTCAATGTGGGGACGCTACAACTCCCAGAACTGCAGTGCCAGCCTGCTGGCACAGAGGGGTCTGAGGCGGGTAGGAGGGCAGGAGTGGGGGGCGTTCCCGGGTAGGTTGGGGGTGGGCCAGCGTGGGGAGGGCGGTGGGCTTGGGATTCAGCTGTAAGGGTGAATCCTAAGCCTCATCCTCAGGCCGCGCGATTTGGGCCACGCAGTCTCCTTGGATCTGCGCCCACAATTTCACGGGCACAGATCTGAGCAGCCCACAAATGTGCCCTTGCGCCGGGGAGGCTCCACTCTCCCTGGAAGCAGCGCTGAATACAGCCTGCCTGTTCCAGCACTGCTTAGGATTGGGCCATGAATGACTCTGAGAGCCAAATCCTATCCAATATTCCAGCACTAATGAGCATCCTGCAGTAGGGGAGCAATCCTGGAGAACTCCTCCAGGTAAGATACCATGTGTTCCCTTTCCTCAGAGCTTCATTGTGGCTGCACTATCACTGGACAGGATTGGGCCCTGAGTCTTTTGCAGTTCAGTCATGGTGGATACAGTGTATATGTTCTTTTGAATGATTCACCTATGCTATGGCAGTTGTATACAAGACAAATGGAAACTGACCCTTTGTGCCCCTATTATTGCTAAGAGACTCATATTGAAATGCTGGAAAGACAAATGCCCTCCCTCTTTATTTCAATGGACCAAGGGCCGTTTAACTCGGTCAATATTTGAATCGATGGCTTATAGAAGACAAACTGCAAATGGACATGTTTTTGGATATCTCTTTAGAATTGGATATCTCTTTTGGATATCTCTTTAGAATTTTATGCATAGACACTATTAATATCTATTGATCTATGGGTGGCTGTGTTTATTTGTATGTTAATGAATATACCATGCATATACATTGCTTTTTAAAATCCTTTTTCTTTTTATTTATTTTTAATTCTTGCTTTGCATTGTTATTGTTGCATTGTCTGTTGTTCGCCAATAAAGGGGAAGAGAGTGCTGCCTCCATGTTAACTTGTATCAGAAACCCAGCCCCCACTCCTCCGAATGGGAACATTTACTTGCAGCAGAGGAATTTATCTTGTGTGTTGAATCCTTGTTTAGTGGTCAATGACACAGCTCAATGGTGGGGTGGGGGGACAAGAGGGAAACAAGGGCAAAGATGCAACAAACTTTTGCTGTGGGGTAATCAAACAATAAAAGGGAAGAGAACTCAAACTATCACAATCCAGTGTTGCTTGGCCATTCATACAGCTAGGTCCTAAATGTAAACTGTTGCTTTGTACAGGGAAATAAGGGGAGAGAAGAAAAAAACCTTAAAAGGATGTAATGCAACCTAGCAGTTCGAAAGCACCTAAAAATGCGAGTAGATAAATAGGGACCACTTCGGTGGGAACGTAACGGTGTTCCGTGTGCCTCGGCGTATAGTCGTGCCGGCCACATGACCACGGAAGCTTGTCCTCGGACAAATGGCTCTACAGGCTTAGAAACGGAGATGAGCACTGCCCCCGACAGTCGGTCACGACTAGACCATTTGGTCGTGGGGAAACCTTTTCCTTTACCTTTAAGCCCTAGCCAGGCCTAGCCAGTGAAATCCCTGGCACAAATCCAAGCAGCCTGGATTGGACCTGACTGGCTGGGGATAGGAGTTAGGATCTGGCATAAGTGCCAGATCCTCCCCAGGCTGCTCTCTCTGCCCTCCCCTGCCCTGTTCCACCTCCCTCCCATCTTCACCTTGCCCTGCCCAAGCCCCTGCCCCAGCTGAACTTGGGTGGAGCAGAGACGGCTTCTCTGCTCCTTGGCATTCATGGTGGCATCCCTGGTCAGCAGGACTTCCCACACAGGCCCAGCGCCTTCTTCTACTGCGTAGATGTGCCTTACAACATGTTTGCGACAGTGCTAGGCCGGCACAAGTGACGTGCGCTGGCCCAAGGGTGAGTTGGGATTACACCATCAGTTTGTCAAGTGTGGGACTGCCTTATTGCTTTAGCTTTGCTGACAGTAAAGGGGGTCCTACTAAGGAGGATGAGGTTGATCTCAGGCTTCTACTGAAATGGTTTAATAGTCGACTGAAACAGATGGTCCCTCCATCTAGCCTAGATAAGAAGGGATAGGGACACACACTTTCCTTACAATCAATATGAATCATCTGGTGAGATTTTGGGAAAAGGGAAATACCTGTTGAGGTTGAGGTTGAGAGAGAGAGAGAGAGAGAGAGAGAGAGAGAGAGAGAGAGAGAGAATATTTCTTATATGTTGCAAGAATAATAGTACAATTGTACAATTGACCCTATTCACATAGTTGCAGACCTTTAAGCATCACAGCCAATGCCATGTAATGAACCCACAGAAAGCAGTTCCCACAGTGCTGTGACTGCAACTATGTTTAAAGGGACCTTTCTTCCCAACAAATGCTGGAGAAATTAGCCTGTGCTTCTGAACACATGTAGAGTTCAGCAAGAAGCGGCAGTTCACACTCATCTAGGATTAGTAGGGGAGATTTCTGGGATGGGGCCCCATCGAAGCCCAGCTGAGGCAGGATATTTCTCTTTTTCAACATTAAGCCTGGAAAAGCCCACAATAGTATTTGTGCTCATGTCCCGGTCTCCGGAGTTAAGGCTGAAATAGTCTTCTGATGAAAGTCACAGGAAGGAGAGTGCTTAGTATACAGTAAATATAGAGAGTGTTTTCTCTGGGCGAACAAAGTACTTCACATACATTATTTCAGTCACCACTATTATCTCGGTATTACAGATTGGGGGTCAGTGGGAGGTTAAGGCTGAGAAAGTAGCTTGCTTCTATGCCCCCCCCCCCCGCTTATCAACAGCTGAGCCGCTTATCAGTGGTTCCCAAAATGTGGGTCGTGAAACTGAAAAGCTGATAGCTGACAATGAAAATGTTTTGAGTCCCATGGAAATAAAAAATGGAGCATGTAGTAAAAATGCAGAAGATCACCCTGATCTCCTGAGGAGGCAGGAGATGGTGCTGACAGGGACCCTTGGTCTAAGTACCTACAGGATCAACACCAAGGAGGTAGCAGGGGTTGGGCTGCACAGCTGCAGCCATTCAGAGGCTTGTAGACAGGATATAAGGAGCATCTGGGGGGGGGGGAGAAGGTGTGGGTGTATAGTAGGAGAAATGTTTGGTATGAGAGGAGCTGGAGAGAACTGACAAACCTGAATGAACTATTGACTATGAGCTTGGATAATGGACTGGCGTGGCATAACCTGGATTTGGACCTGACTTGGCTTATTGACCCTTGGACTGGCTTATGGACTTGGTTTGCTACCTGACCTTTGGACTGGCTTACAGACTTGATTTGGCTTCCAACTGATGTGGACTGGTGCAATTGCGGCCACTGAACAGGCAGACTGAAAAGGTGAGCCCTAGGTGTGTTTGCTCTACTGCCGCACCAAAGTGGTTAAAGGGGAAACTGCCCAGCCTGAAGTGGGCATCAGGGACCCCAAGGAGGCCCGGCAGAGGTCTCTGGCATAACAAAGCAGCACATACGCATTTACTTATTAGTAGGCAACTATACTAATGACTATATATATGAGGGACATGGTGGCGCAGCGAGCTAATCCGCTGTTGCTGGGCTTTTGACCGCAAGGTTGGGAGTTCAAGACTGTGTGACAGAGTGAGCTCCCGTTGCTTGTCCCAGCTCCTGCCAACCTAGCAGTTCGAAAGCACCTAAATGCAAGTAGATAAATAGGGACCACTTCGGTGGGAAGGTAACGGCGTTCCGTGCGCTACGGCGTATAGTCATGCTGGCCACATGAACACGGAAGCTTGTCCTCGGACAAAAATGTCGGCTCTACAGGCTTTGAAATGGAGATGAGCACCGCCCCCGAATGGTCACGACTAGACCATTCGGTCGTGGGGAAACCTTTACCTTTAGGCAACTATGCCTTGGTCCACTTTGAAGGGCAGGCTGAGGGGAACACAAGGCCACTAGAATGGTCCTGATCTGACGAAAGTGGAACTTAACAAATACTCCAAAAGATGACCTCCCCATAGTAAAAAAACAATAAAAACCAAGGCCTGAATGCCTGGTAAAGGGAAACAATTTTTTTAGAGTGCAATCCTAATCTAGAGTTAGGCCGGCACAGTTAAACTAACAAAGTTTGGCCGGCACAAGGGCCACCGTAAAGCATGTTTGAACCACTCTTTGAGTCAGGGAGGATGGCGCACACCTGTGTGCTGGCCTCTCTGCCTCTGAAAGTGGTCCAAATATGCTTTATGGTGTCCCTTGTGCCGGCTAAACTTTGCTGGCCTAACTGTGCTGGCCCAACTCCAGGTTAGGATTATACTCTGAGTCTCATAAAGCTAGGTGGGTCCCCACAGAGTGTCTTTTTAAAATGTGGGTCCCAGTGCTAAAATGTTTGAGAACCACTGTCCCAGTTCACAGCTTCTGCCCTTAGCCCTCATGTGACCCCGTGTACCAGTTCTGGAATGGTTGGGCCAGCATTACCCTCACACTGAGAAGTCAATACGAACACGCCCAAACAATGGAAAGAGACTTTTGCTTTTCTGGCTGAGCAGAGTCAGCGCTGCTGTCACACGTTTCATTACAGCTACAAATCACTTGCCATTGGAACACGTGAACAGCAATAAATGTGTGAGGAAACACATTTCAGGTTTTCCTCACTCAAGTGATTTCTGATGCTCTGTGTAATCCAGGGTTTGAGCCTTCCCTTGGCGCCTCGCTTCAGGCTGTTTTCATTCCTCCAATTTGCTCCGCGTTCCGGGGAGCTGGCAGTGCGAGCGGAATCCCAGCCTTCCTGCTTATTTTGACAGTTGGGCCTCGGATGCAAGTGGTGCCTTGACAGATGCTAATAAAGTCAATCAGCAGAACCCGTCTCCTTTCCAACCTTAAGACTGGGGGCAATCAAAGAAACTCTGAACATCTGGCACCCTTCTCCTGATTGCCGTGCACACTGATTTAGTGCACCCAAACAGGCAAGAATTAGTCAGTACAGCTTGTGTCAAAAGACCCATCATGCTAATTCAAATTAAGGCAGGATAAATTGAATCCAATTGGCATCCATGCATTCGGGTGTGCGTCGTTTTAAATACATTTCTGTCACAGTCAGAGATTTTTTCACTTCACTGCTAGGCAAATGCGAGCACGGTTTTTCAAACACTAACCTGAGGCAGCCTTTCTTGTGAGCAGAGCTGGGCGATTCCTGCCCCTCTCCCGCTCACTTGGCTTTTATTCAGAAATAATTTGAGCTCCTTTCCCAAGGAGGAAGTTGACTTATTTTAACCCAAAGCCTAATTTTCCTTGAGGGAACTGCTTCAAGTGCCCACAAGAGGAGTCGTCGTTGTCGTCTTCACCACCACCACCACAGTAACTTCTCCTGCACCCTCTCCTTGCACTATGAACAGGGAGACATGGCAGTCTGGCTCCGCCCCTGCCTCAGGATCCACCATTGGGTACAGGTTGGCACCCTCTCAGGGTACCCAGGGCAATGTACACCCCTGCCCCCTCTTAGCTACACCACTGTTCCCCTCCATCTCCTGTGTAAACAGCTTCCCTCACACTCACCCAACCACACCAGCCAACCTATCCACCCCCTTTCCTTTAAACATCACATTGGTGGGTCTGCATGCAGCAACCATGATGGAGCTCTGATTGTTGGTAGGGAGTAGGATTGAGGTCTCCTGTTTTGTTCTGTTGCCTGGTGCATTGCACCAGGATGAACAGCCCAGTGCCCCTTAGGAAACGTCGCTTCTATTTGAACATTACTGTCACAGACACTCACAGAGAAGGTATATTTAAAGAAAAAACTCATCCAAATGGGTTATGCTTTGTGTCACCTTGATCTAGAACAGTGTTCTAGTGGGTTTCAAGAACCTGGATCTAGGGATTCATGACAAGAGCATTTTTTCCTTTTAAAATTGTAAGACTGTGAGGAACTAACCTCTCAGTAGGCAAAGCTGAGAGATTGTGAGTAGTCCAAGGTTACCCAGGAAGCTTTGTGGATGAGTGGGGATTTGAACCTGGATCTTCCAGGTTTAAGTCCAACTGTTAAACCACTACACCACCCTGGCTCATGATGTCATGGTTTTAGTTTGTGAGCCCATTGGGAACAGTGAGCCATTTATTTATTTTACTATGTAAACTACTCCAGTTGAATAGCAGTATATAGACATTCTAAACAGTAATGATAAGCATATCCCCTGGAATTGGTGTCAAGAAGGACAACATGTGTGGTGGGCAGATTTCACACATACACAAACAAGAGAATGTGTTGCCCGCACTCCAGTAATCGTCAAAAGGAACCCAAATGTTCCTCCTTACCTAAATCAGTAAGGACAGAGAACAACATGACATCCATGTAGACTAACCGTTCTTTAGGCTGGTACATAAACCTTTCAGTAAATTATATTTCTTTTTTTCCCCCTAATGACTATTGATTTTTTTTCTTCAGCACTTCATCAAGACTGTAAAGTGGATACACTATGCAATTGTTCAGCCACATTTCAAAGCATGATCGTGTTAGCAACTTATAATGAAAACGACAATGGAACCATAACATTGTGTCCATTAGTGACAAGGGTTACCACTTTGTTTCCTTGTTGTCCAGACCTGTTGTGCTTTTAATAGCTGTATAAGAAGTAGAAACAGAACAAATGAAAGGTTGTTATGCCATGGAGTGCCATAGACAAGACAGGGTGCTGGTCAGTAACACAGCTGATCTGGATGGATGATACAGTCTGTTTTGGAAGCCAGTAAAGTAGCTAATTGTACTTAAGTGGTGTACGTGGCGGTGCTGTGGGTTAAACCGCTGTTGCTGAACTTGCTGACTGGAAGGTTGGCAGTTCAAGACCACGTGACAGAGTGAGCTCCCGTTGCTTGTCCCAGCTCCTGCCAACCTAGCAGTTCAAAAGCATGTAAAATGTGAGTAGATAAATAGGTACCACTTTGGTGGGAAGGTAACAGCGTTCCATGCGCCTTGGTGTATAGTCATGCCGGCCACATGACCACGGAAACGTGTCCTCGGACAAACGCTGGCTCTACAGGCTTAGAAAGGGAGATGAGCACCGCCCCCTACAATCGGTCACAACTAGACCATTCAGTCATGGAGAAATCTTTATCTTTACCTTAGAATAGCTAGAGGAAGTCAAAATGGTAAGTACTGCAGGTGTCACAATGTACTGTGTAAGCGGCCCCTCCCACTTGCTGTCAAAGCCATTCCGGGAAGCGACAGCAAGGCACAGGATACACTGTTTGGTTTGACGGGCGCCTGCACATTGCCAAAGCTGCAATGCTCTGATGGCAAGTGGGAGGGGCCACTTACACAGCACATAGCTGCATCTGCAGTACTTACCATTTCTTCCCTCTAGCTATGCTACTGAGTGCTTCCTCCAGGTTTCTACCTCATCTGCTGTTTATGAGACTGAGACCAGAAAAGAACACAGATAATCATTGAAAACTTTACTATCTGAGCAATTCCTGTCCCTTGGGATGACCCTGAGAGTTCACTATATGACCTTAGGTCTGGAAGTAAATCTCGTTGAATTCAATTTACTTCTGAGTACACATGGCTAGAATTGTTCCATGGTCAGTTTCCTTCGTAAAACAGTAATGATGTGAGGTATAAGATTTATTCTTTGGTCTGTGCTGATATAAACTAATAACTAGATGTTCCTTTCAGTGCTTACCTGGTAAGACAGACTGTCCTTCCATTTCTGCCTTGGCAGAAAAGATGTACCTTTCATGCACCTCCTAAGCAGCCTCTTCCAGCCATCAGTACCGAGTATTACAGCGATGACACGATGTGAAGTCCTGGGTGGCTCCAAATTTGTTACAATCATTTGTGCCTTGCCTTTTTACTGCAGCGCTCTATCATGAGCGCATGTTGTAGCTGCACTGTGTGTGTTGTCAATATGTCAGAGCCAGCTGTTTGCTACAGAGAGAGAGGGGGGGGGAGGGAGAGGTGCAGGAGGCGCTAAGACGATCACTTCTTTTCTGTGGCTGCTTCCAAAACATTTCAAACAATTGTGCTGAGTTCTGCCTGTTTGCTTTCAACAGACAACAAGGAATCATTACCCACGAAGGCAGGGATCAATCGTTTTGACAACTGAAGTGGTGGTTTCCTTATTGAAATCCTCCTCATTTTATAATAAGAACTAGCTTTTATGTACCCGGCTTTGCCCGGGTGTTTATATGTCCCATCCCTGACCCCCCCCAGCGGTTTTCGGCCACCCCCGTGTGTGTGTTTTTTGTAAAAAATTACCCGGCGGTGACCGGGTGTTTATTTCTCCCATCCGTGCCCCCCCCCCGAGTGTTTCTTCCTAGTGTTTATTGCCAGTGTTTGTTGGGTAACCCTGGAAAGTATGGATTAGACGTGGAACCCCACCCCTGGGTGGGTTTTTTTTTTGTTTTGTTTTTATGTACCCGGCATTGCCCGGGTGTTTATTTGTTCCGTCCTTGACGTCCTTCCGTCCTAGTGTTTGTTGCCTGGCTGTGCAAACCCACCCCTGGAAGGGTTTTTTGTTGTTTTAAATGTACTCGGCATTGCCCGGGTGGTTATGTGTCCCATCCCTGATTTGTTATTTGTCCCACAAATAACATCCCACAGTGTTATTTGTAGATCTTATTGGTTATTCAACATTGTCACATGGGAGTCCTGTCCCCCCATCTCACCAGACTCACCAGCCACACAACATGTTTCGAAATGGGTGCAACTGCCACTTCAGATGGCCCTGTATAGGTTTTCCTGCGGGAAACCTATTTGCAGCGGGAGTCCTCTCCCCCCATCTCACCAGACTCACCAGCCATACAGATGGCCCTGTCAGTGCATCACAATGCAGTGGCTCAGCCCATAGCCACACACAGAGAACCACAATTCGCTTTTACCCCCGCCCATGGGGGTGCGAACCATTCCAAACCCCTGCAGTGATGGTGTCAGGGGGCCAAAGCACCCGCTTGCTGAGTTTGGCGCTGGTTGGTCTAGGCGTTAGTGTTTGTTACCTGGCTGTGCAAACCCACCCCTGGAAGGGTTTTTTGTTGTTTTCAATTTACCTGGCATTGCCCGGGTGGTTATGTGTGCCATCCCTGATCCCCCAGTGCTATCTGTAGATCTTATTGGTTATTCAGCATTGTCACACGGGAGTACCGTCCCCCATCTCACCAGACTCACCAGCCACACAACACGTTTGGAAATGGGTGCAACTGCCACTTTAGATGGCCCTGTATAGCTTTCCCTGCAGGAAACCTATTTGCAGCGGGAGTCCTCTCCCCCCCCATCTCACCAGACTCACCAGCCATACAGATGGCTCTGTATAGGTTTCCTTGCGGGAAACCTATTTGCTGCTGTTTGTCTTCAACTGTAATCAATCAATCAATCACTAGTATTTATATACCGCTTTTCAACACAAAGTTCACAAAGTGGTTTACAGGCAAAAAACAACATTAAAGTTAAATGGCTCCCTGTCCCAAAAGGGCTCACAATCTAAAAGAATGGAGAACACCACCAGCAACAGCCACTAGAAAGACACTGTGCTGGGGTGAAGAGGGATAATTGCTCTCCCCCTGCTAAATATAAGAGGACACCACTTGAAAAGGTGCCTCTTGCCCAGTTAGCAGGGAACAAACTGTAAAGAGTTCAGTTGTAAACAACTGTAAAGAGTTCAGTTGCTGCCTGAAGATTCCGCATGTCATTTGCATGTACTTTGCATCTCATCATGACATCATCAGAGCCTCGGAATGCAGTGGCTCAGCCCATAGCCACCCACAGAGAACCACACATTCGCTTTTACCCCCGCCCGTGGGGGCGCGAGCCGTTCCAAACCCCTGCAGCGACAGTCTCGGGGGGCCAAGGCACCCGCATGCTGAGTTTGGCGTGAGTCGGTCCAGGCGTTGCGGAGCCTATGTGGAACATACATACACACACACATACGCTCTTCTTTATATATATAGATGTATACACTCCCTCTCCAATGGACTCACAGCACTTCACATATGTATGCCAACAACTGTCTAAAGCAGTATTATTCAAGCTGTGGGTCGGGACCTGATGTCAGGTGGGTCATGGAAAGCTGGGAGCAGCCATCTTGGCAACTGCAGGCCTTACTCTTGTTATATTCCTTTTGTGAGTATTATCAGTTTGAATTTTCAAGTGAGGGTTTTTAAACGTTTTGTTTTCAGTTCAGTGCTTTTGCATCATCTTTTGTCCTAATCTTGCTTTCTGTCAGGGATGTGTTATGGTTGTACAATTGTTGCCGTCCAAGAATGCCAATTTGCATTTCAGGAGTGTCATTTTATGATGTTACAATGACAGCTCTTCCTGCTTGGTGATGTCACTTCCTACCACAACATCACTTCCAGGTTAATGACATCACTTCCGGTGGCTCTCGACACGTGTGCCGTTCTAAAAAGTGGGTCCCGGTCCAAAATGTTTGAGTACCAATGGTCTAAAGTAAACTGGCCTTCATCTTTCTCATATGGCAGATGCAGGTGGGGGAAGGGGGGAGCTGACGCATTCAGTTGGATCCAGAGATGTTTGCTCTGTAAGACAGTTCTGCTTCTCCAGTCCTGCTACAGCTTCATGCAGACTTACAAAAAGCCATTCCTGAGCTCCACTGGGAGCAGGGATCCAGAGGCAAGAACTCCCTGTGAATGAAAAGTTATTAATTTTATAATCATCACTTAGAGTGCAATCCTAAGCTGTGCTGGAACATCCAGTGCAGCTTTGGAGCACTTGGGAGCGTCACTGGGGAGCCAAGAGGGGGCAAGGTCACATTTGCACACTTGCCCCAGGGGAGGCTCCAGCTTCCCCTATGGGTTCCTCGGATCTGTGCCTGCTGTATAACAGCCGAGGAAGCTGCGCGACCAGAATTGGGGCCTCACAGCCTGGGAGCGGAGGCTTGGATGTGGCCAAACATCCTTCATGGTGTACCTTGTGTTGGCAAACTTTGCTGGCCCACCTGTGACGGCTTCACTTCAGGTTAGGATTACACCCTAAAAGAAGACCCCGTTCTGCTTTTCCGCAATTTCCATTTGTCACCACTGCTCCAGTTCCTAATCCATCAAATGAATGGGGAAAGCCTCTGTTTGAAAGCACATTCAGACCAATGTTATGCTCAGCTATAGCGTTTGGACTCAGAGGTCTATGCTTAGACTCCTGTCTAAGCATATGGTAGTGAAATAAATGTGGCAGAGTTCATCTGCGCAAATACTCAGGAGTCAGATTAGGTTTTACAGGCATGAGTGCTGCATTGGATGCCATTCATCCTGTGGCTCTTACAGAAGTGGCAACACCTGAAGCAAGCTGCTGGCTCCAAGAGATGTCATGGAAATGAGTCTTTCCGCAGAAGCTGATTCCAAGCTGGGCATTTGCTTTGCTGTGATTCAAAGAGCTACTTTCAGTGTGTGCCAGCACTTGGGCATGCCCAATGGGAGTCCTCACTCACAAGCTCTATTTCAAAAGCCACTTTCTATTGGCAGGGAGAGCTGCTATGCAAGTAATTCCCCTCCCCGAAAGCACAGAATTTTGACAGCATTTCTTTGGCTGCTGATATATACTCATGGCATTCCTCTATAACAGTGATTCTTAAACTTTTTAGCACCAGGACCCAATTTTTAGAATGACAATCTGTCCAGGACCCACCTGAAGGGATGTCATGACCAGAAGTGCTGTCATTGTGACGCCAGAGCCTGCTGCTTTCCTGAAAATGCAGCAATAAGTTGGGTTATTTTCCAGTCATTTTCCAATAGCAAAATTAATCAGGAAGGGGGGAAAAGCCTATTTACAACCGTGACACAAGCAAAACAACCACACAGACCTCCCCCTATCCGGTGTCCCAACTTCCCATATTTTCAATGATGGCTGCCCTGAGTGCTACATGACCCACTTGAAATTGGCTCACGACCCACCTAATGGGTCCAGACCCACAAGCTGAGAAACACTACTGTATACCATACTCCTGTCTAACATACTCATTCCTGTCTAAAATGGCCAAAGGGTATAATGCACTGGGAATGTTTTTGTTGAAAAGTGATACTTCAACATTTTTATATGTTTTCCATATTAGAGAATGGATGAGAGATGTATGATCTGCTCTCCCACATGCTCTCAAAATAGCTAAATGTAACTGCTGTAGTGCCAGCATCTGGTAATTGGAGGCAAAGGCGTGAACTGCCCTCCCAACTCATGGATGAGGGCAACAGGTCATGTCTTCTCCCACCTTCTCTCTCAATTTCTGAATAGGGGAAGGTTCCATTGACTGAATGGTTCTGGCTAAATGGACCCATTAATGCAGATCTGATTGTGGTGCTGAGTTCCTGCTGCCCCAGTTCAGATTTGTCCTGTGACATTGGGGCTGATGGAGTGTGGGCTAAAGAAAAGCCCTTTCTGCTTTTATTTATTTCTCACTTTTTGATGCCGCCCTTCCTCCAAGGAGCTCAGGGTGATGTACATAGTTCCTTTTGTCTTCACAACAGCCCTGTGAGGTAGGTGAGACCGGAAGATAGTGACTGGCCCACGGTCACCCAGGAAGTTTCATGGCTGAGAGGGGATTTGAACCTGGCTCTCCCAGCTCTAAAGCCCAAGTGAGAAGGAGTGAGAAGGTTTCAGTCTGAGACCTCAGAGAGCAGCCATCACTCAAAACAGAGAGGACAGGGCTAGATGGATCTATTATCTGACTTGCAAAAAGGCAGTTTAACATATTTATAAGAACCACCAGCAAAAGAAGGCTGAGATTACTCAGTGGAAAGCAGTTAACTTCCAATCTGGATCCTCTACAAAACATGTTTATTTGAAAATCTGTCCTGGCATGTTACCATAATAGGAAATGTTCTAGATCAGTGTTTCCAAAATTGTGGGTCAGGACCCACCAGTGGGACATGAGTCAATCTCAGGTGGGTAATGAAGCACCTAGAGCAGCCATATTGAAAATATGAGAAGATAGGATGCTGGGAAGGGGAAGGGCTGTGTGGTTGTTTTGCTTGTGTCAAGATTGTAAATAGCATTTTTTTCTTTCTGAATTCACTTTGCTATTGGAAAGTGGCTGTGAAATAACCCAACTTATTGCTGAATTCTTAAGCAGCAGGCTCTGGTATCACAATGACAACACTTCTGGCCATGACATCACTTCTGGTGTGCCCTGGACAGATGGTCATTCTAAAAAGTGGGTCTTTGGTGCTACAAAGTTTGAAAACCACTATTTTAGATTCCTATACTTGTTGAACAACCGAACAGATAAAAGCATTTCTTACACTTTAACCAAGAAGAGCAGTTTGGTTTATGAAATTGTGCTTGAGCTCACACAAGAAGCATCCTTGAAATGACATCTCCATTGAAGGTTTTACGATATCTAAATATATTTCCACTTAGGCCACAATCATGTATGTACAGAGAACTCAATCCTATGCAACTTTCCAGGGTCAATGCAGTTGCAAGGCAACCCTGAGGTAAGGGAAAAATGATCCCTTGAGGAGGCCTCCATAATTGCCCCCCCCCATTGCAAGATGCAGCGCACGCCCCATTAGCATCGCGCATCAGTGCCGGAAAGTTGTATAGGCTTGGGCCCTAATTGGGGAACAAGCCTCATTGAATGTTGTGAGACTGAGGACACAATCCTAACCAATGTTCCAGCACTGACATAGCTGTGCCAATGGGGCATGTGTTGCACCTTGCAGTTTGGAGTGGTGGTGGCTGTCACAGGCCTCCTCACTGTAAGAGAATGCTCACTTACCTTGAAGCTGCATTGCCCTTACCCCGGAGCTGGAAAGTTGCAGTTAAAAGCTAAAGAAACAGTTAAAATGGTTTGAACATTTACAATTCGTTTTATCCTTACTCAGAAACTGAGCTTCGTGGACACTTTTGAGGTACATGTTTCCAAAAAATGCATTGTTAAAAATAACAAGGGGAACTGATGAATGGAATTGTGATTTTTCTGTAGTCCCAAGAGATCACAGGCATACTCAGGGTCATCAACTGGCAGTAGGTTGGGAATAGATACAAGACAGAACTGTTGTACAGAATGCATGAATAACATATGGACTCCACTTTCACAAGATGACCAGCAGCTCAAGTAGCTTTGAAAAAGGACTACATAAGGAGGAATAGCCTTTGATTGCTGTTGGCTATGAGACCTAAATGGACTCTCTAACTCAAGAGGCAGCAGTTGTCTGCATATCAGATGTTGGATCCAATCCATGGGAGAGAGCTGTTACCTGCATGGACCTACTCATAGGCTTTCCAGAGGCACCTGCCGGGCCTTCTGTTGAAAGAAGGAAACGGGATGTCATCCATACACCCCAGTCCCAGGCTCTTCTTATAGCCTCAATGCAGGAAAAATGGCATCCAATCATTGAATCATTAAGACCCTATTATTAAGTCAATAAGATAAGAAAGGCAGGTGAAAAACTGAAGTGACAGAAAGCACTGGAATCTAGCAGTCTTCAGGAAGTCAAATATGTTATTGGCGAGTCCCATGGCTCACCCCCATGATGATGTGCCGGCATCAAGGGATACAGGAATCGGGCGGGAGGCACTGTCACAAAGTCTACACCAGGGGTGTAGCAAATGAAAGTATAGGCCAGTGCAGAGGGCAAAATGTTGCCCCGGAAGTGACATCACAACAGGAAGTGATGTCACAGTTGTATTTTTGCTTTCTCGGGGTTTTGGGATATACTTTTTGATAGAATTAAGATATTACATTCTGGTTTGTTTCACTGAGTTCTGCATGAAATTCCATATCTAATGATGCATAACATGACAGCATTATTCCTACAAATCTCAAATTTAACAAATTTCTATTTTTATATGGCATATATTTCTGTTTTCTGGTTTTTTGGCCGTAATGTTTGACAGAGTAAAGATATTACACTCTGGTTTGTTTCACTGCATTCTGCATTAAAGTACCTTTCTCATGATATATAACATGACGGTAGTATTCATCCATACCAAGGTTTTCACAGTTTTGGCCACTAGTGTTAAGCTCAGCTTGTTGCCCCCTAAAGCTTGTTGCTCGATGCAATTGCACCTCCCCTGCACTTCTTTAGCTATGCCCTTGGTCTACAGTGCTTGCCATTTCTAGCAGCGGCCCAGTCATACACCTTCGCGGTTTGTGACAGCATAAGCCACAAGTTCTGGCAGCACAGCCCAATGAGAAGGTTGGGCTGTAAGTGAACATAACACTTACAAAGACTTTTTTGTCAAATGTGTTTTAAGCTCTCTTGGTGCATGCCCGGAACACCACATCTAGCTCTTTGGATCCCCGTGCATTTTGCACGGAGAAACGTTGTGATATAAACGGGCATGTGCCAGTCAGAGCCAGTACAGGGCCAGGGAATGTCGCGCTTTGGTATCCATACTCTAAATAGTGAGAACAGACCTGAGATTTTTACTCCTCTGCTGGGCCTCTCAAGACAAGGATTATGTGACAGACCCATTTAACTACATGAGCCTCTTAAAAGCTTGGGCAGTAAAGCTGTTCACGGCAGAGCTACTAATAGGCCGAGAAGCCTTCGTGTTCAATTTTAGCACCTTCTGTCTCTTTCATTAATGCCTGACAAGGCCTTTCACCATGCAGCGAGTGCCGCAGAAACTGATTACGCTCGCAGAAGTCGGACCCCACTCTTTTGCTGACGTAGAGGATCCTGCTCTTTTAGAGACAGAGTTCTGGCTATGTCGTGTGTGTTTAACATCCAGTGTTGCGAGCCGTGTATCTGTCTGCATTTGTATTTTGAACAGGACAAGAGCTTTTGAACCCCTTTTATTAGGTTTAATTATCACCAACCCTGAAATGGTACTTTTATTTCCTGATGCTGGGTTATTTTATTTTATTTATTTATTTGAAGAATGTATACCCCACCTTTCCCATGCCGAAGCAAATGCCCAAGGTGGCTTACATGAGCAGGCTAGTCTAAACCACCATTTTTTCAATGGGGTTTTTACAAATATACAGTATTCTTGTGATCCGCCAATCCTTAGTCTCAGATGTAGCCTTGACAGTGTGGTTCTCTCCTTTGGCTACATGCCATCAAGCCTCAGCAGGCAATCACAAGTCAAGCCTGGGTAGGTCCTCAAGGTCGTATTCTGTTCTTTGCCGACTGGCCTTCTCACACACTGCACCGCAGCTCTCCCTTGCGGTGAGTAATCAGCCCCACAGCGACACTGTTCTGCCACCACAGGTACTGCAATTTGTCACAGCCTGGCCTTTGTCTCCCATCCAAAAACAAACCACAACTTCTCCTGCTTAGCTTCAGTCAGTACCAGCAGCTCAACCATCAGTCCACACCTCCTGCAGGAGGTGCCCACTGCCCTTTATACTCCAGTGGGTCAAATGTGCATGGATACATAAGTGTGACATCAGGGTACACTAGGAGGGCAATCCTATCCAACTTTCCAGTGCCAGTGCAACTTCAATGCAGCCATGAAGAAAGGGAACAAGTATTCCCTTACCTGGAGGAGGCCTCCATGAGTGGAGCCCTCCTCTAGATATGCTACTGAACCTCTGAAACATCTCGGGGTGCCATCCCTGCTGCTTTATTGCCACTTGGTAAGCTCCTTGCTGGGCCCTGGTATATTGGGTGATGGTGGGAGACAGCAGATGCTTCATTTTAAACTTTTCATGCCCTGCTCCAAGGGGCATTTTCTGTGCAGTGCTCCTGAGCAGAAGTCCACAGTTGCCACCATTGGAGAAGGATTGAGCATGCTATCAAGGACCTACTGCCAAGTTTTGCTCCAGGGTCTCCTGGAACCTCAAGCTGCTGATCCTGAGGGTATACGCAGTGGTGTCATCCAAATGATTTAGGAACAGGTACTCACTTTTGATTGGCACTTGTCGGGGTCCGCCCACCGGAAATGATGTCATAAGCCAGAAGTGATGTCATGATTGTTGCCATGGATGTGATCATGTTTGTAATAACTTCAGCTTGTGGTTAGTGTTGATTTAACTTATATTGCTTTGCTTTCTAGAGATGTGTATATACATATTTTGCTTCAACTGTTCCCTGGTTAAATAGCAGGGGCCAGCTTCGAGTGGGCGGGGCCAGCTCAACTTCTAGGAACCGGTACTTGCGTAGTGGTGCATAGTGGGTGCATGACATCACTGGGTATACGTCTTTCAAAAAAACCCCACAGCTGTGGGACTATTTGTGGAGAATTATGGCTCGTAGAGTACATAGGGTGCAAGCGAGGTACCAGTCAGTGCCTCTGTGCCCTTTTCCAAGTAAATCAGATCGTGGTGCAGGCCAAGCAATTTCCAGGGGAAAGGGGCAAGATTAACAACAAGGTTCAGTGGCATCTTCTTGCATATGCTGAAGATTGACCAGTGGTCTGACTCTACAACACCTTCGTATGTCCAGTCACCAAGGGGAGCACTGGTGAGTTCTCGACTTTTCCAGCCTCCAGCTATAACATAAACAAGTTCTTGCTACATGATCACCACCACAGATGCAAGGGGGGGATGCGGTCAGTGCAAAGCTGCTGTGTCGCACGGTCGTAGTTTGTACTGCCATGGTTAACATGTTCAGTGGAATTCCGAATACGTTTTTATCTTATGAATGGATAAACAAAGGGAGGCTGCTTCCAGCGGTACCAGTCCATGGAATTTAAATATGCACTTAAAATATATATTTATTAAGGATCTCGTCTGTCTGGGGAAGGTGAACATTTGCTTTGTGCCAAGTATTCCGAGTCAATCTTCACCACAAATGACAGGTTGGATTTTCCATCTTATTATCCTCAGCATTATAAACTTCATCTGAAAGCAAGGGATTTGACCTTCACCTCAAATCTGACAACCCTCAGACTTCCAGGATAAAACATTATATAATCAGAATAGGAATGCATAGAAAATTAAAGGCTTCTCATCCTTTGGTCAGAGAAGAATATATTTAGATGACAGAAACATTGGGACTAGAGGGCTTCATTTTTTATCTTCTTTTTTTTTTCCTTTTTTCAACTACATGTTGAGTTTCCCTTATCCAGACTGCTTGTGCCAGGAAGGTGTCTGGATTTCGGATTTGTCTGGATTTCAGAATAATTGCATAACGATACTGAGAAATGCTTCTTCTTGCTCTTTTCACTATTTTCATTTGGGTGTCTGCTGGCCTCTGGCATTTTTCAACAAGGGGACATACCAAAGAACAGCAGAGATGTATCTAGAGGGGGATCGCAGCACTGGGTTTGGCAAGCAGCCTCTCCTCCTCCTCTTCGGAGCCGTTCCCAGTGGCCAGTGATGTCATTCAGGGGGAACGGACCAGAACGGGCGTTCCGGATCCTAACGGGCTCCGTGGCTGGTTCCGGGTTCCCGACAAGTGCCAATCAAAAGTGAGTTCCTGTTCCTAAATCATTTGAATGACACCACTGCCAGTGGCTATTGCAAAACGGATGTTATGTTGGACACCAATGTCTCCAAAGTGGAGGGGGAGTGCTGTTTTTCCAGTGGGCAGGGTGGCCAGGGGAGTGGAGTGGATGTGGCCTAATGGCCGCATTCAAGCCCCCAACCCCTGGCCATGCATCCCCACATCATCTGTGCTCTGACATGCACCTGCTAAACAGCAGGTACAGATCTGAGGACCCCTTGGAGCAGCTGGTGCCTACCCCGGGGTAAGGGCTCAAGCCTTCCCTTGCCCCATGGAGGCTCCAATGCAGTCCCAACTTGCATTGGATATAGCACAGGCCAGCAGCGCAGGTTAGGATTGCGCTCTGTCAGTATTAACCAAGAGATACTTACTGGAAGTGAATGTTCCTAATAGATTGGATTTTTTGAACAATTTTCTGTTGACATGCCATAGAATTAGCAGAACAAATTAGCTCTGAGAATCATCTCATGAAGATCGATATTACCGTCTTTCCAAAGTTGGAAGAAGCTTTTGGGATAATGAACTACCCGCATTCAAAGCTGCTACTCACGTTTAGCCTGTTGCAAGGTAGGTGGAAGTTGCCCAAAGGATGTTGTCTGTGGTTGTGTCAGCGCTGGCAATTTCCGTACATATTATCAATCTTGGCAGAGTACAGGAACCAGTCATCTATACTTTGGCAAGTCTCTACAGTTGCCAAACAGTGCACCATTCCGAATTATCCAAGCTGTGTTAATTAGTATTGTGGTGCTGCCCTGTATATCTTATATCGTATACTCCAATCCTATTCCCCACCAGCCCAGAGGGTGCAGCATTGCCATCTCAGCCTGCAGCCAGCCAGCCCATGATAAGTATGTAAAGACATGTTTTACATACTTCCCCATAGGCTGCCTGTCCTCAAGGGGAGTCTTCAGACATACCTATTTATTTACAAATTTATACTCCACTTCAGCCACGTGGTGGACCTAGGCCAAGAAAGGGGATAGGATCTGGTGAGTGCAGCTGCCACCAAGATCCACCCTCCTCCCACCCCAAACTGCAACGACGTCATGCTGTCCACACTCGCAGTAACCTGTGTGGTTGTGATCAACGCAGTACAGTACATGTACGTACAACAATGCACAGCCCTCAGTGGAAATTGCTCAAGGAAACCTTTCTTCTGCATCTAGATATGGCTGGGGCAGTAGCATAGCTAGATGGGATCACAGCACTAACCGCCTGATCTAATCCATCTGTCCCCGGACACTCTTGACTTACTACCAGATCCAGTGTTGTAAAAACTGCCATAAAGCATTCCTGCCCTGGTGGGCACTGAGACCAGCACCAGTCTGTGCTGGGCTTTGGCACCAGAATGACACATCCCTGGAGACTCTGGGAGGTAAGTTCCACCTTACTTACAAAAAGGTTAGCAAAAGATGAACCTTTATGGGGTGGGGGTAAGGGTGGGGCAGAATCGGGCAGATGGAGGCTGTACCATGGGCTGGACCTGGCCTGGGAGAGGGGTGGCTATAGCGGCAGAGTCTGCCATTGTATCCTATGTCCATCCCAATCTGGTATCTGCCCCTCCCAATCTGCGCCTCCCAACACAGGTATCCTTGGTTCTGCACCCACTCAGAGGCAGGTGCAGATCCAAGTAAACCCATTGGGACCACAGTAGGTCAACTCAGGGTAAGAGAACGTTTCCCCCCTTACACTAAGGGAACCTATGGGTGCCTCCCTGGCCCCATAGGATAAAATAGTAGCCATTTTGGCACTGATATAGCCCTGGGCACCAGAGAAGTTTGTGATTGGGCTCTTAGTTTTGCAAGCAGCCACTCCTCTTCTGCTTCAAACCATGCCCAGCTGCTGGAACAAAACGGAGGCTACATTGGCCATGAATGGCTCCAAAGGGAAGAAGAGGGGCTGTGACTCAACTATGCTAATGAACTGGGGCGGGCCATTGTGGCTTGCTTTCCTACTTCCTCTCTTCATTGCGTTTTTCATTGCCCAATTTTTCTTCCCTAGACTTTAAGCCAATAATACTTCTCTGCTATTGTTTTTCCCCCTTAAGTGCAACTTGTAATAATTCTTCTCAAACTTTGTCTTTGTTTTTACTAAAGTCTTCATAAATAAGTCATCTCAGCCTTGCATGTTTGTGTTGCCTTAAAGAACACAGAGTAGCTGAGTAACTCAATATGACATGGCCTTTGTCATGGATTTCGGATCATTATTTTATCAAAGCACTTCCCTTCTTCCTCTTCAGCATTTTAGCCTCTTCCTCAATGGAATCCTGCAGCTCTTTGGAACAATACATTTAAAAATGAGTAAGAGGGAGATGCTGAGAAATGTTGAGCGCTCCCAAGTCTTATGGTTCTCAAGGAATTACTATGAAGTTGAATTGAAAGACATTATTTTATATACATGGATACGTGGTGTTGGGTGCATGCCAGAAGAGCATGACCCAAACCAGCTTCTTTGATAATTTAATTCAACGTTACAAAGCAGGAAGAGAAAGATAGCCAAAATCCAGGGCTGGCTCTAGCAACCCAATGTGGGGCATTCCTGTGGGGCCCCCAACCCGTCCTGCGGGGGCCCCCACTCACCAAGAAGAGCGCTGTTTGTGCCACGTGCAAAGCATGGCATGTGGAAGTAGTTGGTGGTGATATCATAACATCACCGCCAACTGCTTCCAGGTGGCCCATCGTTCAGAGGCAGAGGCAGGTGGGAGAGACCAAGGTAAAGTTGTTCTGCTCGCCCCACTCTTACAGCCAATAGAGATGCCAGCTGCAGCCATAGGCAATATGCTCACCCTGCTAGTGCGGGGCCCCCTGAAGCGCAGGGCCCGCTGTGACGACATTGGTCACATTGGCAGCCGGCCCTGCAAGAATCTGTAGGGCTAGTGAAGAAAACTCCTAGAAAGGTCTTTCTCAACAGGGGGCCAAGAGATGTAGGTACCAGGACTTGTTTCCTTTCCCCTGATTTTACCAGTAGTGTGCAGTGTGTGGGTGGCAGGAAAGGCAGAGCTGCCCGATTGGTTGAAAATGTGCCAGCATCACTGCTAAAGCTGTGAAACCCACACAGGCCAGCTGCTGTTCAGAGTGTGTGGGTTGCTAGAGTTTGGGCACTCACAGGTTTGGCAGTGGCAGTGACACTTGCAGACAAACTCCAGTGGGGCGGCTCTGCCTCACCTGCCTTCCCACACTCCACACCATTGGACTTTACCATATACTATACCTTGTCCATCAATGGCTTCAGCATCCATGCCCTATCCATGCTGAAAGGGGCCATGCTGCCAGCACAACTGAAATGACTTTGTGTGTCCAAGTTTTATTTGGCAAATACGTTAACCGCAGCACAGACTTCTAAACCAGACGGAGAAGAAATGAATTCATTAATGCATTAATGAAAATACATATGTCAAATATGCGGTGGGAGTGAAAGGCACAGGAAAGCAGTTCAACGTTCCTTGCAGGTCGAGGCGGTGCAATGAGGAGCATTTGTCAGAGTGGCCAACCGTAGCATGCAGCCACATTAGAAAAAAGGATGCAATGTGTCCAGCTGGTGTGTATAAGAGCCACAAGTGCTGAGCAACAGATGCTGTGCTGACTGGAGAGCTCGTGACGAA
Organism: Lerista edwardsae; assembly: GCA_029204185.1. Lineage (NCBI taxonomy): Eukaryota > Metazoa > Chordata > Lepidosauria > Squamata > Scincidae > Lerista > Lerista edwardsae. The sequence continues at coordinate 4,679,510 of JAJKFI010000065.1, forward strand.
CGGCCAGCTTTCATGCAGTCATCCAGAAAAGAGTGGCCATCAGGACAGGATGGGCACGGGGTTGCCAAATGTTCAAGCCCCCAAACCCTGACTGGTGCCATACCATCAAACTCTAATGGCCATTTCCAAAGGTTCCGTTCCACCAGACCACACTGAGCACTCTTGAAGCCTACATCATTCCATTCACCGTACAGGTAGTTAGTTTTGCAAGAGCACTGCAGGTGAAAAGTGTGCAGTACCTTTTATTCCCAGCGAATCGATCATTATGAGCAAAAGTAACGCATTCTGAAACATAAATCTTCTTTCCGAGCCTCCCCCACCCCCTTACATTGGGGTGGGGTAGACAGTGGCACACAATCCCTTGGCCTGGAGACAAATGGGGCAATTCGATAGCATCACACCTCTTTGAAATGGCATTTTCACTGACCTTGAGAATACTGGTGCGACTCAGTTTCCTTTGTTTCCCTGCACCAAGACAGGCTTGTCAAAAATCCCTGTGATACTTAAAGGGGAGGGAGAGATAAAAGAGCGTACAAAGCATATCAGAACATTAGAAGGAAAACACCATTTCTTATGTAAGGAGGAGACGTCTGCCAGCAAGCTCCACAATCTGGCATCCTTTGTTTAAATTTTGATGGCATTTGGCACCTTGGGGGGAAGTCATATGCTTTCAAGTGATGATGGCAGGACCGCCTCTCTAAGTGAGGGAGGGGAGGGATGCTTTTAGAAGCATCTTTCTACTCTGTCCACTCATTTGAATGACACCTTGGAAATCTCACATCCTGCCTCATCAATCAGCCACCTGTGGAGAAGGAGGACCAAAAGAAAGCATGTGGACTTGATAGAAGATCAGTAGGGGTCTGTCCCGTCCCGCCCTGTTTCCCCCTCCCCCCAACACACAAAGCTATCAGAAAGTTATTATGAAAAGCAATCAACCTCAGTTTCCCCTATTAGGCAATGTATTAGGCTACGTATTCTAAGTCCGCACAGAGACAAGTGCCCGATTTGGATGCTACTTTTCTGACCAGCATCTCTCCATGTGCGCTAAGGAGCGAATTTGCTGTGTCAAGGATGCTTCTTGGAGAGAGGGAGGAATCAGGGGGCCTGTCTAGGTTGGGTGGGACGGATGAAATGGCAGTGACTTTTACCTATCCCCCATTTTCCAACCTCATGTCCTTTCTCAGCCAAATGGCTGTCCTAGGTCCAAAGAGACACACAGATGATTGGGCAACCTACCAAGTAAACAGATTTTAACTTCCTTCCTGCAGGCTGCTGGATTGCTCCACCCCACCACAACCATCGCATGCAGTGCACACTCTGTTGGTGTGGTTGTATGCTGTATTGCGGCAGAGGATAGGAGAGAGTATGCAAGGCTATATGGGGCTGGCAGACAGATGAGAGATGAGAACAGAATGAGAGGCACAGTGTTCCTGAAACTGACCAGGTCTCAAACAGAGAAACAACAGAGACTGTTCATGCTTTAGAAAGCATGGTGTAGTAAATCAAATTAAATTTTTTGTTCTCCAAGCTTGAACTCTGTTCTGATGCTATCTGGAGCAGTGATTGCATAGGTTAGATAATCTAAGATCATTTATATGATCTCTCTCTCTCTCTCTCTCTCTCTCTCTCTCTCTCTCTCTCTCTCT
>JAJKFI010000065.1:4681165-4706259 GCA_029204185.1 Lerista edwardsae
TCTCTCTCTCTCTCTCTCTCTCTCTCTCTCTCTCTCTCTCTCTCTCTCTCTCTGCTTGCCTCCTTAAAAATATTTTCTTCTTTTGTTCTTAAAACACAGCATTCAATTGCAGCTGTATTTTTCACTATTCTCATGTCCCAGAGACATGCTAGGATGGTTTTGAGAGGTGCTGTAGTATGCAGTGTAATGCTGGCAGTCTGGAACCAGCCCAGAAATGAAGTAGATTTAACAGTCCACTCCAGCAGGCTCTTCCTGCGGATGAAACTAGCGTTCTGCTAGTGCTGGTTGCGGAAAAGCCATGGTAAAGCATGCTGTGGCAGTGTGCCAAGTAGTGTGCTGTGGAGTGCCGGCGGAAAGACCAGAGTCTTCCTGTGCGCATCACCAGACTGCTGGCTGCCCACTGGAGCAGGTAAGCCAGCAGGGGAGGTGGGAAGGGTGGAGGGCAATGAGGGGTGGGTGGGGAAGGAAGAGGAATGAGGGGTGGGAGGCTGCAGGAAGGATTAGTTCTGATGGCAATGGTGCACACTGGATCCTCTCCACTCTGGCAGCAGCATCTCAGACTCTTTTCTCTCCCCAGACTTGGACCTGGGAAATCACTGGCACAGTGATTGCCTGTGGCACATTGGCACACTGGGTCCAAGGGGATCCACTGTGGGACGGGAGGTTTATGGGAAGGGAAAGAGGGAGAATAGGATTGGGCTGTGAATTTAATGCCTCCTAGGGCCAACCCATAAGGGCCCTAGGGCCAAGGCATGTTGTTTGCATTGGCTCTGGGCTGTTGCCAATGTGCTGTAAGGCATGTTCACGCCGGCCTACATCACACTGGGTCAGTGCAAGTGCTCGTGGCAGGACACGCTGGGTTGGCGTAGCTATGTGGTAGATGGCGGAAGGTAAGCTGCCCGGCCAGTGCAGGAGCTTTAGAGAGAGGGGGAAAGTGGGATGGGGCAGGGGAGGCAGAACAGGACAGAAGGAGAGAGGCGGGAGGGCATCCCCCACAGGTGGGGCAGCCCAGGTGGGGGTGGAACCGGGATCTGACCATTACGCCAGATCCTAACCCGCATCCTTGGGTCAAGCGGTCCAATCCGGGCCATTGCAAGCTGCTTGGACTTGTACCTGTAGTGCAGGTGCAGGTCGGAGCAGGCCCACTGGGCTGCCTGGGGCTTACCCTGGGGTAAGGAGACAAACCTCCCCTTGTCCTGTGGTGAGCTTCAGATGCCTTCTACCCTGGGCAGGATGCAGTGCAGGCTAGCATAATGTATTTTGACCCCAAATGATGGAGCACATTCCCATCTGCATCAACAAATTCATCCCTCAAGTTCTTTGTACCCCAGAAGCACAACGATGTGGATGCACAAAAGCCACACCTTTGCTGGATCAGGGCATGTGCTTTTCATAATCGAACCAATCTTTCTGTTCCCCCTGTCTCTCTTTGGAAGCCTGGGGTTGATTTAACCAGGACTTCCAGGGCGAGCTATAGGGAAGAATTGTAACTCTAGAAACTGCATAGAATGGTAACTCCACAATTGACATCCTTAGCAAAACTACTGACCGAAAAAAACTTCTGTCTCTCATTTTGATTTTTGCTCTCAGAAAGTAGCCATCAAAAAGTTCTACAAGCTTCATAAAACAGCCATATGAACACCTCTGTTTTTGGAAACTGGCCAGCTTTATCAGCTTGAATCTGCAGATGGATTTATTGGCATACGATACTAGGAAAGATATTATCTTAATCCTCCTAGTTTTGATTGCATTTTCTTACTTATTTGTTTCCTTTCCCATTTGTAAATCTAAATCTGTTATACTTCCTGCACTGTCGGCCACTTATTTTCATCCGACGGAAAATACTCCTCCAATCAATGCTGTTCAGTGATAGGCTATTTTCTTTTTTAAAAAGCGTTCTGTTTGCTGTGATATGACTTTTCACTGCAGCCACTGAAAACATTTGCCATGAGCAACCACCAGAACGCTGAAACTGACTACGCTGCCATACAATTGCTTTTCTCCATCCTAATAGCAACAATCCAAAAGACTTCTGGGGTCTATAAATCATTACGTTTCCACCATCCGATAGCTTTACAGCACAGCCAGGGTCCACGTTTTCACGACGCATGGACACCATGCCCCTGCAAGGGCTTCCAAAGGTAAATCAAAACATTAATGTGCAATGACAAATATGGATCCAGTATGAGCACAATGCACACATCACCAATTCCTATTTCTGAACACTTTTCGGATAATCTGGATACCTCTGGGATAATCAACTTGCTTCGTCTCTGAGAACCATGTTATTAGGAAGCAGGAGTCTTTCTGAAGTATAGGAAAGAGCATCGATGATTCGTGGGTGCAAAAACATGGATCAAGATTGTTATTTCCTAAACAAGCTCACTCAGTTTTAAATCTTCTTAAAACAAGATCACTCTGTTTTAAGTCCCAATTCATATTACCAGGCAGTATGGTTGCTGCTTCCAGGAAGCTGAGTAACAATGGGCTTGCTTGGATCTGCGCCTGCTTGGATCTTGCCTGACTAAGGCGCACAGCCCAAATCAGAGCTCCGCCCCCTCCCTGGGCCAGCACACCTCTGAGTCTGCCCACCCCAACCAGTTCCTCCCTCCCTCCTCCCCCAGACTGTTCTTGTGCCAGCCAAACGGCTGGTGCAGGAGTGGCACAGCACAGCCTTTGGCAAGCACCCTTGGGCCGACACTGCTGCTAGCAACGGCACCAGCACTGATCCGAGGGTGCCAGTCATCACTCTCATGCCAGTGCTGCAGCCATCTGGCCAACACTAGCAGCTAGCATCAACCAAACGATGGGCACTGGATTGAGCCCTCAGAACCTGTGAAAAAAATAAAACTGGTCTATTTGGTTTAAATTTATTATTTAATGGTGCATGGATAATGATCTACCTGCTATAATTTATAACTTTAATGTAAATTTTGAATAAAAACACTTATTACGTTTCCACCATCACTTTCTGCATGTCAAACCTATGGAAAACATCGAAATCCATGAAAAAAATAAAATCTTTTTCTCCCACTTCTAACCCTGACTGAACCCTTCAGGGGCTGCTAGCACTGATTCTTCTCATGGAATCCCCTCCTGTCCTATCAATTCTGTTGCTCAAAGGTCTTATACAGGTGTTCATCAGTCATGGACACTGTCAGCGCAATCCAACGCTGCCCATCACATCGACGCTACATTACAGCATTGACGTGATGTTGTTAGCGCCGACGGGGAACGCCAATCGACAGCCCCGGGTCGGCGCTCGAGCAATGGGACATTGTGCCCGTTGCGCCTGCACTGAGCCTCCCTCATGTTGGTCGAAGCTGACCAGTGCAAGGGAGGCTCCGTGTGCAGGATTGGCGGGGGGAGGGAGGTTCTGGGCGGGGGAGGGCAGGATGTGGGGGGCTCCAGACTCAGCCATAAGACCGAATCCTAAGCCCTTTCAGCAGGCCGCACGGCCCCAATTTGGGCCATGTGGTTTCCTCGGCTCGGCGCCTGCTGTTTAGCAGGTGCAGAGCCGACGAGCGCATTGGGGAGGCTGGAGTCCCCCCTACGATAAGGCCACGAACGTGCCCTTGCCGCGGGGAGGCTACAGCCTTCCTGACCCAGCATTGCATTTCGCGCTGGCCAGCTGCGTAGGATTCCAGCGCTGCGTAGGATTGCGCTCTGTATATACTGTAGTTCACTGATTTGTGAACTTGTGACCTACTCTTGTTGAAAAGCAGTCTAACAACCAACAACAACAACAACCAAAACCAACCAACCAACCACAGACAGACAGACAGACAGACGGGCACACCCTTGCACTACACACAATCCCCAAGGTCCTTAAGAAATATCGAACCAATATAGGCATTTACAACAGTTGGCCTATTGCAATGAGCCACACTATTAGGAACATTGAACATTATCCAGGTTGAACCTGTCTGTGGATTTTTAATCTGTGGATTTGGCTCAATATGGACCCATGTTGAGCCAATTTTGGCTCTATCTCAAGCTCCAGTTGCCTCTGAAGGCTCTTCTGAGGCCTGCCATGTGCAGATGTGTGTGGCCTTGGCTGGCCTTAGAATGGCAATTTAGGCAAAAAGACACAACTTCCGGATTTTCAGCAAAACATGAAGTTGCTTTTGTAATTCCTTATAAGGCATTAATATGCATCTTCAAGTTTAGAATTTGTGGGTTTTTGTCCAAATGGCCATTCCGAGGATCCTGGAGGCTTTGCACAGTGAAGTAGATTGAAAAAGATATGAACCAGCTCTAACTAAAGCCACTTTTACTTGTGTGGACAACAATCGTATTGCAGTGATGTTGTACTACCAAGTAACAGCAGTTGTTCTCTGTTGTTTAAAAAGGTACACCCTGTCTTTCCAAACACTGCACAATGTGGTGGCGAACTGCAGGCTCGCAGGTGTGTGAGCAGCCTGATGCAGTTGAGCAGGACTCTTCCAAACTGATTGGTGACTTTGAGCCTTCAGCATGCCCAGGAATGATCTGGAAGCATCTGGAAGAGTAGCTGCCTGGAGATCGCTAAAGCACATGGTAAGTCATGAACTTCTTCAACAAGATGCCAGTAATAAGGATAGGCAAATGCCAAGAGTAAGGGGTTAATCCTAACCTGGAGTTAGGCCAGCACAAGGAAAACCGTAAAGTATGCTTGGACTACTCTCAAAGTCAGAGAGGGCAGCACACAGATGTGCACCATCCTCCCTGACTCTGAGAGTGGTCCAAATGCACTTTACAGTGGCCCTTGTGCCAGCCAAACTTTGCTGGTCTAACTGTGCCGGCCTAACTCCAGGTTAGGATTGCGCCCTGAGATAATTAAATGTAAGCCCCATAGTACCTACTGAACATTTGAATGCTGCAAATGGATTGTTAGCTATCCTTCCTCCCCCTCCCCCCCCCCAAAAAAAAAGAAATACAGCTGGTCAGCCCAATCTGGTCATTGTGTATTATTTTTTCCATCCACATCACTCAGAGTTGTGGGTAGAATGTAAACCTTACCATTATGGAGAACTGTCGTGTTATTCATGATGTTGGAAAAAGCCCTTCAATCTTCATAAAGAGTGTCAGCAGCTATTGGGAATGAACCCAAGAGCTAAGCACTGGGTATTTGTAAGCACCAGCAGGCCACATACTGAATGCCAGCTCACTGATTGATTAAGAACTGCTTTTGCCATTGCATTGCAGAAAGTCTTCTTTCTATAGTCTGTATTGGAAGGAGCACAAGGTATTTTGCAATACCTAGGCTACAAAAGGAAAAGCTGTTTAATGAGGCCCCATTGGGCTCAAGCTTTCTGGTCATTAGGACCAAAATCCCTAATGTTCAAGGCTTTTTGTTCCAGTGTTTGCCTGGAGCACTCTTGGCGAAGCCTGAGACATACAATCCTACCATGAGAAGGAACCATTTTCATTTGAACATCAAAGGCTATGTCGATAAAAGTGCTTTGAACATTTGAAGACAGAATAGTTGAGGAAACCTGGTTTCCAGTCGCTGTGACTAGCTATTCTTCCTAGGACATTTCTGCAGCCAAAGCTCCCATAAGGACGGATTTGTTGCAATTAATTTATCTAATTGAGGTTCTCCGAATCAAAGCACTAATATGATTCGGAGCTCGTCATTGGAATGATTTGAATGTTGTTTTCCTTTTATTTTCAGGACCGTGTTACCCTTTTGAAATGCAGAGCTACTTTGAGGCAGTAGTTTTAGAGCTCCTTTACTAAGAATACAGTTGCTGTTCTTTTAATTGTTTTCTTCTTGATGTGTTGAACATGTTCTGACCCCAAAATGTGCACAATGTTACTGAAAACAGTACCTAGATTCAGCGGCATCTCCTTGCAATTTCCCATTTTATTCCCATGACCTACAGTCAATATTTCAAGTACTTATTTGTAAGCTAGAAAGAAATATTTGTATTTTTGGTGGGTTTTTTTTTCTAATTGTTGCTGCCACTAAATTTATGTGGCATTTCTAATGCTGCCACAGAGGTGTACCAAAAAGGAGATCAAGCACTAAGTTTTTCAAACAGCCGCTCCCCCTCTTCTTCAGAGCCATTCCCAGGGACTAAAGAAAAACAGAGGCTATGTTTGCGATGAGTGGCTCTGAAGAGGAGGAGAAGATGTTTGCAAAACCTAGTGCTGTGACCCCCCTCTAGGTACTCCTCTGTGCTACAACGATGGATCTGAGTCGCCCACTGAGGCTGCAATCCCATGCACTCTTATCCCATGTAAACGCTGCTGAACATACTGGGACTGGTTTCTGCATAGGATTGTGCTGTAAGATCTCTAAAAGCTTTACTTCATGTGCCTGCAAGTGTAAGATACATTTGTGGAATACACATGTGGAATGAGACCAGTTGCAGACCCAGCCAATGGGCCACCCAGGAACAGAGAAGGCGGAGGTGTGCCCCCTCCGTTAGTTCCCCACCCCCGTGCGCTGCTCTGCATGCACTTTATGGTGTCCCTTGTGCCGGCCCAACTTTGCTGACCTAACTCTCTAGGTTAGGATTGCGCCCTGTGTCTTTTAGTTTTTTGCTTGCTTCTTTATTAGAATTTTTTAATCCCACTTTTCCACTACCTGGTGGATGTGTTCAAGGCAGCTCTCGCGGTTCAAATAATTAAGTAAGTCCCACAATATAAGCAAATTCACGCAGCCGGCAGAACATCAAACAAAACTGCCCACCAGGAACTGAAGCGGCCAAACGCATTTTCTGTCGGAACCAGACAAAACAAATGTGTGTGGACAAAGTCTTTAATCAATGGAATACTGGAGAGAAGAAGAACAGACCTCTCATGTCAAGGCTCTCGTGACTCACAACAGCTCCAGCCCAATTTAAGCCTTGATTAAACCTGGACTACACCCAGTTCCAAAGACGTCTTTGGCACCATGGTGTAGGTTGCAATCCTTTCCTGGGAGTAAGGCAGTACTTTCGAACGTTGCTGAATATGCAAAAGGGCCTCACCAGATGAGTTTAGCAGATAGGAAGATTCATCTGGAGAGCACTTTCAATACAGTTTTGCAGATGGGATCAATTTCTGCTCTGGTGTATTAACCTGAACTATTTCTCAAACGCGTAATGTATGACTGTATGAATCAATACATATGCATCAGTCCATAGGAGTGCATCTGTTTCCAGAGATCTGTATCATATTCAAAGCTTTATTGACAGGAGAGCTCACTGAAATCAATAGAAAAGTTTGAATTTAGAACGTCTTGTTCTTGTTGCAAAATCAAATGGAGGGGGGGGGAGTACATAATTTGCATCATCATCTATGCAGGATATAAGGATCTTAGCACTTTTATCCAAACCCTAGCTGGATTATCTGATTGTGTTGCTGATTTTTAACATACCTGAAGAATATAACATACATGATGATATTTGCACTATGACTATGATTCAATAGAGCTACAGCTTTTGCATGGCCTACTTGGAAGTAAGTTCTGTTGTAGTCTATTGGGCTTACTCTCAAGAAAGTGTGCATCAGATTGCGGTCTTAGGCATGCTTAGTTAAAACTACTGAAATCAATTGGTTTATATAACCATATAATACGTGCTGGACGATGGGTATCAGGTCTTCCAAACAAGGATCCCTGAAATCCTCTGAAATTGAAAGGTGTCATATAAATGACACCCCTGCCCAGTGTCTCTTCTAGTGGCTGTTGCTGGTGGTGGTCTGCATTTTTTTAGATTGTGAGCCCTTTTGGGACAGGGAGCCATTTAACTTTATTATTATTTGCCTATAAACCGCTTTGTGAACTTTGTGTTGAAAAGCGGTATATAAATACTGTAGATTGATTGATCAATATAAATCTTTCAAATCAGCAAATCTGCCATTTCCAATTCATTGATGGACTCAAGAAGATCATTGGGGGAAGAAATCCTTTCTTGCTGTTGCCAGCACTAAGAAACTATATTAGGTGGCAGCATGCATAAGATCATAAGAAGAGCCCTGCTGGATCAGGCCAAAGGCCCATCTAGTCCAGCTTCCTGTATCTCACAATGTCCCACCAGATGTCTCAGGGAGCAGTCCAGTCCTAACAGCTTCAAGAACCATGGAATTAAATGGAGATTTAAGCAGAAGCAGCCTGATGATCTTTGTAGCAAAAGAATCCCTAGCCAAACCTGAGGCATAATCAAAGGGTGTCGGGGGAAGTGTCTCAGTTCTACTCATGGTGTCATCAAAAGCATATTAATTAGTAAGAAATTAATTTTATCTTTCATTCAACAGGCCATATCATGCTTTTAGATCTAAGGAGCATATTCTTTGCTACCAGCTATCTTTTAATATTCTTTGGTGCCCCTGCTTTCCACATGCTACAGGCAAACCAAACACTTTCTGCTCACTAATCACTGTCATTTGCCGGTACCAAGGTTTCCTGGCTATTATGTGCTTATTTGTTCCCTTCTGATCATTAAACCTCAGGACAGGAGCTCTTGTTGATTTCATCCTGGTGTTATTCGTTCCTGTTGTCTGTTCCTCCAGCCAGTCTAATAAGATTTCCATTCTTCACATCACATCATTAGTTGTCCGTCCTCCTCCTTCATCTCTAGGGATTCCAGCCAGTTCAATCCCCCTTTTCATTTTGTCTACCTTGTCCTGTGAGCTTATCACTTGCTTGTTAATCATGTGCTGTGCCTATCACGCCACTAATCCACAATCCTTTCCTTCTTTTTAAAAGATTTCTAATCAGGAATTAAAAATTAATTTGTTAATTAATTAATTTGTTTTATTTCTTTACCTTCATGATAGACTAACCCTAAACTGTTCCCCCTGCCATTCTAAATTAGGGAAGTACAAGTTCAAATATATGTATAGGATTAACAGCATAATCCTATGCATGCCTACTCAGAAGTTAGACCCATAGTGTTTGGTGGGGCTTACTCTAAGGAAAGTGTGTATAGGACTGTGGCCTCTCAGGCCAGTCCTATCAGAAAGAGCAAGAAAACTGGGAGTGGGTCTTTAAAGCTATTTTTCCTTTGATGTTGGTATCCTCAGATTTTGGTATCCACTAGAGCAGTGATGGCGAACCTATGACACGTGTGTCAACGGTGACACACTGCAATATTTGGGGTGACAAACCAGCAATCACCAATAACTGACAAAAACTGAGTTTGCATGACTCATTTTTGTAATTACTGTATTTGATGTTTATATAATACATAGCACTACACATGATCGGACTGTATTTTTTGTTTAAATAAACAAATATAAAGAATTGTTTCTCTTGTCTTTGGGAGGGGAAGTGACACACCAGCAGAGACAAGTTAAGCAAGTTTTCCTAAGTTTTGACACACCAAGCCCAAAAAGTTCACCATCACTGCACTAGAGGTTCCCAAACAGATAATGAGGCACAATTGTAATTTATCTTGCAAGGTGAAATTTAATTGTGCAATTCTGTATTTTTTCTTCATCTTTTGTTGGCTACTCTGATAAATATTGAGATGGATTACAATGGATCATCAGAAGATCTCTGATTTCTGCTTTAGCATATAAAAATGTTACATTGGGGTTTTTGGAGGCGTAATTTATGCAAAATTTGACTATGTCATTTTTGCAAGCAATTAGTCAGAGCGGCCCTTAGTTCCCATGCTGGCTACAGAACAGGATTTGTAGTCAACTCTTCCCATACAAATATCTAAAATAAAAGGAAGTTTTATTTATTGTAACCTTTCCTATCACAGTGTAACCTATCACAGTGTGATTCCGTGCTAAGAAGAAGTCTGTCTAGCTCTCACTTTTTTGATACACAGGTTTGACTTCATAGCATTAGTTATGCATTCATATCCTGCTTCAATCACTGGCAATATGTTCCTTGATTAACTGACAGAGCGATCCAGAGGTCGGGGGCTCCCAGAGGCTCCCGGATCCCAGCTCTGGGGGGAAAATGGTGACTGCTACATCCGGAGTTCCGCCACGGCCACCGCCTGGGTCTCCTCAGGGGTAAGGGAGCATTTCCCCTCCAGTGACGCCACTGTGGCACCAATGGGTCTCCTTGGCTCTGCACCTGCATTTGAGCAGGCACAAATCAAGGAGACCCATGTTTGTCTGCTCAGCCTGATGTGGGGACTAAGATCTGGCAGTGGAAGCCATGACTGGCCCCACCCCTGTATGGGCCCACTCCTTTCTTCCCCCTCCCAGTTCTTCTCCCCCCCCACCTCCCCCATGCCATGACTGACCTTACCGGTCGCCGGCACTGCTGGAGTGCCAGACAGCCATTCCGCCTGTGCTGAGGCATAGAGCTGACTAGTGCTGGCCCCATCTTGAGGTCCCCCTACTCCCTGCCTAACATGCTTTTCAGCACATTTATGACACTCAGGGTGCAATCCAGTTATGTCATTCAGGGGGAATGGACCAGAACGGGCATTCCGGATCCTAACGGGCTCCATGGCTGGTTCCGGGTTCCCAACAAGTGCCAATCAAAAGTGAGTTCCTGTTCCTAAATCATTTGAATGACACCACTGGTGCAATCCTAAACTGAGTTAGGCCAGCATAAGCCAGCAAAGTTCAGCCAGCATAAGAGACACCGTAAAGTATGTTTGGACTGCTCTGAGAGGCCAGCACACAGACATGAGCCATCCTCCCTGACTCCAAGAGTAGTCCAAACAAAGAGCCTTATGGTGGCCCTTGTGCTGGCCGAACTTTGCTGGCTTAGTTTATGCCAGCCTAACTCCAGTTTAGGATTGCACTCCCAGAGTTGTTAGTACTCCCGTAACACTGGCAATAAGGGATACAGGATCAAGCCTTAATATTGCCAAATATTGGGTAATGAATGCGTACTGTACATCATTAACAATATACGATACCTGGAAGGCTATTGGGAAGCAACTCAGCAGGTCAAAACACAAACAGCATCTTCAGCAATCAACCTTGACCTAAAGTTGTACACTTATTAGTTGTCAAGGCAATAAGAGCACTATGATGATAGGAAAAAGGAATTAGTGAGATTCCATTTAAAATTACTCTGAAAGGTTATACTTGGGAGAAGATTTATATGCCGGCAAAGATGGATACTGTTCGTTTTTGTTAGTGCTTGGTGTTTTGAAAAATCGGTCTCCATGATGAATGATAGTCTCTTATTATCTAATATAGTTTTATCTAACTTTGTATTTGCCAGAAGAGTCACATGATGGATTGACTGAATTTTATTTAAACAACAACAACAACAACAACAACAACAACAACAACAACAACAACAAAAACACCCCAAAACACTTCAAAACAATAAAACACATATCAGGCAAATTGAATGTGAATCTTTCTCAGCCTCTGGCAAGGGGAAAATGTGGGAAACCTTAAGGGAAGATGATTCTTCATCAAAACAGAATGAATGAAGAAACAAAAGAACTTCTTCAGAAAGGATGATGTGGCTAGTCAAGATGATGATGAGTGTGGCAACTATTACTGATTATACTGCTGGTAGGGTCTAAGCCAGTGGTTCTCAAACTTTTTAGCACCAGGACCCACTTTTTAGAATGTCAATCTGTCCAGGACACACCAGAAGTGATGTCACGGCCAGAAATGCTGTCATTGTGACACCAGTGCCTGCTGCTTTCCTGAGAACAGAGCAATAACTTGGGTTATTTTTCAGCCATTTTCTAACAGCAAAGTGAATCAGAAAGGGAAAAAAGCCTATTTATAACCTTGACATAAGCAAAACAACCACACAACCCTCCACATTTCCAGCATCCCATCTTCCCACCTTTTCAATATGGCTGCTCTAGCGGCTTCACGACCCACCTGAAATTGGCTCACGACCCACAGGTGGGTCCCGATCCACAGTTTGTGAAGCATTGCTCTAATCTCATCTCTCTCCTTTTTTCCTTTCCCTTCCTGATGTATATATTGTTTGTGGTCCTCCCCACTGCAGGGACACTATAATGGAAGGTGACAATGAAGATGATGAAATTACCGTGTCAGTCTTGGACCTTTCAGGTCAGGTCTCAGCAATTTCTGTTATCACCACTTACTAGACATGGAGAAGCTGCAGCTTCCTCTCAGCAACCCACTTGGCATTTCTCATACCATTACTACTATTATTTATTTGCAGAAAATTCCAGTAATTATTTTGTGCATGGCGCTTTAAAATAGATGAGACAACAGGTCCAGCTTTGAGGGGCTCAGTCTGTGACCATAGCATCTTACGTTTAATTTTGTATCATAGGAAAACATTACAGCAGACAAAACCCCACTGTGGATGTCCTGGTCCTCGAGGGGTTGCTCTATTCTTGTCTGCAGCTGCTGGGCTACTGGTATGGCTACACAAGCTATATTTGAAGAACAGTAGGACATAAGTGGCAGTGCTAATAAGCTAATGTGTACTGAACGAAGCAGCCCAGCTGTGGGGAAAAAAACCCCTAAAATATGATGCAGAACTAACATCTGACAACCCGACAGGTGTTATGCTCAGAGGCACTGCAGCCTTTGCTCCTCCTGAAATACAGCTCGAGACAATTTGCTTGTCTGTTCAAATAAGCACCAGAGAGATTTTGGTAGTTATTTACGGCCCAAACGTAACTTGGAGGTATACTAATTTCTGAGGTAAAGTTATATAACACAATTCATCCCTGATTCCCATTAGACAAGCAAAAACGACCATGGACAGTTTTATGGGACACCATAAGAATTTGTCCACAGCATTCCTGCCTTCCACCTGGCTGGTTTCAAATCATGTTTTATTTTGTTTCTGAGGGTTTTTTTTTTTCACCATTGGCAATGCCAATATCCGCTTGGATTGTGAGAAGGTTATTCCAAAGGGACGATGGGAATTTGAAATCGAAAAGGAGTGAAGAAAGATAGGAGCTTGCTGAGTTTAGGAAAGGTAGGTTTTCTCCACATACATGCCATACACTCAAGACCCTCTGCAAATGGTATTTTAGGTATGAAGGAAAAAACATCATTCCAAGAATCAGACTGGTACAAAAAAAAAATGGTGTACACAGCAATCTGTTTCATAATTTTAACGTTCAGAAAACTGGAAGCAATTGGTTGAATGATAAGATCATTATTGAGATTGATATGGTCAACATCCACAATAATGGGAACAAATGTAAGCTCGGAGAGCCCAATCCTAACTGTAGCAAATCCTAACTTTGAATGTTGCAAATGCTCCATAAAGGGCATTTGCACAATCCTGCCTCAATCCTAACTCCGTAAAGCAGTTATGTAAAGTGCAGTTACAGAAATATTGTGTAAATCCTGTCACAATCCTAACCAAGTGTTGCAAATGACCCGTAAAGTTCTTTTGCAATGACTCTCAAGCAAGCCAGGCAAAGCCTACAATAAATCACCCAAGTCAGTGGTTCCCAAACTGTGGGTCAGGACCCACAAGTGGGTTGCAAGCCAATTTCAGGTGGGTTGCAAAGGACCTAGGGCAGCCATATTGAAAATATGGGAAGATGGGATGCTGGAAAGGGGGAGGGCTGTGTGGTTGTTTTGCTTGTGTAAAGGTTGTAAACAGGCTTTTTTTGTTCCTTTCTGATTCACTTTGCTATTGGAAAATGTTTGAGAAATAATTGCTGCATTCTCAGGAAAGCAGCAGGCACCGCTGACACAATGATAGCAGTCCGGCCATGACATCACTTCCAGTGGGTCCCGGACATTCTAAAAAGTGGGTCCTGGTGCTAAAATGAATGAGAACCACTGACCTAGGTGTATTTTTCCCATTTGCACTGTGTTACACACAGCTGTAAGTCAATTTTACACAAATAATAATCTTGGTGTTTTCTTCTCTTAATTCTCAAGTAGCCCTTTGATTTCTTGCCCAAGTAAATTTTTTGACACCCTGCCATAATATTCCTGGCTGTTGGTTTAACTGCTGCAAGCAGAGTTGACTGCATCTCCTGAATGTCAATTTAGGACTCAATTTATATTCAAGTGTTTCTTTTCCTTCTTTGGAGATTTGCATGGAAATACTGCTGTTTAACAATGAGATTGCACTCATTTAGTGTCGCAGAGACAAGCTCCCTTAAAAAAAAACAAGAACTGGTCCTCGCCATGCTCATTTATACTGCCTTAACACAAGTTCATTTTTTACCTTCACTTTTTTTTTGCAATGATAAGTTATTAATACTAGCACTCATTTCTCTTCTGCTGCAGACAACATGTTAATGTGAAGTTATACTTCATTTGGCGTAAGAGATAATAACTAGCTCTCTCTCTGAAAGCATTTCCATTTTTTTTAGTCAGAAAACTTCTAATGTCTAACCATAACATCTTTGTCCTAAAAGCTCATTAGGTATCCAAGGAAAAAAGGGGGAAAGATTAATTGTGTAGTCTGTTTTATTTTCTTGCAAAAAAAGAAAAAAGAAAAAAGAAAGAAATATTCTCTTGCATCTTCAATCTTCTAAAACAGTATTATTCAAACTGTGGTTTGGGACCCACGTGGTGGGTTGCAACCTGAAGTCAGGTGGGTCGCGGAAAGCTGGTAGCAGCCATTTTGGAAACTGCAGACCTTACTCTTGTTATATTCCCTTTGTTTTTCAAATGAGGGCTTTTTTAAATTTTGTTTTTAATTCAGTGCTTTTACTGTCATATTTTGTCCTAATCTTGCTTTCTATCAGGGATGTTTCCTGGTTGTATAATTGCTGCAGTCCAAGAATGCCAATTTGCATTTCAGGAGTGTCATTTTATTATGTTACAATGACACCAGTTTCTGCTTGGTGATGTCACTTCTGGCTACAACATCACTTCCAGGTTAATGACATCACTTCTGGTGGGTCCCGACACGAGTGCCATTCTACAAAGTGGGTCCCGGTCTAAAAAGTTTGAATACCAGTATTCTAAAATATCTTCTAATTTCTTGCAGAAAAAAATTATTTAAAGCTACCCCACGAATATATCACCCAATTCCTTCAGTATGTTTCTTTGCTATTTTAGGTGTCTGTTCTACATGCTTTGTCTCACAACTCACTGACCTGATCACTGTGATTTCAGCAAGGTTTCACGGTTTATTTTTGGCCTCTTTGGTGGGAGTCTTTCTCAGGGATAAGTGAGTCTAAAATGGCAACAGAAGACTTAATTAGCACGACTCCATGAGTTACTTCTCACTGCCTGACTGAGCTAGAACAAAAATCCCCCTTGAATTTCCGCTGAAGCCTATTACAATTTTTTTAGCTATTGCAGTGCAGGAGAAGAATCAGTAATGGCATATTATCTTGAGCAGATGCTGCAGTATTTTCAGGTAGGAGTCATGAATTTTTTGGGACAAATAGTACATTTGCAACCCAACTATACGGAACACCTGTGGAAAAGTCATCACTGCAGGTACGGATGCAAATACCCCTTTAATAAATATTCGTAGGCCCAAACCAAACATACACGTATCTTGTTGTTGTATGTGCTCATAAGAACGTAAGAACATAAGAAGAGCCCTGCTGGATCAGGCCAAAGGCCCATCTAGTCCAGCTTCCTGTATCTCACAGCGGCCCACCAGGTGCCTCAGGGAGGCATGAGACAACAAGATGCTTACATGAGGCATCTGCTGGGCCACTGTGAGATACAGGAAGATGGACTAGATGGTCCCTTGGCCTAATCTAGCAAGGCTTTTCTTATGTTCCTATGCACATTTTGTGAGAGAAAACAGTCCTAACTCCCCAGCCTGGCAATGCAGTGGCACCAACACAGCTACTGCTGCTTTATCCTGTGAGGGATTTTGGGGCTCGGAAGGCTTCTTTGGGTAAGGGAACATTTGTACCCTTGCCCTGGGATCAGCCCCAGCAGCTGCTATGTGTCAACCTGGACCTGCGCCAGGTCAATAGCTGGAGCAAATCTGTATTGAACTGTGCAGGTGGAGGTGCAGGTGCTGCTGTCACCAAACCTTCCCCCTTCCTAGGTCAAATCAGCTGCTCCCATTTGGTACATGTAGGTCAAGGTACTCACTGCAGAGATAGGCAGGTCCTGCTCCAGGAGCAACAGGGCTTAATGTGGGCATTCCTGTGGGGCCCCCACCCTCCCCAAAGGGCCTCCAGTCACCAAGAAGAACATTGTGGTGCCATGCGCACCTGGAAATAGTTGGTGGTGACATGATGATGTCACCACCCACTGCTTCCAGAAAGTTCATTTTGGGCTGTTTGGAGGTTCGAGAGCCCAAGCTGTGCTCTGCTTACCCCACTGAATTGCAGCCCATAGAGATCCCAGCTGCGATAACAAGTGATATGCAAACTGTGCTGGTGCGGGGGCTCCCAAAGTGCGGGGCCCAATGTGATGACATTGGTAACAGTGGCTTAAAGCCAGCCCTGGGGATAGGGGCCATCCACTACAGGCCCCTTGTCCGGAGTTAGAGAAATCTTGAATGGAAAGTTCATAATCACATTTCATGTTCCACTATTCTTAAAAATGGTACCTAATGGAGAGAAGAAAGCATGATCACCAAATCAACACTGGTTTAAAAAAAGCAAACACACCAGAGCAAACTGTCCAACACAATGAGGACATTGCTGCTTAAATAAAAGCTTGCAATTTTCCTTGATTTGTTTTCTCATTTTTGTGACAATATGTGGACAAAGTACCCTTTTAAGGAATTCAATAGGAATTTTATGTCCTCATTTTTCTGTAGCTTTCTCTAAATTGCAGGGCTCATGCAACAGGCAGACTAAGATCCCTTCCCAAATGTAGTAGAAGCACCACCAACTGTCCCGTAAGGTGTAGGGGAAGAAAAAGAACCCCTGTTTCTCTTCTACTTGCAAGTGTCCCGTTCACTTTGGAGTATGCCTCTCACCCTGGCCGTAGAAACACCCCCTGAGGGTCCAATCCCATCCAATTTTCCAGTGCCAGTGCAGCCCTGCCAATGGGGTCTGTGTTGCATCCTGCAGTGGAGGAGTGGCCACAGAGGCATCCTCGAGGTATGGGAACATTGATGTCCTTACCTCAGGGCTGCATTGCGGCTACACCAGTGCTGGAAAATTAGATAGGATTGGACCCCGAGTTCTCTCTTCAAAAGCCATGGAAGCAGATGCTCAAACCTTTTCTCATCTTCTATATATATCTCCCACCCTAGCTAGCGTTATTGCTATTATTATGTTATCACTATTATTTTGCATATTAAAATGTCTTTGTCAGCTCTAAAATCAAGGCAGTGATGTTTCTCTATTTCCAGTAGTAATAACTGATCCAGCAGAGCCAGGATGGTATAGTTGTAGGGATCTGGAAGAGTTAGAGATCCAGATTCAAATCCCTACTAGCCATGAAGCTATTGGGGTGACTTTGGGTCAGTCACTCTCTCTCTCTCTCAGAGCACAATCCTAACCTGGAGTTAGGCTGGTACAGTTAGGCCAGCAAAGTTTGGCTGGCAAAAGGGCCACTATAAAGCACATTTGGACCACTCTCCGAGTCAGGGAGGATGGCTCACGTCTGCGTGCTGGCCTCTCTAACAGTGGTCCAAACATACTTTACGGTGTCCCCTGTGCCAGCCAAACTTTGCTGGCCTAACTCCAGGTTAGGATTGTGCCCTCACCTACCTCACAGGGTTGTTGTGAGCACAAGCAGAGGGGAGCAACCAGCGGTGTTATGCTGCCAGAACGCTGGGTGGGACATCCGGGTGATCGACAGCCCACCCGTCGCGTTCTGCAGTGGTACGCTGTTTGCGTAATGTACGCAAGCGGAGTAATTGGTTACGCAAATGGCGTAACGCTCCGGAACGTGACGGGCGGGCTGTCGATCACCCAGATGTCCCGCCCAGCTTTCCGGCAGCATAACACCGCTGGGAGCAACCACGTACACCACCCTGAGCTCCTTGGGGGAAAAACATTGCATTACAAAACAAAATTCTAGTGTTCTATTTTACCAGGCACTGTTGATGTGCTACTACCATGGTGATACATGTGAGAAATGTCCGTTCAATGACAGCAGTAAAGATGCAGAACCTTTCTTTTTTATTACTAATTCAACTAACCCTGTCAAATCCCACTGGGGATGAGATAACAGACAAGTGTGGACTGTGGACATGGTGCCTAATTAAAGGACTGCTGCTCTCAATCCATCACAACTAAGTGTTGACCTCAGAATGTAATTGGAACCACTGCAGTGCTGACATTATTAAACACAAGCAATTTGATTCTTCCCCCTCCCCTTAAAAGTCAAAGCAAAGTATTAAGTACTGAAACCGGCATTAATGTTTCATCGATGATGTTAACGATCTTAAGAGTCCGGAAAGTGTAGATTATGCTGACAATGTCAACCTAGCCAACATTATTTAACATTTATTTCACATATGGACTTCAGCAAGGATCAATAATGACACCATAAGGGTCTTAGCAGGTGTTGGGGGCAAACAGGAACACAAACAGTGAAGCAGCCATTAGGGGTCATTTAAGTAAGATGAAATAAAATGGAGAGCAAGGAGACAGGGAATGAACAGACAGGCCAAGTGAGACACAGGGCATACTTAGGGAAGACCAGACCAGAGTTAAGCAAGGAAAATGGAAGATCAAACAAGCCATTTCAAGGTACATCCTCCAGATGAAGTGCAGTCAATGCATCAACATGTTTACAAGTGTTGCTGACCAACCAGCCAATAGTCTTTTTCTGCATCCTCTTGAAAGGTCTCCTGGGAGATTAGAGCCAAAGGAGTCAGGGCGCAATCCTAAATTAGTGTGCCAGAGTTTGGCCGGTACAGTTAGGCCAGCAAAGTTTGGCCGGCACAAGAGCCACCGTGAAGTATGTTTGGACCACTCTTTGAGTCAGAGACACAGACATGCGCCATCCCCCCCAACTCAGAGAGTGGTTCAAATGCACTTTACGGTGGCCCTTGTGCCGGCCAAACTCCAGGTTAGCCGTGCGCCTTAAATGTGCTTGCATTCAAAGGCATGTTGAATCTTCAAGTTGTTCTGTTAATGACTATGGTTAGCCATCACCAGTTAGAACACACAAAATGACATTCCATGAGAACGACCCATTAAACCCCAGAGTTCTCCTTCTCACATGGTCAAAATCTCAAGATGCCCTGACTTAAGATGCCATTTGTTATAAAAACACTTTTTTTTATTTCATTAGTTCCACTCATCTGGAAGCTCAAGATCCTTGAATTCTTCCAGTCCCAACCAAGGAAGTTCCTTCATGGTCAACTGCTTCCCAGTATTCCTCTTCCACTTTTCCCTAGTTTAGAAGTACAAGCCACAGAGACTCCTTATATTTCCAGTTCTTTGCAGTGAAGGATTCTGGGCACGTATGAGTATTCTGTTGTACATGAGAACTCTGAGAGTTGTAGTTTGTTTAGTTGCAGTTGTAGTTTGTAATCTCAGTTACAGCCCAATGCTACCTAAATTTCCAGATGCTGATGCACCAGACCTAGCATAGACTACATCCTGTGGGGACATTTAGCAGGCAGAAAGTCTCTTTAAGGAGCCATTTCCATACAATCCAACCCGTACTCTGAGATCATCTGGGGGGGGCCCTTCTGACTGAGCCGCCACCAGGAGAAGTGAGAGGGGTGGCGGCCAGGAAGAGGGCCTTCTCGGTGGTGGCCCCCCAACTCTGGAACACCCTCCCCTTAGAATTGAGAACTGCTCCCTCTTTGTTTACATTTCGGCGGGGGCTGAAGACCTTTTTATTCCAAAAAGCTTTTAACTGTTGACAGGCTGGCTGGTTTGTGTATTTTTAGATTTTATGATCCACTGGGCGTGTTGTTTTTTAAATTGTGTCTGTTTTTAATTTTGTTAATTGTATTGTTTTTAACATTGTTTTTAATTGTTTTTAATGTTAATTTTATATTGTACTTTTTTATACTGTAATGCCGCCTTGAGTGCCTCCGGGCAAAAAGGCGGGGTAAAAATCAAATAAATCAAATAATAAAAATAATAATAAATAAATTTGCCCTTACCCTAGAATTAAGCCGCAGTTTGCACAATGGGTCAACTTGGACTCTCTCCCCTGCCTGATTTGCCCACCTCTGACCCTGTGGTCACCCTTCCTTGCCCTGTTACACCCCTCCTTGCCCTCCCCCTGCCCTTCCCCTGCCCCTGCATTGCACAACAGCAGACTTGCCTTGTCTGGTGGGTGCAGCTGGAAGACTGCAGATGTTGGTGCCAGCTGGAAGACTGGCATTTTTGCTGGTGCTTCGTGAAGGTGAACCACCACAATGTGCTTTATGGCACATTTGCACCAATGCACTCTGGCATAGCATGCACTTTTGCCCATGAAAACGGAGATTAGGATTGTGCCATTATTTAGTCAGTAGGACTAAAAAACCAAATTAACCAGATTTTATGTCTAATTTTAAATTTTGGTTTAAAATTAACCAAATTTATGGAACAATTTAGCAAGCAGGAAGAGCTTACAAGAAATCTCAGCTTTAGCCACACCTGCTGCTTTCCCTTACAATAACTTGACCAGTGTTTTGAAGCATGGGCAGAGGGGTGGGGCTTGTTCTGAATACTGTAAGCTAAGGTTGGGAATTCAGAGCAGGTTGGGGTCAGCTTGTGATGTCTAGGGAAGGTTTCCAACAATGGGAGTCTGTTCTTCACACAGGCACTCCAGGCTGGCCCAAGAACTCCTGACCCTTGAGGTGGCATGCCAAATGCTGTCTCCCTGTACCAATGATGTGCCAATCTCTGCTCTTTCCACTTTTCAAAGTTCTAGCTCATTAAAACGTAAACGTTTCCCCACGACTGAATGGTCTAGTCATGACCGACTGTAGGGGACGGTGCTCATCATTGTTTCAAAGCCTATAGAGCTGGCATTTTGTCCAAGGACAAGCTTCTGTGGTCATGTGGCCGGCATGACTCTATGCCATAGCGCACGGAACGCCGTTACCTTCCCACCGAAGTGGTCCCTATTTATCTACTCGCATTTAGGTGCTTTCGAACTGCTAGGTTGGCAGGAGCTGGGACAAGCAACGGGAGCTCACTCCATCGCGCAGTCTTGAACTCCCAACCTGCTGCTGGGTTGGAAAGCCCAGCAGCAGCGGTTTAACCCGCTGCGCCACCACATCCCATTTCTAGCTTATTACTCCACTCTATATTTCCCTTCCTCTCAGAACCCCTCATCCTTTTCTAATCCAGTGGAGGCAAGTAGGTGGACAAAAATGCGTCCAGCCTGCTGCCTGATGCGACTGTTTTCAGTTGTCTTCACAGATGGGCCGGGCCTGCAGAGAGCCCTTCTACAATTCTTCTTTATCCCATGTATAGAAAATGTTGGGTTGTCTCATAGGACTGATGTGGTTAGGAAGGCAAACTCTGTGCTTCAACCCAGTGAAAGAGGTTTCCATACCTGGATTTCCCCTACCAGAAGCCAAATAGAGAGGAATTTCCAGGAGACCTCCAGTTGACGGTCTGGTTTTGTGCAGAGGCCTTACAGCTATGGGTATGAACAGCACAAGAACCATCATTAGGTGAATAGCTTTTAATTTTGCAAGTTTTCTATGGCATTCATTAAATAGAGAACAGCAACTGAAAATCCACAAGCTGTAGCAACACTCTCTTTTATATTTCCCGACACTCAGTGTTTAGTTTAATAGTCTTTTTTTCCCCAAAGGCTGTCAGTCAGCTTCTTTTATTTCTTTTTGTTCAGCTTCCTTTATTTGATCAGCTTAAGGACTTAAGGACATCCCTATCTTTTGTAGAAAAACAAAAAAAACAAATAGAAGCCTGACGTGATTGACATCAACGGTACAAAGGAACCTTTTGGGGGGGGGGAGGGGGGGTACGTGGAGGTGGGGAATCAATGAGATTTCCTGAAGGTGTCGACTGGAATCACACTGTCTCTTGTGAGGGAACTTGGAAACCTATTTCACAGTAGCAAGGGGCACTTCTTACAGGCTTTTCATAGTGCATTATACAGGAATAAATAATTGGGGATGAAACTTGCTATTCTGTTCTGCAACCAGAAAGTAAAGTTTGAAAAAAACGGCTAATTTAGACATTAGAGGGCTGACTGATTCATCAAATAATACTGCCTGGGTTACACAGATTGTGAATTTTTCTTTCTTTCTTTCTGATGAACTCTGCAAAAAAAAATTAAAAAAAAAATTAAGTGCCTATGGGGGCTCTCTCTTTATTACACATTATTCCATACACAGAGCCCCTTTTTGTTTTGTTGTTGTTCAGTCGCTAAGTCGTGTCCGACTCTTCGCGACTCCATGGACCACAGCACGCCAGGCCTCCCTGTCCTCCACTAGCTTCCTGAGTTCGCCCAATTTCATGTTCATTGCTTCGGTGACACTATCTAACAGTGGTGTCATCTAAATGATTTAAGAACAGGTACTCACTTTTGATTGGCACATGTTGGGACCCGCCCACCGGAAGTGACGCCATAAGCCGGAAGTCAGGTCGTGGCTGGAAGTGACATGAAAAAAGCCCTTTTTGAGGCCTCAATTTTAAACTGACCCAACAGTTGCAACAGTATTCCACAGCACCCCCAGAACATGTTAAGGAGGTCTGGCATCATGTTACAGTGACCCAACAGTTCCAAAACCCCAGAGCAGCTCATTTTTCAGTGGCAAGGCAAGGCAAGGCTCCACTCGCTGCCTGCCTGCCTGCCTGCCTGCCTGGCTCTGAGAACGTGCAGGCAACCCAAACGTGCAGGAAATTCAAATGTTTCAGGGGGCAGAGTCGACGAGTGGGCGGGGGAATGGGCGGGGCCAGCCATAATCCTAGAAACCGGTAGTCGTGTACCCCCACGTACCCCCTGCATGACATCACTGCTATCTAACCATCTCATCCTCTGCTGCCCCCTTCTCCTTTTGCCTTCAATCTTCCCAGCATGAGGGTCTTTTCTAAAGAGTCCTCTCTTCTCAGGAGGTGGCCAAAGTACTTGAGCTTCAACTTCAGGATTTGTCCTTCCAGGGAGCAATCAGACTTGACTTCCTGGAGGATTGACCGACTGGATCTCCTTGCAGTCCAGGGGACTCTCAAGAGTCTTCTCCAACACCTTAATTCAAAAGCATCTATTCTTTGGTGCTCTGCCTTTTTTATGGTCCAGCTCTCACAGCCATACATTGCTACTGGGAAAACCATCGCTTTGACTATGCAAACCTTTGTTGGCAGGGTGATGTCTCGGCTTTTTATTAAGTTGTCTAGGTTCACCATAGCTTTCCTCCCAAGAAGTAAACGCCTTTTAATTTCATGTCACCATCTCCGGTGATCTTGGAGCCGAGGAAAATAAACTCTGACACTGCTTCCATTCCTTCCCCTTCTATTTGCCAGGAAGTGATGGGAGTGGTTGCCATGATCTTAGTTTTTTTGATGTTGAGCTTCAAGCCAATTTTGGCACTTTCCTCTTTCACCCTCATCAGAAGGTTCTTTAGGCTTTCCTCACTTTCTGCCATTAGAGTGGTATCGTCTGCCTATCTGAGGTTGTTGATATTTCTCCCAGCAATCTTGATTCCAGCTTGTGAATCATCCAGCCCAGCCTTTCTCATGATGTACTCCACATATAAGTTAAATAAGCAGGGTGACAGTATACAGCCTTGTCGTACTCCTTTCCCAATTTGAAACCAATCAGTTGTTCCATGTCCAGTTCTAACTGTAGCTTCCTGACCCGCATTCAGTTTTCTCAGAAGACACAATCCACACAATCAAAGGCTTTAGCATAGTCAATGAAGCAGCAGTAGATATTTTTTCTGGAACTCTCTTGCTTTTTTCATGATCCAGCGAATGTTGGCAATTTGATCTCTAGTTCCTCTGCCTCTTCAAAAACCAGCTTGTACATCTGGTAGTTCTCGATTCACATACTGCTGAAACTTGCTTGTAGGATTTTGAGCATCACCTTGCTAGCATGTGAAATGAGTACAATTGTGCAGTAGTTCGAACAATCTTTGGCATTGCCTTTCTTTGGGATTGGAATGTAAACTGAACTTTTCCAGTCTTGTGGCCACTGCTGGGTTTTCCAAATTTGCTGGCATATGGAGTGCAGCACTTTTAAGATTTTGAGTAACAGCATCATCTTTTAAGATTTTGAGTAACTCAGCTGGAATGCTGTCACCTCCACTAGCTTTGTTGTTAGAGATGCTTTCTCAAGCCCACTGGACTTCACACTCCAGGATGTCAGGTTCAAGCTCAGTGACCGCACCATTGTGGTTATCAGGAACATTGAGATTGGCCTTATATAGTTCCTCTGTGTATTCTTGCCACCCCTTCTTAATCTCATCTGCTTCTGTTAGGTCCTTGCTGTTTTTGTCCTTTATTGTGCCTACCTTAGCATGAAACTGATATCTCCAATTTTCTTGAAAAGATTTCTAGTTTTTCCCATTCTATTGTTTTCCTCTGTTTCTTTGCATTGCTCATTTAGGAAGGCCTTCCTATCTCTCCTTGCTGTTCTCTGGAAATCTGCATTCAGTTGGGTATATCTTTCCCTTTCTCCCTTTCTCCCTTGCTTTTTGCTTCCCTTCTTTCCTCAGCTATTTGTAAAGCCTCTTCAGACTGCCACTTTGCCTAGTTCTAGTTCTAGTTGTTCTAGTTGCTGCCTCATGTACAATGTTACAGACCTCCGTCCAAAGTCCTTCAGGCACTCTGTCTACCAAATCTAAGCCCCTAAATCTATTTGTCACCTCCACTGTATATCCATATGGGATCTGGAGGATCTGGATTCATATGGGATCCGGGGAGGGCCTAGTGGTTTTCCCTACCACTAAGCCTGAATTTTGCAATAAGAAGCTCATGATCTGAGCCACAGTCAGCTCCAGGTCTTGTTTTTACTGCCTGTATAGAACTTCTTCACCTTTGGCTGCAAAGAATATAATCAATCAAAGAATATAATCAATCAAAGAATATAATCAATCTGATTTCGGTGTAGACCATCTAGTGAAGTCCATGTGTACAGTCGCTGTTTGTGTTGCTGGAAAAATGTGTTTGCTATGACTAATGTGTTCTCCTGACAAAACTCTATCAGTCTTTGCCCTGCTTCATTTTGTACTCCAAGACCAAACTTGCCTGTTACTCCTATTATCTCTTGACTGCCTACTTTAGCATTCCAATCCCCTATGATGAGAAGGACATCTTTTTTGGGTGTTAATTCTAGAAGCTGTTCTAGGTCTTCATAGAAACGGTCAACTTCTTCCTCTTCAGCATCAGTGGTTGGGGCGTAGACTTGGACTACTGTGATGTTGAAAGGTTTGCTTTGGATCCGAATTGAAATCATGTTATCATTGTTGAGGTTATACCCCA
>JAJKFI010000065.1:4706269-4717100 GCA_029204185.1 Lerista edwardsae
TTTTTTTTTTAAGGTTGTTTAAATGTTTAACAGGAAGTTCAAATGGCAATCTTCCCAATAGATAAAGGAAAAATCCATGCAATAATAAATTGACTAATGATTTAGTGTGCTTTAATGGTAATGCTTGTCACCTAAGGAACCTCTTTATCTCATGGTATTTCAATTATTTTACTGTCTCTGTCTATGTGTAGGTGGATTTTTTTGTGGCCTTCTGCGTTTCATCTGTTTTACTGTGCGTTTTATTATTTCAATCCGTTTTTCACTTAGGGTATAAATTGCCTAGTAGAAAAGCATTGTAGAAAAGCAACTCGTATATTTCTAAATAGAAATAAATATGTGTAAGACGAGCACTGAGAGCTTGGATAAGAAAGGCAGGCTTTCCCCACCTTCTACTGTACATCACATCAAAGTTTAATTTCTACGCATCACAAAAGCACAAACACTATCAAGAATATTTGAAACTTCTATTGCTTCGGGAAAAGAAATGCTCCCCTCCCACCAATGTGGGTGGGTGGGTGTATTTGTTTGTTTATTGCCAAGACCCTCTTGCATGAGGTAGAGGATAGACCTTCAACCAGCTGGTTGGTGGATGGAAGGAGGTGTCTGGAGCTCTTCATCAGCTGAGCTTGGGAGAGTGTGTGACCCAAACCACCCACCCTTTTCCTTAGTCTGAGATTGGCTGGTAGCCTTTTGGGGGCGGGGTAAGAATTTTTGCTCTACTCATGATTGGCTTTGGAAGTTTTCTTCTTTTCTTTTCTTTTCTACCTATCTTGGACTGCTCTCAAGGTGGATGTTAGCCAGGGCAGCCATGACTAGCAGGTGTAATGCAGAAGTAGTAGGGATCAGTGTTTATCCATAGGCAGGCAAGAGTCTGAAGGAAAAACAAAGCCAGTCTTTTCAGTCTGGCTTGGAGATGCATGCTGAAAATTCCTCAGGCTTCAATAGCCATATCTATCTGGCTTGGGGTAGGCAGAACCACTCAGCATCCTTGAGCCCTTTCAGAGAGTTGGCAGTGAAAAGCTGGGGTTTCCAAGAGGTGATCCCAAGTCAATGCCAGGGTAGTTTTATTGAAGGGAGTCTAGGCAGATTTGCAGGCTGTCTCCTCCAGAGTAGGTTGCCCACACTCAGCAGTGGAGTGTCTTGGACAGGCCCAGCTGCAGTTGTTAACTAATTCTAATCAATAAACGTGGCCCAATTTCATTACATGTCACCTTGCCCAATGTGTTTTATGGGGAGATATCTGAGCAATGAATAAATAATGTTCATGGCCTGATTTCAAGAGCAATGATTTCTAAAAAGGTATCCTCCCCCCCCCGCCCACGCATATACACTTTAACATAATTCATTATTCATAGGAATTCATCTCTGTCCAGGTGACCAGTACAATTATATCCCCCATTAAAATGTCATGTATGTCCTAAGGCAGCATCACTGATTAACTGTGGCAGTAAAGAGATCATAAAACTGTGCAAGTGTGTGCTATTGGATAAAACTTGGGATTAGTTCATGAAATATCCCTGCTTCCCACTGGTGTGGGGAAGAAGCAATTTGATGCTGCCCACATGCACACTTTCAGAAAGCTTCAGCCTATCAACACAAGGGAGGAAGAAAATGATCTGGGTCAGTAAACACCTCTCCTGCTTTATACATACCTAATCCATTCTGGAAAACAGCCCTTATAGTGAAAATCTGGATAACGAGAACAATTATTACATTAACTTCAATGGGAAAAATTCTAACTTGGTCCAAAGCCATTCCAGATTCCTTCCAAAATCACCCCAAAAGCCTGGCAGTGCATAGAAAAAGTTGTGCAGCAGGATTAAATAGAATACATAACATTTAACTGACAACATTATACAGCATCAATGGAGTGTTAAAGTCAAAGATGAAAATGTTTCCTAAGTTCTAGTATCACATGATGAGGCTTGGCACAACAAGCTGTAGTTGCAAATGATCTTACATTTAGCCTGTTTTTTTCTTCACTTTTCTAGTTTTCATCTTCTTCTGTTCTGTAGGACCCATATTCCCAGTAATTTGTATAAACACAGCACAAAAACTGATACATGGTAAAAAGGAGCATGCAATGCATGTACCTTGAAAGCATGTGGCCATGCTAGCCATCAGGCAGTGTGTATCTCATGAAGAAGGGTTCCTCTTCCTGAACCTCACATAAGACTTCAGATTACTTCTGCCGTGACATCAGCTTCCCCTAAACTCCTCTGGAGCACACCCAAGAAAGGGAGCCCTTCTGGACCTCGGTCTTATGTCGGAGAAATCCAAAATTCCATCCAACCTCCTGGAATTCCTTCTTGAACACATGAGTCAAATTCATTCCCTTTTCTGACTCTGGAGCCCAAAATGGAGAGGAGGTGTACACATTGTCTAAAATTGGTGGTAGACCTTGCCTCCAAATTGTATTGGTACTTTTCCTTTTCCCCATCATTCCCAGACCTTGTATTGAAAATCTTGGTATGGACAAGAGGGACAGTGTTAATATGTGCATAGAAATATGTATAAGCAAGAATCCTTATAAAGGGGGAAGAATGTACTGTACATACCATACACTTGCTCTAAACTGAGCTTGATCCTTGAACCTGCAACTGACTCATACACTTGTGGACTCTTCTATTTTTCAAATTGTTTTTCCACCTAACTGAGTGGCCACCTATCAGGGATCCTGTACAATTTTCCTGCGTGAGGCAAGAGGTTGGATTTTCTCCAAGACACCTTCCAACTTTAACATGCTAAGATTCTAGTTATCATTGCAACACATCAATCAGTGCAACATACACAGTAGTCTGCAGGAGGCAGGAAACAACATGAAGCAGGAGCACAACAAAGATGGGCAGGATTGGTTTTGCCCTTTCCCTGAAACAATATGGGTTATGTCAAATGCTATTACTTCGGAGACATCTTTCATGCATTCATAATGTTCTCTAAGCCCTCAGGCATGTTTATACAGCACTTTCTCAATTGCCATGAAGCACCAGATTTATGGATTTACAGAAGAGTGTCTCATTGGTTTGTTCAGCATCGAATATCCTTCCTAGGTTCCAAAGCCCCCACATACACACAGTGATGTCATGCAGGGGGTACGCGGGGGTACGCGAGTACCGGTTTCTAGGATTACAGCTGGCCCTGCCCATTCGCCCGCCCACTCGTCGACTCCGCCCTCTGCAACGTTTGAATTTCCTGCATGTTCTCAGAGCCAGGCAGGCAGGCAGGCAGCGAGCGGAGCCTTTCCTTTCCTTGCCACTGAAAAATGAGTTGCTCTGGGGTTTTAACATGATGCCAGGCCTCCTTAACATGTTCTGGGGGTGCTATGGAATACTGTTGCAACTGTTGGGTCAGTTTAAAATCATCTGAGGCCTCAAAAAGGGCTTTTTTCATGTCACTTCCTGCCACGACATCACTTCTGGCTTATGACGTCACTTCCGGTGGGCGGGTCCCGACACGTGCCAATCAAAAGTGAGTACCTGTTATTAAATCATTTAGATGACACCACTGCATACACAGCCCAATCTTATCCACATTATATGCTGGCAGTTGGGATCACATTGAGGGGGCCGCCTCACTGCAGCTGCTCCAACAGTCAGCCGCTTGCTGCCAATGGCACAGTGGGCTCCAGACCAGCCATTGGCACATGCAAGTTGCTTTTAGTTATACAGGTGGGCCTGTATTATCTGTGGGTTCAACATCCATAGATTTAAGAATCTGTAGTTGCCGAGTCCCCTGGAAGCCCATTGGTTTCCCTCCGAACGTGGCCAGAGCTGTGCTCCGGTAATGTCTGGAGGGTATTCTGAGGGCCAAAACTGCTCACTTCCATTTTTTACCTGAAAACCAGAAGTGAATGTTTTCAGCCCTAAGAAGACATTCTGAGGACCAGGGAGGCAGCACATGCCTGTACGCTGCTTCCCCAGCTCTCAGAAATCCTCCAGAGGCAACTGGAGAGGCCCCAAGTCCGCTGATTTAAACATCCACAAATTTTGAGATTCATGGGGGTTCCAGGAACAGACCTCCTTGGATAATAAGGGCCTACTGTATTGTATCCATATTACACAATGTACTATGAAACATAAATCAATCAGGGTGCCATCCCAAGCTGTCCAGCACTGTTGTTAGGCACGTCTGTGCCAGCAAGGAGGGTGATGACCCGGCTCAGGGAGTCGCAGCGACCCAGGGATGCTGCCAAGGATGCCTGGTAAACTGTTCCCATGCTGGCCAAGTTCAGCTGATGTGGGGGCTTGGGGAGAGTGGGGGAAGGCAGGAGGGAGGCAGAATGGGGCAGAGGGAGGACAGAGGTGGCCATGTGCCAATGGGGCCCATCCCTGGGCCACTAGGGCCCGATACAGCCACTCAGATTTGTGCCAGCCATTTTGCTGGCACAGATCCAAGCAGCCCCATAAGGCTGACTAGGACTTTCCCTGGGGTAAGGGAAAATATCCCCCGAGGTGAGCTAATGCAGCCTCCAAGCCTGTGTTGGGGGCAGTGCCGGCCAGGCGGCCTGCCTGTTCCAGTGCAGGTTAGGTTGGGCTGTAAAAAAGGTAACACTAAATATTAGTGGTTGGGCGCAAACTACGGGTTAGGCTGTTGCGTAGCCTCTTAGCTGCCCAAACTACCCCAGCTTGGACACGGAAAATTACAGCACAATCCTGCAAAGGACATAGCACTGATGCAACGTTGTTGCGTCGGCACTACATCATTAGCGCTGACGCGGGGGAGCCAAGCAGCACCTCCGCGTCGGCGCTAATGCTCTGAAGCCGACGCTCTGAGTAGCATTGGCTTCAGAGTGCTCATGGGGAGCCTTCCTTGCGCTGATCAAAGCCAGTCAGTGCGAGGGAGGAACTGTCCTGTTCCGGGACGGGGATTGTAGGGGGGGAGGGAGGTTGGGGGCAGGACATGGGCAGGCTCGGAAGGCAGCCATACGGCCTCATATGGTCCCAATTCGGGCCATGTGGTCTCCTTGGATCTGCACCTGCTATTTAGTGGGTGTAGATCTGAGGAGCACATAGGGGAGGCTGGAGCCTCCCCTGCTGTAAGGGAGTGAACACTGGTCAGCCAGCCTCACCATTCCAGTGCAGTACAGGATTGAGCCCTTAGTTCTATCGGGTTGATGCTTTCAGATGCCAAATCTACTCATTTTGCTCTTCTGTCCAATTCAAGAAAAAATTGGCTGCATCAAGACTTGCAGAAAATCTGGGCACAACAGGTCCCTATGCAACGAGCCAGCGTGAAAGTCGGTTACTATACAAAAGTGAACTGGAATGAGTTGATGCCATCTCTAGTTCAGCATAGTGAGTCAGGATCACACATTTCCCTTGAATTGCATGTTGTTTTAAAATGTATCCTGCCTCACTTCTCTGTCGGGCCAAATGCTGACGCACGCACACACACACACACACACGCACACGCACACAGAAAAGGAACTTTCATAAGACTTCAGATTACTTCTGCCGTGACATCAGCTTTTCCGCCCCCAAATAAAAAAAGGACGCTGGAGTGGCAGGTGGTCGGGAGAAACAAATCCGCGCCAGTGCAATTACTTCAGGAATGAGCTTGCCGGAGGAACGCCGCCTCGCAAACAGCTATCTGCAAAACAGATTCTCATTTAAATCCTAGTGGGAAACTGAGAATTAGAAATGGTTATCACTGATGTGCTGTCAGAGCATGTCATTTCCACAAGAATTGGGCAGTGGCAATACTGCAGAGATCACTGACTGGGAGAATGTAAAGCATTTGTCTGTATCTGCTGCCAGAGA
This sequence comes from Lerista edwardsae, assembly GCA_029204185.1. Lineage (NCBI taxonomy): Eukaryota > Metazoa > Chordata > Lepidosauria > Squamata > Scincidae > Lerista > Lerista edwardsae. The sequence goes on from JAJKFI010000065.1 coordinate 4,712,029, forward strand.
ACAGGACCCCAAACACTTGGAAGTCTACAAAATCGGGGGTTCCGGTAGCACAAGGCCTCCAGATTTACATCCCTTCCAACAGATCGCTCCGGTACTGCCATGTAAACTGATCTTAAGGGAGTTGAGGGCCAAGCTAGCCCAAGATCTCCTGACTCCTGAGGCAGAAGACTAGATGCTTACCTGGTGATGGAAGATGATGGGCCATCTCCCTTACCTGATGATGGGCCAGTCTCTGCTCCTCCCACTCTCCAATGTTCCAGCTCAGCACTCTACTCCACATTCCCTCTTCCTATCTGCTGCCTTTTTCATTTCCAATTCAGGAAAAGGCGGAACAGTGAAGGGGAGTAGGATAGAGATGGGCGCCCCCCTACCAAACTGCTGCCTGAGGCAACAGCTTCAGTTGGCCTCATGGAGGGGTCGGGCCTCATTGCCGGTAATGTGAGAAAGCCATCAATACCAATTAAACTGCTTTATGCATATGCGTACACATGTCTTTTGTCTTACTACTGGCCTTGTTAAGGTGTTCAGCCTGGGTAGCCATGGTCCCATGCCAATGTGCTCCACAGCTATGCCCCACTTATCTGATGCTACTGGCAGAGCGTCTAAAACACAAGTACCGTGTATGCATGTGGGAGAAGGAATTGTGTGCGGGGACCTAGTACACTGGCCAATGGGGTGACTGGGCTGCAGCACTGGGACAACATGGTGAGTGTCCCAAGAATAATAAAACCTTTGAATTGAGGCAAAAGTAGGATGAGTGTACACACCATAGGCAACCGTGCTTCAGTTCCACCAACATCAGTTTCTCAAAACATCTGGGTCGGTCTCCAATCTCTGACTGTTGTTTTTTTTCCTAGGAAGATTTCCATTAAATCAGTGTTTCTTACACTATGGGTTGAAACCCACAAGGTGGGTCGTGAGCTTCAGGTTGGTCATGTAGCACCTAGGGCAGCCATCATGGAAAATGTGGGAAGATGGGACACTGGAAAGGGGGGAGGGCTGTGTGCTTATTTTGTATGTGTCAAGGTTGTAAACAGGCTTTTTTTCCCCTTTCTGATTCACTTTGCTATTGGAAAATGGCTGAGAAATAACCCAACTTATTGCTGCATTCTCAGGAAAGCAGCAGGCTCTGGTGTCACAATGAAGGCACTTCCGGCCATGACATCACTTCCGGTGGGTCCTGGACAGATTGTCATTCTAAAAAGTGGGTCCTGGTTCTAAAACCACTACTTTAAATCAAGAATTATTGTGAGGTTCCATTGGGGGGAGAGAGAGAGAGAGAGAGAGAGAGAGAATTCCATTCTGCTTCAGAGGAAATGAAAGTCTTTTTTTTTCTCTTCTGTATCCTTGGAGGCACACAAATGTATTGACACTCTGCGACTTCTAAAACAAAAGAAATAGCAGGGGAAGTTGAAATTTTCTTTCCATTTGTTTCAGCTGTAAGAAAATACACAGCTGCACCTGGGACTGTGCATAATTTCAGCAAGCTAACACACTGTAGTTGAAAAGAATGTGTTGAAAAGAATGTGTGTCATACCCAGTGGAATGGACCATGCTGAATAGGGAATAGCATTGGGGCTACTATATTCTTTCAAGAAACAATAAGAAAAGTAACTCAATGAAGAAGAAGAAAAACACCCTTGACATTGCAATTATCTCCTAAAAAATGTGCAACTGACCAAAACTGCAGAAACTTACAGCGCAATCCTAACAAACCTTTATGACAGCATAACGTAAGTTCTGCTATTGTTGATGGCCATATGGTGGCCGTTCAGAACCGCAACCACAAAGAGCAGTGTCAGCAGCCCACTGCTGTAGCCAGCTACTTGCAGGAATGCAGTTAAGTTGGTGTAAGGGGCGGACAGTGGAAGGAATGGGGCAGGGAGGGGAGGAATGGCAGTGTCTTGGCAGGAAGAAGGCAGGTGAGAGGCAGAACAGGAGAGGGAGGGGCGGATATTGGTGGCACTAAAATTTGGCAGGATCCTATGCCTGTTCCTTCTCTTCTTTCCTCTCTTCAATTTTAGTGCAAATCCCCACTTTACTTTTTTTTTTTTTAGTTAGCCGTAGCTCACATTATGACTGCCATGGAATGTTATCTAACCATGGTTAGCTCAAACTACATTTTGGAAACCTACTTCTTAACCAAGACTGAAAACTGGTTGGAGCTAACCTTGTTTAGCTAAAATGAAAGTATAGATGTAAAGCTAACCACGGTTATCTCAGAAAAGGGAAAGGAGGAGCAATTTGATGTGAGGGGGAGTGAATGAGAGGTATGTAAAAGCCTACAGGACACTGCCACTCACCTAACCATGGCTGTGAGATCAGACAGCATTACATCCCCAGTGACCTTATTATATCACTTCATCCTATATTTCCATACAACAACATCTAGCAAGTACATGTTAAACATATTAAACCATGTAACACTGCAGAGGTAGGCAGTTTTAAGCATATAGATGTCCCTTATCAATGCCTGAAAGGTAAGGCAAGAACAATGCTTTTCTTAAATTAAGGTGATTTCATTGCAGATTGGGTTAAGCTCTGAACTCTAATGCTGACAGGCAAGCCATTAGAAAACAAGCCGAAATGACATTCATAGCAGGCAGTTCAACATCCTCATCAAAAATATGCTGAAATGACAACAGCGAATGAGTATTAGAAATGTAATGCAACTTGCTAGTGGATTGTTATTGACCTTGATCTTAAGGTTCAAGCAGCCTCTGAGTTAGCATTTTATTCTGACTCTCGAGCGTGTGTGAACAACGCCTGGAGCTAAACAAGTCTGAAGCCCACAATTATTTTACGGATAATGTGAATGTAAAAGGGAGTGATCAAGGATAAGGTCATTTCTGGTTCCAAATCTGATTGTAAGGCAATAGTCAAGCAGAGGCAGATCTAAGGGAGGGCAAAGCTCTAAGTTTTGCAAGAAGCCTTACCTTGCAGTGGAAATCACTCCTCTCCTGCACCGTTTTAGCCAATCCTCACAGGGAAAAACAACATCTTGGCGTTGCTTACTGGCTACAGCAGCAAGGGGGAGGAGGGAATTACACGGGAGGGAAAGGCTTCTTGCAACACTTAGAGCTTTGCCCTCCCTGTAGATCCACCTCTGTAGTCAAGTCAGAAGCCTAGTTCTCACTAAAGTGTGAGACAGGTTGGGCCCAGGAGTGGGGTGGGACCAGCCTGGGCGAACTAGGCCAAATCCTAACTCCTGAATATGATGTGCACCAGTGTCATAGATCCTGCCTCTTCCCAGTTACATTCCTCCCCACCCGCTCCTCACCCCTCTACTGCCTAGTGCCTTACCTTCTTCAGCCTGTGGTGCTCCTTACACTGGTACTGGCACAACTAACCCCTATGCTGTAATTTAGGGCGCAATCCTGAGGGTGCCCTTAGGCAGACGCTCGCCATTTGCATCGGCCGAACAGCACCAGTGCTGGCATGAGGGTGCCTATCAGCATCCTCACCTCAGCGCTGGTGCTGTTGGGCCGATGCTAGCAGCAATGTCAGCCCAAGGGCACGGCCCCAAGGCCTTGCTGCGCCACTCGTGCGCCAGCCAAACCCGGCTGCTGCAAGAGTGGTTCTGGGCAGGGGGGGGGGGGGGGGGAAGGAGGAACTGGGTAGGGGTGGGCAGGCCGTGAGGTGTGGTGGCCCGGGGATGAGAGCAGGGATGTGACCATTAGGCACCATTAGGCCGCATCCAAGACTGTCATCAGGCCGCGTGGCCCCAATTCAGGCCGTGCAGCATCCTTGGCTCTATGCCTGCTAAACAGCAGGCCCAGATCCAGGGAGCACATGGGGAGGCTGGAGCCTCCCTTGGGGCAAGGGCGTGAATTGCCCCGGGGAGGCTCCTGGGTACTCCCAACTTGCAGTGGATACAGCACAGGCCTGCCGGCCTTGCTGTTCCAGCACAAGTTAGGATTGTGCTCTACAGGTGCTTTTGCTACCCTGGAGGAATGCTGACAGTGCCCTCACACAAGTGATGCATGTAGCGCATAGAGTTTCTTTCTATTGGCTACTCCTTCTGACTCATGAGAACATTAATATGGTTCCTAGAAAATGCATTGGCTTTCCTACATCTTGAAAACTTTGGTCAGTGCCAACATCCTTGCCCATCTGTCACATTGGCAGTGTTGCTTGGACTTATTCTTTGGAAGCACTGCCAGACATGAAGAAATCCTGAGGTCTTCTAAAACAACGAAGGAATTGGCTGAAAATCCTTTTTCTGCAAAAACATCACGACAACCAGGGGAAATTCAACAACACAGTGACGCTGGAACAAACCAGTATGCCATGGGAAGGACTCAAGCATGCCTTTAACAATTTGGACACTGGGCCAATTCGGGTGTCATGCAGAACCATGGTTTATTTTAACCTTGTTTGTTTAGCCAGAATTGGCACCATAGACAATAATCAAATCTTGGTTTCTTGTAGCTAGTTGTCGTTTGTTTTGGCTCTGCCCAACTCACTTCTTCGCCCATGAAGGGTTGGACCATTGATGGGGCCAATTGAAATAATCTCAGGCAGCAGAACTGCAGGATGTGGAGACTTCATCCACTGATCCTCCTCCCCCCCCACTCCATTGAAAGAAAGTAAGAGATAAAACAGGAGTGTGACAGAGAGGAAAGTCGTGGGCTAGATAGTTCATTTCTGCCACAACCAAATCATAATCATCAAGCCCAGCAGCAAATATGAAGTCCAGAGTGTATCCTCTCTTAGAATGTCAAGATCTGTGGTCCTGTCACATTGGGGAACACACTGAGAGTGCAATCCTAACTTAGAATTAGGCCTGCACAGTTATGCCAGCAAAGATTGGCTGGCAAAAGGACCACCGTAAAGTATGTTTGGACCATTCTTGATGGCAGACTTGATGGCCTCTGTGTTGGGCCACGTGGCCTGACACAGAGGTTATGATCCAGTGATGGAGGCCGCAGGTCATGGTGAAATTTCCCCTAGTTCTTCCCTCCCTGCCCACCTGGCAAGAGTGCACCACATGGTGCAGTGAAACCTACCCCCACCTGCTCCACACTGTTGTGTTTTTGGGTAAATAGTAGCAGAGTTGGGGGCTTGGAGAC
>JAJKFI010000065.1:4717110-4746146 GCA_029204185.1 Lerista edwardsae
TGCCAGTTTCAGCCAGTTCTGGACTGTGAGATGTGAAACTGCAACACACACCTGCTCCTCTAGGCTCTGGGGCCAGGTTCTCGTCTGGCACCAGTGATAAGTCCTTACTGCCAGGAGTGGAAGTGCCTTATGGCTTCATGGCACCTTCACGACACTAGCTCAGCAGTAAAGACTTATCGCCAGTGTTGGTCCAAATAGGATCAGACACTGAATCATTTTAGAAAGCACAGCTACTAGAGTTGCTGCCAAGCAGGACTATATAATAATACTAAACAAGATGGGCTACTGATCTAGTTCTGTGTAATGTAGTTTATTTACTTTAAGAATTTATATCCCGCCTTTCCCATGCCAAAGCACATGCCCAAGGCAGCTTACATGGGAAGGCTAGTCTAAACCACCATTTTTCAATGAGTTTTTTTTTAACAAATACACAGTATTTTGTGCTTCACCGCATCTTCAGTCTCAGATGTGGCCATCACAGTGAGGTTCTCTCCTCTGTTTGCCTGCCATTGAGCTTCAGCAAGCAATTGGAAGTCAAGGCTGGACAGATCTTCAAAGTTGTACTCCATTCTTTTGCTGGCTGGTCTTCTCACACATTCCCACATTGGCTAATCAACTCCATAGTGATTCCGTTCTGCCACAACAGGTACTGCTGATTCTCACAGCCAGGCATTCTGTCTCCCATCCAAAAATGAAACCATCACTTAGTTCTTTAAGTGATGGAAATTGTGAGTTGTAAGAAAAATATGAGACATGTTTAATTGGACAGGGTTGAATGGAGCCATAAACATGTGTCACCGCGTTTACATGTTTTCTAGTGATTTCCTGAATTACACATGTCCAGTGAAAATGCAACTTAATATAGAATGACTCTCCCCTCAGTTTTTCTCATGTAGTTGTTGTTCAGTAGCCAAGATTCAAAAACATGTCCTAACATGCCCAGTTCCAAGAACTGGGCAACAAGTGAAGAATATTTCGATAATAAAGTTTACTTCGTTAGGCTTTGCACATTCAAATACTACTGTTTTGTAATTCAGGGTGGAGATCTGAATTGCCTCAAAACACCTGTGTGCAATTTATGTGTAAGGTACTCATCACTGAAGTCTTCAAGTTACTTGGAAGGTACTAATAATCTACAATTTAGTTTTGCTTGATAACTGCTCTTCTGCTTCTGAACTGATAGGTTCCAGTGTAACCCTTGAAGAGAGTGCGTGAGTTCATCCAATCTTTCCAAACATATTCATGAATTCTTAGTGCATGCATGATGCATTCATTCTTCTGTTGCTTAGTGAGGCGAAGCATATAATTCCAAGCTGATCATGACCTCATCTGTTTAACTACTGGGACGTTTTCCCAGCAATGTATCAATGGTAGATGCAAACTGAGAATAATACCAGCTTGCCTTGACTGCTCATGAGAATTCAACAACAAACAAAATGATCTGAGAGCATCATGGACAAGCAACTATACAGGCAGCAATGAGGACGGCTCATTTCTTCAGGTTTTACTATGATGTAGAATAAATAATACGGTACTGTAAACCACCTTGGGCACCTCCCAGTGGGAAGGGGAAAGGTGATATATAAATATTTTAATACATAAGTGACAGCGCAAAAGAAAAAAAACACAAGCAATTTGACTGTGGGGTGGATTTCACTATGTGCCAATAAACAAACTGGCCTGTGGCAGTCTGCATCCCCACAGTGTCACCGGCAGACCATGTCGTCTCCAGAGTGGCGACTGCATTTATCTGAGGCTCCCCATGGTGACAGCAATGTTGGGTGCCATGGAAGAGGAGACGCTGGCTGGCCCTCAGTAGTGAGAGGGGTGGGGCTTCAATGAGAGACTTAAGGAAGGCAAGACAGACAGAGAGGGAGAGAACGTGAAGAAGGAGAGAGTGTACAGGGAGCAAACAGGAAGATGGGAGAATGTGAAAAGATGGCGGTGGTGGACAAAGGAAGGGAGGAGGCAGGCAAAGAGCAGAAGGAGGGAAGTGACCAGAGGGGGAAGGAAGATGGAAAGAAGGGGATAGGTCAGTGGAAAAACTGGAGAAGAGGACTAGAGGAGAGTGGGAGTTGTGAGGCACAGAGGTGAAAAAGGGGAAGCCAGCCCAGCAGAACTGAGGGACAGAGCCATTTTCTCCAGCTTCGGCTGGTCAGTGGGCTGGGACCACTGATACATCACCCATTTGCTAGGCCCTGGGCCCACTTGCGGGAGGCAGCAGGGTGAGGGGCCTAGAAGGGATCCACCTGGATCCACCACTGTATGCCATCCATCATTCTGGCACTCAGAGAAACTGAGGAGGGAAAAAAAATGTTTTTGCAAAAGTATTAATGTTCAGTGGGCCACTAGGATGGAGAAAGTTGTGGTGACAGCAAACAGGGAAGGAAGAAGTCAACAGGAGAGGGGAACAGAGAGGGGGTCAAGAGAAAATTCTGGGAGTGTCACCTTGAGTGGACTGTAAGCTTGGAAATAAATGGAACTGTTAGCAGCATAACTGGCTCCCATTCCTCCACCCATCTACCTTAGGCAGCAGGTGAGTAAGCACAGTCCTTCCCTTTGCCATATGACATAGGCCTCTCCACTTGTGAGGAGAGCAAGGGGCCCCAACCCAAGCTTTCCTGCATGATTTCAATTAGGTTCACTGAAAAGTGTTGTTCAGCTGTTTGATAGGAAGAAGGGAGTGAAAGAATCTATCTATCTGGACTCTTTGTCCCAAACAGATGATTGGTGGTATTCATCTGAGACTACTCTACGGTGTACACCCAATTGGTTGACTTGGCTGAAGAACTGTGAACAAAGGAATTGTTTTGGGTGCAATTTCCCAGTGTTGGCTCCACAGTAAGACCCATAGGGACCACTGTGGACCCATGATTGGCTCTATGAACTCTATGAGATTGGACCTTATTGGCTCTATGAGATTGGACCTTATTGAACTCCTGGCTCTGGCCTGGATTCTCCTTTCAAAACACAGAGAGGGCAGGGGAGGGTCAGAGGGGGGAGGGAGGCCATAGATAAAAGAATTGAGCCTTGTGGTCTAGGCTCCTCTTCTCATTTCTTCTGCCCCCTCTTCCTTTTGAAGTGTAGCAGTCAGGAAGGAGGAGGAGGAGGAGTCATTTTCTTGCCCTCAGCTCCCTACCAGTTTCAAAAGGTGGAGGGAGGAAGGGAAGGAGGAAGTGGAGAGAGGAACCACTCTAGGCAACCAGTCTTTGATCCTCTCTGCACTCCTTTGCGCCTTTCCATGCCCTTTTGCCAATTGAAAGCGTAGCAGAATGAGAACCAGGAGGAGAACAAGGGCAGCAGTGGAGGCAAGATGTACTGGAAGAACAGGAAAGATGGGGAGGAAGTAAATGCATGCACTGCAGAGGCAACATTGGGAGGATTGAGGTGTCATAAGGGCATACTGTCTTAAGAGCTGGGCCAGCCCTGCCCTCAACTGTGTGAGAAAGCATACCGGAGCCCTTTTCACATTGCTACGCCGCTTATTATGACCTGTGCATTTGCCTTCTGATTTTGGCTGGTGCCACAAGAGCACCTCAGAATTCTCCGTGTCCTCCCGACTGCATGGAAACTCCCACTCCAAGCAAATGTCTGAAGGAACACTTGGCATTTGCTGTCCACTTCAGACCCTCCCCTCCAGCCCCAGCCCCCTCGAAGGACAGCAACTAGACAGGCGCATCAGAAGGAGCTCTTCATGTCATGCCTCTGACAAATAAAACTTCCACTCCTCAAATAGACTTTCAAAAAACAGTTTCTCAGAAGGTCCTTTTTCATGACAGACTTTCAAAAAATGGTTTCTCAAAAAGTCCTTTTTCATGACAGAAGAATGAAATGCATCGATTTGTATCTACGGTACATCTAAAGCAACCCCAGCTTCACTTTTCTCTCTGTCTGAAGTGCAAGGATTGCACTGTATGCCATCCATCATTCTGGCACTCAGACAGAGAAACTGAGGAGGGAAAAAAATGTTTTTGCAAAAGTATTAATGTTCAGTAGCACCATAGGGCATTTCAATCAGAGACCGACCTCACCCCTTTTTCAAATCCTGCTATTCCATAACTCTGCTTGGAGGTCCACATACTCTTGATGCTATGCTGGAGATCCATGATCAGATTGTGCCATCTTTAGAAAAAAAAATTAAAACAACTGTGCAAAACTCCAATTTTGAGCAGAGCAGTGGAGGGATGTAACTCTTTCTCCCTACATCATTTTTTTTTTGAAATTGAGATGCCTCTCTGAACAGCTTTTAATTCCACTGGGGAAAAAGTGCAAGGAAGATACAGATCCTCTGGGATTCTTCCATAGCAGAGTTAATCCTGATCGCCTGCAAAAGTGCTGTGGAGAAAGCTGGAGAAACACTGAGGGCAGGATTTATAATCTATATATATAAAGAAGAGCCTGGGTGTGTATGTGTGTGTGTATGTATGTCTCGCATAGGCTCCGTAACGCCTGGAGCGATGGGCACGAAACTCGGCACGCATACACCTTGCGGCCTGGCGACAAACACTGCGGGGGTCGGGGCCCCCTAGCGCCCACGGGGGTGGGGGTACGCGGGGGTCCCCGCTTGAAAACGGTCAAAAACGGCCAAAATTGGTGTCAAATCCACAGTTTCCGGGGTCGCCGAGATGAGCGACAACGCTCCCGATGCCGTCAGAGTCCGGGTTCAGCCCCCCCTCGACGTGGGGGGCAAGAAGGGGTGCGAAACAAGACGTCCGCCATGCCCCGCTGTGACGCCTGGACCGATTGGCGCCAAACTCGGCATGCGGAAGCCTAGCGGCCTGGCGACAAACACTGCGGGAGTCGGGCCCCCCTAGCGCCCCTGGGGGTGGGGGTATGCGGGGGTCTCCGCGTGAAAACGGTCAAAACTGGCCAATATCGGCGTCAAATCCACAGTTTCCGGGGTCGCCGAGATGAGCGGTGCCGCTCCCGATGCCGTTGGAGTCCGGGATCAGCCCCCCTCTACGTGGGGGGCAAGAAGGGGTGCGAAAGAAAACGTCCGCCATGCCCTGCTGGAACTCCCGTACCGATTGGCGCCAAACGCGGCTTGCGGAAGCCTAGCGGCCTGGCCACAAACACTGCGGGGGTCGGGCCCCCCTAGAGCCCCCGGGGGTGGGGGTACGCGGGGGTCCCCAAGTGAAAACGCTCAAAAACGGCCAATATCGGCGTCAAATCCGCAGTTTCCGGGGTTGCTGAGATGAGCGGCAACGCTCCCGATGCCGTCGGAGTCCGGGTTCAGCCCCCCCTCGACGTGGGGGGCAAGAAGGGGTGCGAAACACAACGTCCACCATGCCCCGCTGTGACACCTGGACCGATTGGCGCCACACGTGGCATGCAGAAGCATTGAGTCCGTAGTTTCCGGGGTTGCCGGGACGAGTGGCGACACTCCCGATGCCGCTGGAGTCCGGGTTTGGGGGCCCCTCAGCATGGGGGGCCAGAAGGGGTGCAAAACAAAAAGTCCGCCATGCCGTGCTGGAACGCCTGGAGCAACGTGCACCAACCCCGGCACGCACGTGCATTGCGGCCTGGCGACAAACACTGCGGGGGTCAGCCCCCCTAGCACCCTCGGGGTGGGGGTCACAGGGGGCCCCATGTGAAGATGGCTGAAAATGGCCAAAATTGGCATCGACTCTGTAGTTTTCGGGGTCGCCGAGATGAGCAGCGATGCTCCCGACACAGTTGGAGTCTGGGTTTGGGCCCCCCTCGATGTGGGGGGCAAGAAGGGGTGCAAAACAAAAGGCCCACCATGCCCCACTGTGATGCCTGGACCGATTGGCACCAAACTCGGCATGCGGAAGCCTAGCGGCCTGGCCACAAACACTGTGGGGTCAGGGCCCCATAGCACCCCCGGGGGCGGGGGTATGCGGGGGTCCCCACATGAAGACAGCCGGAAACGGCTGAAATCGGCATCGAGTCCACAGTGTCCAGGGGCGCCGGGACAAGCGGCGACGCTCCTGATCCCGCTGGAGTCTGGGTTCGGACCCCCCTCAACGTGGAGGGCAAGAAGGGGTGCAAAACACAATGTCTGCCATGCCCTGCTGGAACGCCTGGACCGATTGGCACCAAAGGCGGAAGCCTAGCGGCCTGGCCACAAACACTGCGGGGGTTGTGGCCCCCTAGCACCCCCGGGGGCAGGGGTGCACAGGGGCCCCTGTGTGAAAATGGTCGAAAATGGCCAAAATCGGCATCAAATCCGTAGTTTCCATGGTCGCTGGGACGAGCGACAACGGTATCAACGCCATCAGCGTAGGGGGCGAGAAGGTGTGCGAAACACAATGTCCGCCATGCCGTGCTGGAACGCCTGGAGTGATGCGCAGCAAACTCGGCATGCGCGTGCCTTGCAGCCTGGCGACGGACACTCCGGGGTTCAGGCCCCCTAGCGCCCCGGGGGGGGTGGGCTGCCCCAGGGCCCCTGTATGAAAACGGTCAAAACTCCCCCCTCGACATGGGGGGCAAGAAGGGGTGCGAAACGAGACATCCGCCATGCCCCACTGTGACACCTGGAGTGATTGGCGCCAGACATGGCATGCGTATGCCTTGCGGCCTGGCGACAAACACTGCGGGGGTCAGACCCCGCTAGCACCCCTGGGGGTTGGGGTACGTGGGGTTCCCGTGAGAAGATGGTCGAAAATGGCTGAAAACGGCATTGAATCCATAGTTCCCGGGCTCACCGGGGCGAGTGGCAACACTCCCGACGCTGTTGGAGTCCGGGTTCGGCCCCCCCCCTTGGCATGGTGGGCAAGAACAGGTGCAAAACACAACCTCCGCCATGCCCTGCTGGCATGCCTGAACCGATCGACACGAAACCTGGCATGCATACACCTTGCAGCCTGGTGACAAACACTGCGGGGGGCAGACCGCCTTAGTGCCCCCGGGGGTGGGGGTACGTGGGGGTCTCCACATGAGAATGGTCAAAAATGGCTGAAATCCGCGTCGAGTCCGTAGTTCCCGGGGTCGCCGAGACGAGCGGCGACGCTCCCGACACAGTTGGAGTCCGGGTTCAGGCTCCCCTCAGCGTGGGGGGCGAGAAGGGGTGCAAAACGAAATGTCTGCAATGCTGTGCTGGAATGCCTGGAGCGATGCGCACCAAACCTGGCAAGCGCGTGGCAACAAACACTGTGGGGGTCAGCCCCCCCCAGCCTGTGGTGTCATCTACTCTCTCGCAAGCCGGAACGCGGGCGGGACTTGAGTGATTGACAGACGGTCGACTCACTTCCGGTTTCTTCGTGCGCCCCGCGCGGCTTTCCCTCGCCTCGGAGGGGGCGCCTGCTCGCCCAGGCACCCGGCGCGCCCCCCACCCATCCCCCCTGGCGAGCAGGCGCTCCCTCCGAGGCGAGGGAAAGCCGCGCGGGGTGCGCGAAGAACCCGGAAGTGAGTCGACCGTCTGTCAATCACTCAAGTCCCGCCCGCGTTCCGGCTTGCGAGAGAGTAGATGACACCACTGCCCCCAGCCCCCCCGGGGGTGGGGGTATGCACAGGGCCCTGCAGAAATCGGTTGAAAACAGCCGTAATTGGTGTTGAATCTGTAGTTTCCGGAGTCGCCGAGGTGAGTGGCGATGCTCCCGATGCCATGGGAGTCTGGGTTCAGGCCCCCCTCAGCGTGGGGGCGGGAATGGGTGCGAAACAAGATGTCCGCCATGACCCGCTGCAACGCCTGGAGCGATTGGCGCCAAACTCGGCGCGCACATGCCTTGAGGCCCGGTGACAAAAACTGCAGGGGTCAGGCTCCACTACCGCCCGCAGGGGTGGGGTGCATGGGGCCCCCTGCATGAGAATGGTCAAGAACGGACGAAATTGGCGTCAGACCCATAGTTTCCGGGGTCGCCAAGGCTTGAGGCAGAGGGCCAAGGCAGGGGGCGAGGCAGGGGGCCTGAAGTGAAGACGGCCGAAAACGGGCGAAATTGGCATCGAGTCCATAGTTTCCGGGGTTGCCGAGGAGCCCGGTGACGCTCCCGACATGGTTGGAGTCCGGGTTCGGCCCCCGTCGGCGTGGGGGGCGAGAAGGGTGCAAAACTCATAAACTCTGGAAGATCATTTTGTTACCCGGGCAACGCCGGGTAACAAAAAGCTAGTCTATATATATAAAACTGAACGTGTGTGTGTGTGTGTGTGTGTATGTGTGTGTGTGTGTGTGTGTGTGTGTGTGTGTGTGTGTGTGTGTTCCAGCATAACTCTGGAATGCCTGGAGCGATTTACACCAAACTTGGTACACATATGCCTTACACTCTGGAAAGAAATACTGGAGGAGTAAGACACCCCTAGCACCCCTAGGGGTGGGGGTCGGAAGGGGGTGATGTAAAAATAATCAAAAACGACCGATATTAGTGTCAAATCCATAGTTTTTGGGGTCGCTGAGATTAATAGTGACACTCCCAATGCCGTTTAAGTCCACATTCAGCCCCCATCGGCATGGGGGGTGAGAAGGAGTGAAAAATACAATGTCCAAAATGACTGACATTAATGACAAATCCATAGTTTTCGGGGTCGCTAAGCTGATTGGTGACAGTCCCGATGACATTGAAGTCCAAGTGTAGTCGAAAAGAATGAATAGAACTCTGTAGAACCTTCTGGAAATTTTTAGAAATAATTATGCCCGGTCTTGGTCTCCAATCAAGTACTTGCTATGTGACCAAGCATAGTCACTGAATACAAGTCTATCGATACTGTAGTAGATGCCGATGAGGTCGTCAATTTCCCATCAGACTTCCTAAACTCACTTGATCCTGCTAGACTGCCACCACATCGTCTTTTACTTAGAGTGGGATCTCCAATTATTTTACTATGGAACCTCGATCCGCCCAAACATTGCAATGGCACAAGGCTGTGTTTCAAGAAGATGCTGGGTACTGTAATTGAAGCGACTATCTTAACAAGAAAGGGAGAGGGTGAAACAGTTTTTGTCCCACAGATAACACATTCCAACGGATCTCCCTTTTCACTTTAAGAGATTGCAATTTCCAGTGAGACTTGCATTCTCGATCATGATCAAGTCACAGGGGCAGTCTATTAAGTACTGCGGAGTGTATTTGAGATCGCCATGTTTCTCCCATGGATAACTTTATGTTGCTTGCTCAAGGGTGGGTTCATCCAAGAATTTATTTATTCTTGCTCCTGGAGGTGAAACTAAAAATATTGTTTATAATCAAGTTCTGAGTTAAATTAATATTATAGTGAATTTGTAAAAAAAATTATTTTATAATTTTTATACAGTACTTATACTTTTAATTTCCTGTACATAAAATTACTTCGATTTTACACTATAGATAGAATTCATTCCTTTTCCTGTCTAATAGAAGCTTGGGATACATAAATACCCGGGCAACGCCGGGTAAGGACAAGCTAGTTCAAAACAAAATAAAATTAACAGCCAAATCCTATGCAGTGCTAATACTGCTGAGCTGAAGGATCCAGCGCTGAAACTGACCAGGCTGGAAGTCTCTTTAGGGTAAAAGAAAATTTTTCCCTTACCCCAACTCAAGTCCCAGCTAAATTGCTGTTGGAGAACCCCGTGTAGATCAGGCCTCTGCCACCCTTCCCACCCATCTGTGGAGCCTGAACCACCCTCCTCTGCACCCCACTCTGGGGCCTGAGCCTTCTGGCCCCCCAAACACTGCCCCAAAACACCCACCTGATCAGGATATTCTGGGCACCACCAAGCAAAGACCCCGCACCCCAGGATAACATAAATATGTAGGGATTCTGCTGGAGCTCACAATTAGCTGGTTCAGAATACAAATTTGGTTTCACACAAGGACAGATAATGTATTTTAACTTGTCTGTTGTCCGGGATGGGCACTCAAGTAATTGGACTCGACTCGAATCTTGGGGCCAGTGACTTGGACAAGAGTCATGACTCAAATTTGACTGTAGTGCTGACTCTCTTTAGTGTGTGCGTATATACTGTATGTGTGCTTGCTTGCTTATTCTCCTCCCCCCCCCCGATCACTTCTGTGTCACTCTAAAAGACATTGTGGGTGATCAAGAAGCCATCCTTCAGGAGGCAGCAGCAGATGTGGTGGGAGGAGGGTAGGTGGTTCTAGGAGGCAGAGCTGGAGGGGTTCAGGGGAGGAGAAAGGCTTAAGGCGTTGGGGGAGTTGCTCAAGGACTTGACTCCTTTCTCAAAATGATTCAGAACTCAAGTCCAGATGACTTGAAATTTCTGTAAGTCAAGTCACAATGGGCTTGTGCTATGACTCACAAGTAGAGTTGATTCATGGGGTTGCTGACTCATGACTCGTTTAGTGGTTTTGGTACATCCCTCTTTAGACCAAGTCCTGGACACTTATCCCAGCACAAACAAGCAAAGACACCTAAGAAGCATTTTAGTGCAGTGTTCCTCTGGAATCTCCACAAAGAAAAAGAAACAGTTCGCCATGGAATTTATCTACCAATACTTTGGAAAGCTAAGCAGCCAATAGAATAAAAAAAAGCTTTTAATGCAGTTTTGCTAGCTGTTACCACTATTCCATGAATGTTATTGTTTTAGTAATTTTTGTAGTGTTTTAGACCCTGCAGCGCAAGCGGTATGAGCATACCCCTCATGCTGGTGTTGTAAAAATGCAGTAAGGCACATGCAATGCAAGCGGTAAGCTCTTACGGCCCGTGCTGCAGCACAGCCAGCCCCTTGCTGCCTGGAGGTGGTGATGTGACATTGGCAAGAGTTAGTTACCCTTTGCCTGTATTGCAAGAGGTTTCTGGATGGGGGCTCTGCGGCCTTGTGAGGGGATGGGACCCAGTAGTGGCTTCCACCACCGGATCTTATCCCCAGCAGAGGCCCAAGCAGCTATAAAGGAGTTCCCTGTGAGAGAAGTGTGGGAGGTGAGTGCAGCCAGAGAGATGCCAGAATGTGAAGGATGCCACCTGGACGAAAGATGTTCTATGCAAGATTAGAGCTTGTGATTGCAACCCTTATATGGGGTTAAAAAAGCCTGCCTATGCAAACAGTCGGAAGTGAAATCCAAAGACAAGAAAGGCAGTATATAAATACTGGCATCCTCATCCTCATTATTATTAATTATTATTTATTATTAATTATTATTAATTATTGATGGAAGAAGGCTTCCCCAACAAAATACAATGCAGAAACACTCACCTGCCCACCTGTGGTGAATAGTATAACATGTTAAGAATTGATGTTAAATAATAGCAAGGACTATATTAGCACTGCTGGGGTTAATATGGCTTCTGCTGGCTTGCCTTTCCTTCAGCGTCTTAGCTGAGAAAAGCAAATGATGAGGATTTAACACAAAATGAAAGCCAAGGCAGAGCTGGTTTAGCTACAAGAAAGGAAAAGTCTGCTTATGTAAGCCCTGGAATGAGACCGCGCTCCAATGAGGTGCCTTGAATGAAAAACAGCCTGTTGTATATTTTGCCTTGTGCCCAGTCTGGAAGCGATAGTCGCCGCTCATGCAGGCAGACACTTTGGATTTCAAAGGCGTTTATCCAGAGGGGGGCATATGAACTATCCATATGTATTTGATGTCAATTTCAAAGCTATATATAAACTAATAGAGTGGACTTGGAATCTTATGCCTAAAAATAATTATGGAAATCATTCTGTCTGTCATGTGATGGGCCCTGAATTAAAGGAGCTGTCAGGAAACATTCAGTCCTTGTGCCTCATATACACTTCATGCAGAGAATATGGGACAGCTCAGTTTGGCTTCCCCAGGGTCATGGTCTAAGGTGGCAGTTTTCCTAAGGGGTTGTGCTGCTGTCATCAGGACAGCTGTGCTATTTTGAAAAGAGGGAGAGCCACCACCCCTTTCAGCAAAGATGTGATTCGGCTATATGAGAGCTGTGTGCATGGTGACCTTAACGAAAGATGTGCATGGCAGAAACTGGCTATGTTTGCACCATCTTGCATAATCCGGCCTGTGCTGGTGGCAGAATGGATGATTTCGCTCTTTTTAGCTCCAGCCTGTGAAACAGATGCCCCATCATGCAGAATGCAGCCTGTCTAAGACTGCAAATGTAAATTTAGTAATTTAGGGCACAATCCCCTGCACCATTTGGTCTGGCACAAATCTCTTATGCCAGCCCAGGAGTGTCGCTGATATGCTGTACGGCACTGACTTCAGAGTTTGGGAGGCCAGCGCAAGGACTTGCACTGGCATCCCTGGGCTGACTACTGGACCTGTACGGGGAAGGTCATGCCGGCCAAAGAGGGTGGGAAGGACAGAATGTGGCAGATTGGAGCAGGGGGAAGGCAGACCTACGGACAGACTGTTCTGGGGAGGGGGGTGGGGCTCCCTCCATCCCTGGCCCAGTCAGCCTTCCCTAGGTCTCTCAGATCTGTGTCAGCGATTTTGCTGGGGCAGATCTGAGGAGCCTTATTGGGATGGCTGCCACGTAACATGGTGTGAGGAGAATTAATTCTCCTTACCCTGGGTTGATCTACAGCCAGCCACAACCCCATCCTGCATACAGAGCAGGTCGGCTGGCCTCCCTGTTCCAGCGTGGGTCAGGATCGGGCTATCCAAATCCTATTTTTACCTTAAAGTGGGAATGTTGTCGCCCTTCACTTCCTTCATTTTAAATTTGTGTACCTTGTGACGTCTCTTCATTGGATGAGGTTGTTTCTTTGTTTTGATTTGTTTTGTTTTTGCATTGCTAGAGAGCATACTTTTTTGAGAGAGAAAATGAAAACTTACGTGTTTGATGGTGTTTGCCCAAGGACAAGCTTTTGTGGTCATGTGGCCAGCATGACTATATGCCAAGGCGCATGGAACACCGTTACCTTCCCACCAAAGTGGTACCTATTTATCTACTCATTGCACAGTCTTGAACTGCCAACCTTCTGGTCAGCAAGCTTGCAGTTCAGCAGTTTAACCTACTGTGCCACCACATCCCTTGATCAATAGGGTCTTGCAAAGTAGATTTTTAAAATAGGCAGAGAATTTGCTGAACTTCTCTACACTGTAAACGTTTAAGAAAAATGTCCCCCCCCCATACAGCTCTATTTTGTTCAGAAAACCAAAGTGTATCAGGCTTGGCGAGGGGCTGTTTCACATATTTTGTAGTCCATGGGGCAACAACACCATTTTTAAAACTCTGTGCCATAGAAAATCCAAACGAGAGCTGGTGTAGCAAACAGTTAAGAGAGTAAGCTACAAATGAGGACTTTTCCTATT
The DNA here is from genome assembly GCA_029204185.1 of Lerista edwardsae. Taxonomy (NCBI): domain Eukaryota; kingdom Metazoa; phylum Chordata; class Lepidosauria; order Squamata; family Scincidae; genus Lerista; species Lerista edwardsae. Next base: position 4,730,241 of record JAJKFI010000065.1, read on the forward strand.
CAAATCTCAACTTTGCCATGAATTCAGTAGGTGCCCTGAATGAAGCCCTGTCTCAGCCTTGGCTCTCCAGCTAGCCCATATGCTGATACTGTTGTTTGGACCTGAAGAGGTCCAAAATCACAGATTTTAAATGCAACTGTACTCAGAAATAATTGATTGATCCATGTGAATTGTCCATTTGTGTAAAGAAGCATGGAATGTTCTACTCCAGTGCTTCCCAAACATTTCAGGAACCCAAGAGGCTGCTGTCTAATTTATATATGCCAAGGGATGTGGTTATAATGGTGACTGGGCAGAAGTGCTCCCACCCAAAGTAGCAGCTTGTTTAACACTTGATGCACACAGTCTAATCTGCCCTGTCGGTTTGTTGTCCCAGACCTACAGTTTGAGAATGGCAGTCCTAATCAGCACACGTTTTGGGGGGAAATGAAAAGCAACTCCAACTGCTTTACTAGACTAAGGGCGCACTCTTAACCTGGGGTTAGGCCAGCACAGTTACGCCAGCACAGTTTGGCCAGCACAAGGGTAACCTTGTGGGACAGATGTGCGCTGACTCTCCCTGATTCTGAGAGTGATCCAAACATGCTTTACAGTGGCACTTGTGCCAACCAAACTTTGCTGGCCCAGCTGTGCTGGCCTAACTCCAGGTAGGGATTGCACCCTAAGACACACCAAAATTCTGAATCACACTGAAGACTTTTTATTTCAGTGTATCACATGACTCACAGGTGATGATAACTAGTTGTTTATAAAATGAATTAATAGTTCTTTACTATTTTTTAAAGTATTGATTCGATGCTCTTTGTTAATGCTCTGATTCTGGCTCTCCTTTCTGTTTGCTTAGAAACTCACAGAAGGCAACCTTCATCTGGCAACCCACCTGAAGAATTTCAGAGGAAAGACCAGCAACATCTCCCCAAAAGATTTCTCAGATGTAGGTACTGAGGTTCGCACCTGGTTTAATTTGAGCAAAACTCTAAGTGAATTAAGAGAAGCCCAAAGATTTTTGAAAAGGTTGGCAGTGACATCTATTAGGCAGGGAATCAGACGTCCTTAACTGGAAATCTACTTGAAATGCACCTTCAGTTTGGCAATGTAGGAAGCTTCGCCCTGACACAGGAAGACACTTACAGCAAAAGTTGTCATCAGATTGAGTACGCTGACTTTTCCTGCAGCAAGAATAGCAAAGTTAAATCCATTAAGCAAAGTTCCTTTCTTTTCATCTAAAGCTTGATAAATCAACACGAATTGCAGGAAGATAACATTAGCAGGTTATTACTTCCATGCTTCACTGTTGCAAATTGGTCATTTACTCTTTTCTTTCAATAGCGTGGCCGTAATAGCCCACATGAAGCAAACAGAAAAAGCACCCGCAAAATGACAGTTGCTATTAAACAGAGAAGTCCTGATATATGCTAAAGTAGAATAATGGGGAATTTCAAGATTTTTTCTCCTCTTAAGACATTTATGGTCTGAGGACTATTTTACTTTGGCTGGAGAACCTCCAAGAATATGAAACAATCGAAGCTCACTCAAAACACGGACAAATTTGAACAACTAACCACAGCAACACCATCAGCCTATCTAACCACAGTGTCAACAAATACGATGGAAGTATACAGCACATATTGCGTCTTCAAAACAAATCAATAGAACACTCACTTTCTTCCAATAGCCTTGACAGTAGAAAGATTATTTTTATATAGGGAAACACCCAAAAGATGATACCCACCTGCAATCTGATGTAGTACTTCCAACATTTCCATTGATCATTTCATTCTGCATAATAGGCAGCTGGATTTGTCATTTCCCTCCAGCCACTCCAACCACCATACTTGGAGGTCCATTAGAAGATGAGATTCATAGTGGCAGCAGTGCACTATGAGTGCACCTCCCCCAGTGCAGAACATCCCTTTTGAGAGTAGGCTGAGGAAGGAAAGAAAAGATCAGATGGCTTCAAGCTCAGTATGACTGTTAATAACGGATAAATGGGAGGGCCTATTAGGAGAGAATTAGATGGGTGGCCTGACCTGGGGAGGGGGATGGAGACAGGATCCAGAAATTAGACCAGATCCTAACCCTGGCCATGGTCTGGGCAGCCCCGATTTGGCTCCTTGGAGTTGTGCTGCCGATTCTGGCAGCACAGCTCCAAGTAGCCCCATCTTGTGAGCTAAGGGGCTCATTGTGGGTGGTGGGGCTTTCCCCAGGGGAAGGAGATGGATGTCTCCTTTTCCCGAGGAACTTCTGCTGGCTGCCTGGCTCCTGCAGGATGAAGAAGCCGCCATTTTGGTACTGCTGCTCCAAGGGGAGCCGGGCAGTTCAGGTTGGGCTGCCCATAAATAAATACAATTGAGCATTTGTGCTAACATCTCTCTCTCTCTCTCTCTCTCTCTCTCTCTCTCTCGCTCGCTCGCTCGCTCGCTCGCTCGCTCGCTCGCTCGCTCGCTCGCTCTCTCTTTCCCTATCTCTCCTGCATTGCTTGTAGTGGCAGGAGCCAATATAGACATTCCTTTTAACTACCCCCTGCTCTGCCTTTTAAAAAGGCACCAGAAAAAGGAAGTGGAGCATAGTAAAGACCAGAGTGGTGTGACAGAACATCTCAAGTCACTTCCATTGTGGTAGGCCCAAATATAGAGAGGCCCAAAATGGTAAGCTGAAGAGTGGTATGCCCAAAGCCTCACAAACACCTGGCTTGAATATACATCAGTTCCATGATTTTCTCTCTCTCTCTCTCTCTCTCTCTCTCTCTCTCTCTCTCTCTCTCTCAATCTCTCAATCTCTGTGTGTGTGTGTGTGCATGTGCGCGCATGCGCTTCTCATAGAAACCTAGTAACCACTCTGATTTCATAAGGCAGTATCCTGACACACTCAGTAGTCATCAGTTTGACTGAAAAGCGACTTGACTGTTGAAGTCCTTGAGTGTCATGGTGAACATTTTCTGTAACTCTAGAAATATATTTTTAAAATGTAATTCATAAAAGTACTTGGATGTTTGTACAGTGGGGATTTAGAGGATTACACCTGTCAACTGAAAAAGCAATTGGCCTGAATTGGCCTGGCTTGAATATAACTTTAAATTTCAACAATATATCATAAAGCGTGCTTGCTCCTCTGATTGAAAGTAAGTTGCTTATGAGCTGCTAGTTGCAGGTACCTATATGTTTCCAGTATTCAGGCGGGCACACACACACAGAGAGAGAGAGGGGGGGAGGGAGGGAGGGAGGGAGGATAATCTTGTGAAGGGAGCTGATAGAATTCTGTAAGGCACCACTTCAAACCTCAGGGACATGAGGAGGTTCATATGTTTGAATGCTCTCTGAGAGCACAATCTTAACCTGGAGTTAGGCCTGCACAGTTAGGCCAGCAAACCACTCAGAGTCAGGGAGCATGGCACATGTCTGTGTGCTGGCCTCTCTGACTCCAAGAGTGGTCCAAACATACTTTACGGGGTCCCTTATGCTGGCCAAACTTTGCTGGCCTAAGTGTGCCGGCCTAACTCCAGGCTAGGATTGTGCCCTGAATGTAATAAACAGGCATATCAGAAAAGAAGTCCTTTCAGTAAGGGTGGCAACAGAGATCAGCCAGGTCAGGCATTGGATAGGTTCCCAAGTAAATCAGAGGGCTCACCCAGTCAGACTGACCTCTGAGCTCTCAGGGTGTGAAATCGATCAGTAGATCCCAATCTTCCTTTTGCTTGCCCCTATTCAACAGCATAAATAGGAGTTGAGGAGTTGAGTTGAGTTGAGGAGTTATTTTTTCATAAGGTCAATGGTGTTCATATCCCTAATGATTCTGAAAGCTAGGCTATTCTAAGAAATAGCTAAGATTCTAAGAACATCTGGGATGTAAGAACAGCCCTGTTCGATCAGTCCAAAGACACATCTAGACCAACATTCTTTTTCAGTGACTGGCCAGCTGCCTCTAAGAAGCCCAAAAGCAGGAGTAACGCATAATTCTCTCCTGCCATCCATACCTTTTAACTGGAATTCAGGGCGCAATCCTAACCTGGAGTTAGGCTGGCACAGTTGGGCTAGCAAAGTTTGGCTGGCACAATGGGCTGTAAAGTATATCTGAACCACTCTCGGAGTCAGAGAGGCCTGCCCACTGATGTGCATCATCCTCCCTGATTCTGAAAGTGGTCCAAATGCACTTTACAGTGGCCCTAGGGCTAGCCAAACTTTGCTGGCCTAACTGTGCTGGCCTAACTCCAGGTTAGGATTGCGTCCTCAGAGACATACTGCCGCTGAGCCTGGAGATTGTGCATAGCCAGCATGTCTAGCAGCCAATGCTATTTGTCCAATCCCCTTTTCAATCCATCCAAGCTATTGGTCACCTTCACATCTTGTGATCATTTCCGAAGACTTATCTTCTGTGAAGAAGTATCTTCTTTGTCTGTCCTAAAGCTGCTGACAATCAGTTTTATTGGATGACCCTTGGTTCTCGTATTTGGACAGAGGGAAAATATTTTTCTCCCTATCTACTCCATTACTTTCAAAAGTTCCTCCATTACCTTGGGAGCAAAGCATTTTTGCAAATTCTGTGATTTGTAACTCTTGATTCCAGCTTAATAGCTCATTTTTTCTCCCAAAGGAGAAACAAGACCACGAGCATCCTAATAATGCTATCGTGATGAAAAAAAGAATTACATTTTACCAATTATACGTATCAGTTTTACACACAAACCCTTCAGAACGGATACTTGGTCCTCACACTTATTAAAAAGGGGACATTACTGCACCAAATTAGCCCATTCTTTAATGCTAATTAAGGTTCAAAATTACGTAAATGAGAGCTGTAGCTTTTGATTTTGTGGGTTATTATTTCGCCTAATTTGTAAGAGGTGAAATAATTTATGCAGTTAGAGGACACCAAAGATTTTGGTAATGGTTGAAAATGAAGAAAATAAGAGGTACAATTTCTTGCTCTCAGAGGGTTTGCCTTTGCATCTTTGCAAAATGATGAGGGCAGGGACAGCCTTGGTGAGATCTACCAAACATGCAGTAGAGAGAGAGGAAAAAAAATTGGAAATGACTAGAATTACTGTCTGGCATTATCATGCAGAATAGAAAGACTACATTTTAGAAAGATGCAATCAACTGTAACCGCCACTATTTTCTCACTTAATTAGATTATGAATACTGGCAAACATCACTTTTAGAAGTAAAATCTGAGAGCATTATGGATAATTTATGGAAATTGACATGAAGTCTGTGGCAATCGGCTTGACATTTGAGCTGTATGTGTCAGCAGAGGGCTTTCTCCGCTGATCGGCTAAACTGGAAAGCAATCACACAGGCAACCCTCCACATTCAGCTTGACTGGCTGGTTCCCCGATAAGAGCCGTTATGGACTCTTTTCCCTCTGTGAAGACTTCGCTGATCCTTTCGTAATAATATACTTAAAACTCATACTATTCAAGTCATTTTAATACTATTTGCGGCTTCAGGTCACTTCCTGCTCCGTATTTTGGAAACTGGACGCAGGCTGCAATTCTAGCCACTCTTAACTGTGAGTAAGCCCTATTCACTGTAAGGGCATGTATAGGATTGGGACCAGAAATGCCTGAATATATGCATTCCATGTCAGTTGGAAATACCCAGGTGTCTACAGTGCGGTTGCCAGGAATAAAGGTAAAGGTTTCCCCATGACCGAATGGTCTAGTTGTGACCAACTGTAGGGGGCGGTGCTCATTTCCATTTCTAAGTCTGAAGAGCCGGCGTTTGTCCGAGGACAAGCTTCCGTGGTCATGTGATCGGCATGACTATACGCCGTGGCGCACGGAACGCCGTTACCTTCCCACCGAAGTGGTCCCTATGTATCTACTCTCATTTTTACACGCTTTCGAACTGCTAGGTTGGCAGGAACTGGGACAACCAACAGGAGATCACTCCGCTGTGTGGTCTCCAACTTTCCGGTCTGCCAACCTTCCGGTCAACAGCTCTGCGGTTTAACCTGCAGTGCCAGGAATAGGGCCTGCCTAAGCATACAGACAAACCACGCAGTTGCTGGAATGTGAAAATGTCAGAGGTGAGTGAATTATGGGCGGATCCACAGGATACTGGTCCCTTTTCACATGTTAGAAAGGCAGTGTATACTCCTTGCCAACTTCCAAGGTCACTGAGCACTTTTGCTTATAGACCTAACTAAATTCCTCCTTGCCGATACAGCCGCGCCACTGGAAGATGAGCTGCATGCCTGCAAAGGGAGGCTGTTCCGGAAATCTCATCCAGGTACGGGAACATTTGTTTCCTTGCCTGGGGGTAAGCCTTTGCTTCCCAAATGTGTTTACTCAGACCTGCACCAGGAATTGCTGGCACAAGTCCAGTGGACCGAGGAAGGTAGATTGAGGCCAGGAAGTGGGATAGATCTCAGCAGCTGGATAGATATCAACCACCTTCTTTTTGGTTTTGATCCATCCCTCCTCCCCAACCTGCATTCTATGCATTTTGCAAAAGCCATAAAGCATGCTGAGCTACCAGAATGCAAATTTGCAAATCCAGTGGCCCAGAATCCCAATAGGATTGGGACCTCTGCCTACGTACATTTCACAAGTGAGTATGATCCCTGCTTCGTGGTATGTGATAATAGAGTTCCGGCCTTGCATTACTACCAGACAATTAAAATGTAGCAATAAAAGCCATTAAAACTTTTTTTAATGTGCATTTGTTCAAATAGATTATTCTGAACATTTTCCAATTTTCTGCCAAGACTGGCTGAGTTCCATAATTAGGTCAACGGACTGATGTATTTTTTAAACATTTGGATCCTAATCTTAGTGTTCCTAAATAATTCTGTCCAGTGTTTATTGTTAAAATAGTAGAATATCAGGGCCGAGTTAACAACTTGATACAAATGTAACAAGTTGTATAACGACTTGATACACAATCCAAACCACATAGACACAACCAGGTATGTGTGGCTTTGTTAACGTCAGACTCAACCAACAGACCCATCCAAACATCCTTATTCATAGGTAAAGTCCTTGAATTTGGGCAGTTGCCTCCATGCACGTTGACAGGATCATGTTTATCCCATGCAATTACAAAATACTGAATCTGGAAGCTATTCCCAATATTACTTTTATATCAGGTAAGTCCTAGGCAAATAAAATAACTCTGGAGGAGTGCAAATCCCGATGTATTGTTAGGCGAATTGAACAGAAATTATAGGGGAAAGTCAGTGACGGGGAAATTGCCAAGAACTCAAAAAGGGTCAACATTAGGACCCATTATCATAATTGTTAATTACTTGGAAAAAAATGAGATGGACTGCAGCACACAGCTAATGTGCAAACATTGAGCTAGGCGCTGGGGTAAGATGGCTGCGTGATTTTGCCAAGACAAAGCTGTTAACAGCCGTTTAAATATCGCCTGCAGTATTTAGTATGTGCATAGTATTTAGTATGTACATAGTGCATACTACAGTATGTGCCTGTAGTATTTAGTATGTGTGTAGTATTTAATATGTGTAATATTTAGTATGTGCATTACACCAATGGTAATCAAGATGTTGAGAGTGCCACAAGATGAGTCTGAAGTTCTGTATTAGATAACTTTGGTTTATAGCCTCAGTGTGATTTTGTCTCTCAGCCTCAGGGTCTCAAAGAAGAGCATTAGAAGCCTGAATTCACCTCTGCCTCAGTTTAAAGTTGGGGTTGGAAACCAACTTACTATTTATATGTTCCACCCAGGCACAGAACCCTGATGTTCACTATCCTTCTCTTTTCTCTTTAAACCGGTGGTCTTCAATCTTTTTCTTGCCAAGACTCCAATAAATAAATAAGAACTGAAATATGAGACTGAGGACCCACCACCAATCCCATCCCACCCCTTAGGGACCTGATCTTCCCCCATTCCTACCCACCCCTGCTCTGCCCCATTTCTCTGCCCCATTTCTCCCAACCCCTTGTGTCTTCACAATAACCCTGCAAGGTATCAGCCTAAGCTGAGCTGAACTTAGGAGCTGCTGGGCAAGACAGCAAGCCAAGGCTGTGCAGGATTATAACAGGAACTCTGTTTTGATAAGGAAGTACCATCATTGGATGGAATCCAAGCCCTCTTTCTGCACAGGCTTTGAAAGCTTGCCGTGACCCTCCAAAATGAGGTTTTGCAACCCCAGTGGGGTCCCAATCCACAGGTTGAAGAACACTGCTTCAACACACACCTACTTGGTTATGCCAGTGACATCAGTACTGTTAGAACTCTAGCCATGTTTGTGGGGGGAAGGAAGAGCTCTCGCCCCCCTCCCTAGCAATTGGGTGAAAGATCCCCAAGTCCTCAGAAAATGTAGTTTTCAGTTGCTCTTCGGAAAACTACATTTCCCAAGCATGACCAGTACTTTCATCCTGGTACTAAAGTTAGGAGATTTCCATTTTCCAAAGGTTTTCTTCTTCTTTTATGTATATATAGGTCTACAAGTTTCCAAGCCAAACTAATGTGATTAAGAGGAATGTCAAACCTCACTAGTTCTAGCTGTTCCCAGCAATTGACCATCTTTTTTTCCCCAAGGAAATGTCCCAATGTCAGCTATTGAATAAACAACCTTACAATAGCCATAATTAGCCCAACGAACAGGGACATTTTAAGACCTTGTACTGAGCATTGTCATTCATGACACATAACAAGTTCCTTCCTGAGCTGTGAACTCATGTGAGGGCATTTTATCTTCCAGAAGCCCAAGAATGGGGAATACTCTGACTTCGAGATGAATTTTTCAATCTCCCAGAGATTTTTCTTACAGATTTTCCTTACGCTTCACACAAAACTAACAGCCCAATCCTAACCTGCGCTGGAATAACCAGGCCGGTGCAGCTGGGCTGCATGCTAAGCATATTAGGAGGCAGAAGCGGCTCAGCACAGGGCAAGGGGATAGGTCAGCCCCAGCCAGCCCAGCGACCAATTCCGTGGTGCAGATGAGCCTTACAGTATGTTTGTGACAGCCGTGGTCCAGCATGCTGCACCAGCGCAACACCAGGTTAGGATTGCGCCCTGATTCATTAGAAGCAGCTTTCCATAAGCATCACACACATTTGTACATGGATATGTACCCATGTCTGGCTCAACTGTGGCGGTGCTATTATCATGGTTCAGTCTAGCACATGTGCACACGTTTAGGAGCATGTTCACATTGTCATGGAGGTGTCAACTAGGCCTGTGTGTGTGATATTGCATATGTGGGTGTACATAACATTTTTCCCCTTAGTGTTGCCTTCCCCATCTCCTTCTCTTCTCCGTTTTCTCCCTACTGTTGCACTCACAGATCCTTCAACAGCTGATGTTGCTGAACAAACACAAAGAAACAAGGTCCCGTGATTTGCACCAAAGATGATGAAAGTGTTCCCCCACAGAGCTCATTTGCAATTAACTTCTCTTGAATAGGACACTGATTACAATGTAGTTACTGCCTGTCCATACTTGCTCTCAGAAAGCCCTGGAACGGGGCTGTTCCTGAAGGAGTGAACATGTAACAAGAAGAATCACCGAAGATCAAACATAAAAGAAAATGGACATAATTAATATTTCCCTGAAAACAAATACGTAGTGAAAGCCAGCAACTGACAACTATTTGTAAGAATGAAAAACCAATAAGAAGGAAATGTGCATCAGATTGGCAGAACTGATGAACTGTTGGGAAGAACCAAAGGCAAGAGAATATCAAACGTTAGCCTTCATTCTTCCCAACGAGCTTGTCTTCCTGGAAGGAAATCCATCGTACCAAACCTCCAGATGAACACCCATGCAATGATACTGGATTTAGCAAAACTCAAAGCAGAATTCCATTTCCAACCCCCTAGTTGAGGACATGCTCCCTTGATTCCACTTGGTTGGGCAGAGGCGTATCTTCCCTGGAGCAACACAGGGCAAGAGCCCTAGAGGCTGCAGGGAAGGTGGGAGCCTTTGCATGTACCCCAACAGCTTCCCTAGTTGGGAAGTTATTGGCACGCCTGTGCCCTCAGCAATCGGTTGGGCGATTTTGCCCGGCCGGCTGTGAGAGTGCACATCAACAGCATCCTGACCAGGGAAACTATTGATATGTCTTCACCCTCAGCAGCCAATCAGGCAATTTCACCCAGCTGCCTTAGACCCCCCCCCCTCCCAAAGTGGCATCATGACACAGCGTGGTCTCATGACATCAGGTGTTGCAAAGGGCATGAAAAGCCCTTGGTCTGCCTCAGATGTTGGGTAATACTCGGCTGGCTTCCAACTGTCCATTTTTGGACAGGATGCTTGAGTTTGTAGTGGTGACGCAGTTCCAAAGGTTCCTGGAAGAAGCTTGATGCTTTCCAATCCGGTTCCAATGTGGTTTCGGTACCAAAACAGCCTTGGCCATCCAGCTGCAGAGCCTGTTATGACAGTAGAAAGCACCTTCACCCACTGGACCAAGTAAGGTAGCAGTGGGGTTGGCGAGTGGGCAGGGAATGTTGGACTGGAGTGGAGGGGGGAAGAAAAGGAGGCAGTGGGAAGGGGTGGACCTGGTGGCACTGGAGCATGCCAGATCCTATCCCTTTCATTTTGAAGCTCACCACCCCTTTCCTCTCCTCAAACAGCTAAAGAGAAAGCCTAGGTCTGCGAAGACCCATTGGCAAGTGGAAGAATTACAGCAAGGTAAAGGAAAATACTTGATGAAGCACTCACATTTTTGGTGCAGCCGCATTGGATTGGGCCTTTAATGCACAATCTATTGCAGGAGCTAGTCTGGGAGATTTCACTCTTGCTGGTCCTGCTGGACGTCTCGCTTTTGATGGTACCAGCCATGGCATCCTTCTGAATCCTCTGCCTGGGCTGTGGCTGGGGTGCACCCCTTCATGGAGGGTAGGTTCCAGAAAATGCGCTGAGACACTTCTGCTTGATGCCATGGCATAGCAGTGTCCCACAGGGCTTTATTCTACTCCCATGCTCTTTAACATCTACATGGAACTATTGTATATATAATTGTTAATTTGCTTGAAACCAAGCTACTTGAAAGTCTGACTTCCTCTGTAGGAATCTACCCATTCACTGAGATAAAGGATATAATCCTAATCTGGAATTAGACTGGCACAGTTCATTAGGCTGGCACAGGAAGTTTGGCCAGCACAAGGGCCACCGTAAAGCGAATTTGGATCACTCTTGGAGTTAGGGAGGATGGTGCGCGTCTATGTGCTGGCCTCTCTGACTCTGAGAGTGGTTCAAACATACTTTATGGTGGCCTGCCACTGAGCTGTGGTGCCCTAGGTAAGACCCTGACAACAACAACAACAATAATGATGATGATGATGATGATATTAATATTGATACTGGTATTGTAATAGTAATATATTAATAGTAATAGTAATAGTAATAATAACATTTCTTTGCAATCTTGGACACTCCTACTTGGAAGTGAAGTCTTAATACAATACATTGGTCACAGACTGGCTATTTGCGTTGCCTACCTCCCATTCTCCAGTCTTACGCTATACTCTGAACCAATAAAGGTTGTCTTTCTGCTCTAATTTAGTAGATTGGAGTCAGTGAAAAGTTCATTCTGCATAGCATGTCATCTCACGTCCTGTAATAAGGGAGGCAATTGAACGTTAAAATTGCACTTATCGCTGCTTCAGATCCTGTACCAGTACTGTTAGGGACACGGCTTTCATACCGTTACAGTGACATAATCCAGCAGAGCCAACTGCTTTCAACTGAGCTGCGCTGGATTTTCACAATTTGTGAATAGACTTTGCCCTGTGTATCTGGTTTCCTGAGGGTAAACAGCTGTTGCAGTAGGTCACACAAAAGCTTCCACAGCTGAAAATAGCAGGAAAATGTCAAAGAAAAGTCACTGTTGATGGATGAACAACCCTCGTTTGCCAAGTGAGCATAAATAGGATATTTCTCTCTCTCTCTCTCTCTCTCTCTCTCTCTCTCTCTCTCTCTCTCTCTCTCTCTCTCTCTCTCTTTCTCTTTCTCTCTCTCTAGCGCCTGAGCACCATAAAGTAGGTTGGCAGTGCTCCCTCACAATGCCTATAAAGCACGTTGATGATGATGAAGATACCTCCTGGGGCACAGGAACTCTCAAACACCATAAACCAAAGGTAAACATCCAATTGCATTTTCCTTTGTGTGGTTACTCTCAGGTCCAATGAGAACCTTTGTGGTTTGGTTGCTGATGAAAAACTGCTCCCCTATGGTCCAGCTTCCTGTTGCACAGGTAATAGATGGGGGTAGAGCACCCCAGGGCTACACACACATTCTATTGTGTGCATACAGGTGTCTGTACTAGGGTTGAGCCAATGGCTTCCATCATTTTCTCCAGCTTTGAAATTTCCATAGAAAATAGAGGGGGGCCCTTCACGTTCATGAGAAGTCCCATGAAAATAAATGATTGGGAGAGGGTTAGGGGACTCTTGCTAATGGTAGTGGGCTTCTGTCTTTTACTTTTTGCCCCTTAAAATTCATAAGCAGCAATGGTGAAAGCACACATGGCTGTGTGGTGTCCTGCTGCACTCCTAGATACAAGATTTCTCAGCATCTGGGTACCCAGCAGAAATCTGGTGCATCTGCAGGCATTTCAGTTGGTTTTCAGTCTTCTAGAATATTCCCAAAGCAAAAATAACCCACTCTAAATTGTCAAAAAGTGCTTGCTGGGAAAAAAAAAAAGACAGAGCACCACTGCTTTGTTCACATGCACATGTTTTTTTCTTCCTGTGGATTTTGAAAGTGTGCCTCAGTACTGGATCTCTCAACCAAAGGGTACAGCTAATGCATGTTGCGATATGTGTTAAACAAATGGGAATGTAAATAACTGTCTGTGTGCAGATCCAGAGCTTTTCAGGTGTGATTTCAGCCTGTCTAGTAGCATGCAGCCAGCCTCACCCTGGTGTCAATGTGCCTTTCGCTCCACCCATTCTTCCTGAGTACACTGTTTGTCTCCAGATCTTCTCTGCAATTTAGAATGCAGCCTGTGGATGCTGTCCAGCATAACATGATGTCTTAAAACAGTGTTGGTTCTGTGCACAGATCACACATGCATAACCTTTGAATAGCCATATGGCACCATGCAGTTATGGACCTACCATTACGTGGGAGGAGGCAAAGGCCCCAAGCGCTGTGTTCCTGGAGCAGGAGGAGGGCGGCAATGAGGCGGCTCACCTTTTGGAGAGGTGAGTGGTTTTGGCCGCCCACTGTCCCGTGCCATCGTATGGCTCCGAAATGGAGCCTGGCATGGTGTGGGGGCGGAGCCGAGCAGTGCACAGTGGTGGGGAAACAGTGGAAGGGGTGGAAAAGTAACCAATTGTTGCGGGGAGGAACAGTCTAATAGGTTGACCAAAGGATGCTCCCCCTGCCCCAACAAGTGGTTTGCCAAAGCCAGTCCCAACCTCAAAAGATATAATTTTCCACAGATTAGCAGTGCCGTCAAACTAACCTATCAATTGTACTTAAAAAAAAAGGAGGGAGAAGGATATGAGCCTGGCTGTATCCCAGATATATAATATATGCATTATTGCAGCATGACCCAGCCAACATTGTTGTCAATGAAAATGTTGATCCAAGTTGATTGGACCCCCGCCACTGGATCCACATCTCCCCACAGTCCCAATGCATGATGGGATGGTCTATCGGCTATTGACTAAAGAAAAATTCAGAGCCCAATCCAGAACTGCCTGACCACCCAGGAACGCAGTGGTAGCCAGGCGGCTACCACTGCATCCTGTGGCAGCCAGGCAGCCCTGGGAGGCTCCACGGGGAAAGGGGACATTCGTCCTTTTTACCCTTGGTAAGGGAGCAGGGTGGGTGATGGGTCTACTCACTCCTGTGCTGGCTTTTAGCCAGTGCAGAAACAGGGGACTCTGAGTAAGGCCACATGGCCTTACTTGGAGGTTGGGAACCAGTGGTGAGAATCGCTGATAGTCCCACCCCCCCGCTCCACTCCCATCCTGCCCTCCCATCCTGCCTAGAACAACCGCATTGCTGCTACAGGGCCTTGTGCAACATTTGTCCAAGTGGTACAAGCATACCACCCATGGTAAGGCCCAATTGGATTGGGCCCTCAAGCTGTCCAGTCTAATCATGCCTTGGAAATCTTATGTACTTGCCATTTGGCTCCTCATTCCCAAGCCAATTTGGTCACTCAGTTGTTGTCTTTTCATGTCCAATGTTAAGCAACATTAATGTCTCACAACATGCAAAGAACCTCTTGAAAAATGCGGCCTTTGTGGCTGGGGTGGGTGGGCGTTCGGGGGTGGGGGAAGAGGTGGAGAGGAGTCAGGACCGGTGGCGACTCTAGCTGGTTCCCAATCTCCATGTAAGGCCTTGCAGAAGAAAGTGCTGTGCTGTAGACTGTTTGCCCTCCCTACGCCCTTACCGTGGAGAAAGGGCATGAATGTCCCCTTTCCCCAAGGAGCCTTCCACGGTGATTAGGCAGCTCTGGATTGGGCTATGATTTATTAATTGACTGCAGATATTGAATAAACCTGGAAAGAAATCTAGGAAATCCAGCTGCCATTTTTGAGGTTATACTGGGAGTTCTTCTTCCAACATAAATTTATATACCTTATATATATATAAGTGATATCTTCCCTATCTTTTGGAAGCCTGATAGCTTGCCTTTTCTTTGTAGTATTTTAGTTTCACCTCCAATGTCTTAAATAATAAAGATGTGCTTTTATAATAGTGACATATTGGCCAGTCTCTTTTGGCCTCTAGTTAGTAATCTGGAAAATCATTTGCTGCCTGGAAGAAATGTATACACAGTGACAGACCTGCCGTATTGAAGGAGGGGACAAATTCCCCAGGCAGTGCACTGCTTGAGCAGGAGGAAGGCAGCCACGACTGGCTCGCTCTTGCAGAGGTTAGAGCTGTTCGGCCCGCCCACCTTCCCTTGCCTCCATACAGCTCCAAAAGGAGCCTGGAGTGGCGTGGGTGCTTTGGGGGAGTGGCACAGGGGAGGGGAGCCAGGGAGGGGTGGTGCTTCTCCTTCTCTGCCCCTGGGAGGCACATTGGCTGGATTTGCAAGTGTGTATACATGCAGGTTAGGCGCACTCATTACAACAGCCACACAAATGCATAAGCACAGGTTAGATCAGAACAGAGAATCTTGCATTGTGCTATTGTTTATTGTCCCCAAACACATCTGTAAGCACTTCCTTCCTCTGTGAGGTATGTGCACACATGCACATGTGGATATGCGTGGGCATCACAAAATATGCAGAAGAGGGGTCTTTGCCTCCTTCCCATTAGAAGAAGATTGTTTACGAGCTGCATACTCACAGGTCCAACACCTTTTCATGCATGGATCCACACAACTCAAACGAATAATAACAAACCAGACTCCAATCACCCTGGCAACTCACCCACCTATGCCATATGCTAATGTTGGCTACTTTTTCAACAGGCCTCCTGATGGGTGCTTCTGGTTTTTTTTTAATCTACTCCGTAGTGTGCCAAGTTTGGATCACAACCATGCATGGGAGGATGTGACACGTGGGAGGGCTTTGGCTTAATTCGTACTCGGGTTGCACAACAAATGGATCTTGGTCAGGGCCAGCCCAGAGTATGGAAGAAAGAGGCCACTACCCTTCCTTCTTGAGGTTGGATGGGGGGGGGCACAGTATTTTCTTTGGTGAAATTCCATCAGGTTGGTCCCAACTGGGGTGACAGGGGACAAACTGTGGACATCTTTTGGAAGGTGTATAAGTGGGCTGGAGGGGTTCCTGACCCTTACCCACCCATTTTCCCCAGAAACCACGTTCTGCCTTAGTATTAGAGTTACAAGGAAAACATATGAGGTTTTTTATGAGTTTGCCTTAGGATGTTTCATTCTGGCCTGAGAGCCAGATAGGATAGTGTGGATTAAAGCATTGGTATAAATCTTCTGAGTGCAGCGATCATGGTCCTGCAATCACACACACACACACACACACACACACACACACACACACACACACAC
>JAJKFI010000065.1:4746156-4760524 GCA_029204185.1 Lerista edwardsae
CACACACACACACACACACACACACACACACACACACACACACACACACACACGGTGCAATCTTAATCTGGGGTTAGGCCAGCACAGTTAGGCCAGCAAAGTTTGACCAGCACAAGGGCCACCGTAAAGTCAAACACTCAGAGTCAGGGAAGAGGATGCACATCTGTCTGCTGGCCTCTCTAACTCCAAGAGTGGTCCAAACATACTTTATGGTTTCCCTTGTGGCATCCAAATTTTGCTGGTCTAACTAGGCCGGCCGAACTCCACATTAGGATTGCGCGCGCGCACACGCACATGCTCACACACACACACACACACACACACACACACGGAAATTTAGCAATTTGCAACACTTTCCCAGAAAATCTCCAACAATGTGATCATGACAGTTCTACTTTGCAAATTGTCAAGGGTAGGAAGCAACTGGAGTTGGAGACAAGTGATTTTTGACATTCATTACAATCAGTCAGGAACTGGCCTCTTCTGCCCTCACTAACCTCTTCATCAAGCTCCTCTAGCTTTCCTCCCTGAGAATTACTCGTACCGAGAGCATTTTGTTTTCCAAAAGAAGTGCTTCAAGCTAGGAACAAAGAAGAAAAATGAAGGCGTATTCACATTTCAAATCATTCCAATAAGAACACGGCTTATTTTCCCAGGATTTTCTTTACCCATCAAGCAAATCACCCTTCTTCAACATTCATTCACACTTCAGATGCTTTCCAGCCCAATCCTAATCAACATTCCAGCCACAATGCAGTTCCAAGGAAAGGGAATGAACATTCTCTTACCTTGAGAAGGCCTCCGTGACTGCTTCTGTACTGCAGGACAATGCACATGCCCTGTTGGGATCGCTGTATCAGGTTTGGAAAGTTAGTTAGGATTGGGCTGTTAGAATCTGTGAAGCTATCAAGGACCAGCACACCCAAAAGGTTTCTGGCAAAATTGATGGTACTTTGGACAGCATCAAAATCTACTTTGGACAGCATCAAAGTCTTGATAAGATTTTGATGCTGCCCAAAGTAAGTAGCTTGATAAGATGCTACTCTTGTGTGTTGCCCTGAACACTGCCGAAACACTAGGATGTTGATTAGGAAACAACTATAGCTCGTCGGTGGAATGACTTTGATTGGGTTATCAAAGTCCTCTGGTTTGGGGACAAGTCACCCATTCAACTGTTGTGACAAAACAATCAAGTGGACCAGGAATGCTTGATTAGGAGCCAACAGAGAGTAAACATTTGCATCAGGGCTGAGAAGGCTACTGACTCCATCTTGTCCTTTACCCAGGCACTGGCTTTAGCCAAAATCTGGTGTTTCTTGTCCAGATTTTCAAAATGGTAGCATATACCAACTGGGAGGGCGACACTGGGAGGCTCGGCAATGGCACACTGATGCTGCTGTCACCTACAGATGTGCATCATGTTCAGTTAGCAAAAGAATCTTCCATGAATTACATCAATCCCCTTCCCATTGTCAGCATGTATGAAAGGAGTGGGGGAAATGTGATGGACTGTTCAGAACTAGTTTGAATGCTATCCAATGTAACATTTAAAATTAAAATGCTCTCATTTTTTAAAAAAATGCATACAAAAACCTTCTCAATGATATCCTGGAGGAAGCTTTTAGTAGAGCATATGAAAATTTGATCACAATCTGCAGTGTGGAATGGTACAGGCTGGAAGCTTTCCTTGGGGGGAGGGGCAAAACATGAAGTCTTTTTCAGGAGCCTGAAATTCCATGTAAAGCAGCTCCTCCCCCTTCATAGCCATTCGCAGCCAGGAGAGCAACATGGAGGAGACACTACCACTTTACTGTCCCAGCCACTAATGGCTCTAAAGACGAGGGTGAGGGACTGCCTTACCCAGGAGCTCAGGCTCCTGAAAAACATAGTATTTCCCCCCACTCCAGGAATGCCACTGGTACAGGCCATTCAACCATACTACAACTCTCCCACTGCACGGCTATAATTGCCTTCAGGGCCTTAGCTCCCTTTCCCTGGGGACAGTTCTGATGACAGAATGAAGCAGGGTAAACTAAATGCCCATTCATCTATTATCGCACCACTAACTCCATATGACTAGTTCTTTCTAACTTGCATGGAGTTGCAACAATGTGCGGATGTGAGCTCCTTAGCGCTTTCCAAACTTGTATGTAATGGAATGGCCAACTGTGGTGCCTGCAGAGCTGGACAATTTCAAGCCAGTGCTAACTTCCTCTCATTAGAGGGGCAGAGTGGCAGAGTGTTCCCTTCCTCTCATTCATAGGTTTGAAAGCCAAGAGAAAAAAAATCCAAATAGCAGCCTTAACTGTTTAGACAAAGAGTTGTTGTTGGAGGTATTTTGCTTTGTGTGTGTGTTTTGCCAATTAATTTCTTCAGGCTCAAAAAGTTAGGCATCCATGAAACTCATTCCTGGTATTACTCTATTGACTTCAAGGATTTACATGCTTACTTTTTAGCAGAGTGATATTGGCTGGGGGATTCAGAGGGTAGCGGATGCCTTGATGAATTACAAACAAGGATGGTGACGGGTTTTCAGCAGTTTCCCATGATCCTTGGGCACTGGAAGTTAGATACAGGATTAATCAATATTTTTAATCAAAGGCTGTCATAGGACATTGACGCACTTGTTTTTGACAAGTGTTCGGTCCCCGAGCTGTAGAAGAAACGGCTTTGTTACCATTTCATCATGCCAGTGCCACACAGATTAAAGGGGACGGCTTTTTAGACACTATTACGTATATACTGAGTGTCACTTCTCATATCAGGTATGATTTATCTTACTGCAGGGAAAGTGCAACAGCCTGTCCAGGAAGATTTTGTTTGGGAGAAAGAAAGGTGCAGTAAATACTGAAAAAAAATAACTAAAGTTAACAAAGGATTCCCGTAAAAAAGAATTGCTTTTTCAGAAAGGTCAAGGCTTTACAAGGTACTATTTCATTGTTTATTTTGTAACGAAGCCAGTTTTCCTTTAACCTTTGTTTCCTCTCCAATGGAACTTTGACTTTGTACAGGGCAGTCCAGTCATTAGGCAAGTGGAACATCTGTGGAGGGCACCAGTTTAGCAGTGAATACTAATACTCCATCATTAGTGCACTAGGGTCATTGAAACCCTACAGCAGAAAGCCAAGGCAGTGGTATAGCTAATGCATCTGGCATCTGGGGCGCTAAAAAATTTTAACATGAGAAGACATAGCTAAGGGATACCGCATTGGCTTGGAATTCAACAGGGTCCAGGTTCAATCCCTGGCATCTCCAGGTATGGGAGAGAACAACTCTTGCCTGAAACCATTGAGAGCTACTAGCTAGACTCAATTCCAGGCAACATCATATGTCCACACAACAAAATGGTCTATATGCCCCATGAAATAGCATTTTCAAAGCCAAGCCATTTCAAACTGGATACAGTTGCTATCTTTCAAAATGTGTGTACTTAATATGTCCTCCAAAATATATGCTAAAGTACAATACATATTAAGGACAATACATTCTCATAATGTTGGTTGATTCTCATAATCTTGTTATGTTCTTATGTTCATGTGGCACTTCAGTGCTTGCCCTCTGATAAATGTTGGTGTAGAGTTTCCTCTAACGATTGAAGCAGACTGACAGCCCAAGCTTGTATATTTCTGCTCAGAAGTAAGTCAGGAACTCCCAGTCCAGGGATAGGGGATGGAGCTTGGATGCAACTGTTAGGCTGCATCTAAACCCTTGTCCCCAGTCTGTATGGCCCCAAATTGGGCTGCGTGGCTTGGGGACCTGCATCTGCTATATAGCAGCCTGCGCAGTTTAAGATTGTGCCCAAACTCAAGACAATATGATACTTAATTACAAATACTGTTTATGGTTAAGTATTCTATTCAGGCATTTCTATTTTTACTAAGGTTTTGTGCAATGAAATTGGGAAATAAAAGACCCCCCCCAAAAAAATTTTTTGGGGGGGGACAATGGGCAATGAAAGACTGATTTCACTGGCATCACTATCACAAAGGCACCATTGTCTTGTGGAAAGGATTTGAAGTATCTGCCTGCAATCTCTACCTTTCCCTCTACCAAATTGTGACACCAAAAGGAAAAAGCATAGAAGATCATCATGTAAGAAGTCAGTCACTAGTTGTAACAAACATTTAAGTGGAAGCTTTATGGTTTGTAATCTGATCTGGTTACGTGGATTCCTAAATCATTGTGAAAGGGAATTTTTAGCACCAATCTCGCTTTAAAAAAGACATCACCTAACCTTTAAGTAATTTACACATGTAAAATATTCTGACTTCATTTGTACAATAAATAAAAATGGTTCTTTAGAGAACCAAGGTGGCCACTTTCATTATATAGATTGTAACAACTACCTTGTAATGAATGTCATTTAAAAAGAACGACTCCTAAGGTCATCCTCGGTTTAACAGAGAAATAAATTAAGTTACCTTGACAGATCTCTGAGAAGTCAGGAAAGGTAACCCCTGTGGTAATTAGAAAGAGGTCAGAATTACTCAGGTCCTTTCATTGATCTTATGTTTTGTAGAGGATCAGCATACCTTTGAAACAAATAATCACCGTAGCTGTCTTCATAAATGTGTGCTTAGAATGCTTTATGCAGGAGGTTCCCTCTCAGAGATCTAAGATCTGAAGATTAAAACTAAGTAATAAAATATCAAGGCAGTAAAAATCCTCTGCCTGTCGCCAGCCACTGCAGTGTAAAAGTTTTTGTTGGCTCCAGTGGTGCCCATGGGAACCACAAGAGGTTTCATGGAAAGCTGACTGAGCAGGCGGCACACAGTAAAATTAGAAATGAAGAAATCAATATTATGTCCTTCCTGGATTATCTTCTGAGAAAACATCCACAGCCCTATGGAACTATCTTCTCTTTAGATACATTGGTCACAAACATGGCCTTAGATTACCTCGGGAGAAAATTCTAACCTGACCTGGAACAGGCCGGCCAGCTGGCCTGCTCTGCATCCTAACCACGTTAAGAGACAGCAGTAGCTTAGGGCAGGGCAAGGGGACAAACATCCCCTAGCCCCCAGTAAGCTGCAAGCAGCCCAATAAGGCTGCTCAGATCTGCACTGGCAAAATTTCAAGCACAAGTCCACACAGCCAGGAGTGGCCTAAATCATGGCTGCCCAGCCTGGGGATGGGGATTCGGATGCAGCTTAACGGCCATGCCCCATCTCTACCCCCCTCTCTGCCCACAGGTCCACCCTCCCTCCACCCAGTGATGCCTCTGACCGGTCTCTGGCACATGTTCAGTGCAGCCCTGTGCTGGCGGAACTAAGCTGGTGCATGGCCAGCACAGCTGGTGAAATGTGCGGTGCACATGTGCTGCTGCTGCATGCACCGGCCCAGCAAATGAATCTTGTGGTGCAGATACGCTTTACGGTACATTTGTGACAGTGCTGGTCCAGCACTAGAGCGCTGCACCAGGGCAACCCCAGGTTAGGATTGTGCTCTCAGTGTTGTATGCTGCGAGAGTAATATAGTTTTTCAGCACCTTGGACAGAGGCTTGGACAGCACTTAAAGTCCTTCTCCCTATGGCAATTGAGGTACCTCTTCCAAGGTGCTAATAAGGTTCTTTTTTCTAATCTTCTCTTCCATCCCGGTGGCCCTCAGACCTGGCTGCTTTTCCATCAGGCCCAGCTCAAGCAGAACCCATATCCAAAATAGTGCTTAAATTCCACTGGTCAGTCACCTTTCTTTTCACCTTGTCCCTCCTCCCACTATGACTACCACTACCATCCCCTCCACCTCCTAGCCTCCTTCACTGCTTGTGCAAAACTGGCTGGGAAGGGATGATTCTTCTATTATTGGATCCTTCTACGCCCAGGATCTTCCCAGTGAAGTCTGTTTCGCAAGTGATGGAAAAGGCAAGGGAAGGAGAGCAATTGGGGACAGGAATGCAGCAATTGCTGGCTCCTCATCCAGCAGTTCTGCCCTGCTCCTCAACAGTGACCCTAAAGAGGGAATTAAACTACCATGTACCCTCCTCTTGCTTGCTCTTCTCTCTCCTTATAGAGAGAGGCAACAGGAAGGGAAAGCAACCAAGTGGAATACCTAGGCAGATAGCAGGTCAGTGAAGGCAGCAGCATGAGTGTAGAGTACCCCCTGCCAATTAACAACTTGTCCCAACCTGCCACTCAAACCAGCTGCCTTATGGGTGAGCCAGCCCCAGGGGTGGGGGTTAGGGTTAGCTCAGTATTGCTACCCAGGAACTGTACTCCCAAAACATCAATAGATATATAAAGCATAATTGATGACTTTCCAAACGAAATGCTAAAAAAAACAAGCCAAGTGACCCATTACTTGGCTCATTTCCCACTACCTGGAAAAAAAAAATCCTATGCACCAAAAATGACTATTTGGTTCAGAATAAAAGAAACTGAGGCAATCACTTTGGGCAACAGATTTCAAATTTGATCCCCAATCTCTGTCACTATGGGCACAATCTTAACCTGGAGTTAGGCCAGCATAGTAAGGCCAGCAAAGCCCTCCCACAGAGTCACCTGTAATCATGAAACCTGGAGGAGTGGGGAAACGGCCTTATCCATTGCTTGGCACAGATTTAGGGCGCAATCCTAACTTGGAGTTAGGCCGGCACAGTTAGGCCAGCAAAGTTTGACCAGCACAAGGGACACCATAAAGTATGTTTGGACCACTCTCTGAGTCAGAGAGGCCAGCACACAGACATGCACTATCCTCCCTAAGTCCAAGAGTGGTCCAAAAGCACGTGATGGTGGCAACTTATGCCAGCCAACCTTTGCTGGCCAAACTGTGCTGGCCTAACTCCAGGTTAGGATTGCACTCTAAGCATATTAAACCTAAGAAAAGGGAGTATCATTCTGGAGTTTCACACTAGAATAGTAGCCAAGGTATGCCAAAAAAAAAAAAAAAAAAAGATGGAAAAGAGCTCAACAGTGAAATCAGTCCAAATAAGATGATTTATACTGTATATACAAAACACAAAAGCCAGATCAAGAGTTAAGGTCCTTACACTGAAGTAATGAGGTATAAAACTTCTAAATCTGTTGAACAGAAATGCACAGTTGCCTGAAACGTTCTGTCAAGGAAATTTATGGGAAGAAAAGGAAACATAGCAAATGTCAAATTCTGATAATACCCCTCCACCTAAACGTAATCCTTGTAAACACATACAAGCAAGGATAAGGAAAATATATTATGGTGTTGCTCCCCCGAAGAGTAAAATAAAACATTTCATATACTGTATATATGCATTCTACTTCGAACTTCATAAACTATTGTTGCTCCAGTCAATAATATTTTTTTTTGCATTATGGCAATACTTAAAGGTAAAGGTTTCCCCACGACCGAATGGCCTAGTCATGACCGACTGTAGGGGGCGGTGCTCATCTCCGTTTCAAAGCCTGTAGAGCTGGCATTTTTGTCCGAGGACATGCTTCCGTGGTCATGTGGCCAGCGTGACTCCACGGAATGCCGTTACCTTCCCACCAAAGTGGTCCCTATTTATCTACTTGCATTTTAGGTGCTTTCGAACTGCTAGGTTGGCAGGAGCTGGGACAAGCAACGGGAGCTCACTCCGTCACGCAGTCTTGAACTCCCAACCTTGCGGTCGAAAGCCCAGCAACAGCGGATTAACTTGCTGCACCACCACATCCTAGTTTAAATTAGTATACTATTAATAATCCTATATAGTAATGTCCTTCATCACTATGAACCTACATGCATGTCTGTCTGTCTTCTCCTCCTGAACTGCTTTTCCAATTTGGATGGGAGAGGTACAGGGTACAAGGTACAGGGAAGGAGGTGGGGAGACAATACATTATCCCTTCCTCTCCAATGCTGCACTGAGGCTCACGTCCTGGCTAGCAAAGTCAAAAGAAGGTGCAAAGAACTGCATTCATAGTATACTAGGATGACACTGTACTTTGGAGTTCCTCTGTGGTTCGGTTGACACAAAGATTGGCTCCCATTGACCCATTTTATAATGGCAGTAGGTTTAATGAGTAGGTTTCCAGAAAGGCTGAAAAACTATGCTATTATCCCTAGACAAGAGTTTGCCCTTGCCCATAAGTAGATGGGAGACTGGGTGCACTGGGTGTATGATACCATGTTAATGTTAACTTAGCATTTAGCACCCTTGCTTATTGTTAGTGGTGAAATACTGTGGTTTTCAGATGGGATGAGACTCATTCTACATCCCTTTGGATCAATGGCCAAACTAATTTCAAAGGAGCTGGACTGTAATGTTCAATATTGAAGGGAAGATATAGGTTTTAGTTGTCAGGATACTAAAATTTAATATCCCTCAAGGTGTTTGCTGCTAAATTTGCCATGACAATGTAATGCAGAGTCAAGTAATGACAATACTTCTGCTGCAGTTAGGAAGGCAGTCCCTTCATGCATATCACCACCTTGCCTAAAACTTTGTGGTCCATTTTATACAGAAGAACTAATTTATCGCTTACAGTTGATCTTTAGCCCACTTTCTGCAAATTATTTCTCTTTGTAGCAATCGCTAGGTGTTCTTAAAAATATATCAGTTCCTTAATTGCACTTGTAAAATACAGTTACTGTACTGAATTGGGACTCTGGGATGTCATCATTTCTCCTGGTGTTATATAATTTCCCAAAACTGTAAAAGAAAAAAAAAATTGCTCCGGGGGGGGGGGGGGCTTGCAGTACAGCCCTCCTGCCACTATAATGATTCAGAATTGTGGTACCTTTCCCACATCAGAATCTTTCCCAGGGTGGAAAGGGAACATGTCAGAGAGAGACACACAGGTTCTAACCTAGTCCTTTTTATAAGGGAAGCCATGTGAGCAATCCCCATCCACATTCTAACATACGCCCTGCTAACTGGGCAAGAGGAACTTTATCCAGTGGTGTTCCTCTTACATTTAGCAGGGGGAGAGTAATTGCCCCTCTAGAAAAGAAAAGCAGCATCTTTTCTAGTGGCTGTTGCTGGTGGTGTTTTGCATTTTTTTAGATTGTGAGCCCTTTTGGGACAGGGAGCCATTTAACTTTTATTATTATTTGCCTATAAACTGCTTTGTGAACTTTGTGTTGAAAAGAGGTATGTAAATACTATTGATTGATTGATTGATTGATTGATTGATTGATTGATTGATTGATTGATTGATTGATTGATTGATTGATATGCAAGGAGAGCTGTGCCACGTGCTTTTCTGAATGTTCCTTGGCTCTGCATTTCTTCCTGTTTTTGGAATTAGTTGTGTTTTTGTCTTTCGTAGGCCAAACTATATAGCTACATATTTAGATACATGTATTAACACTATTTAATATTGAACTAGTGAAGCAGAGGGTTCAGAATGCCCCATTTCAGACATATTAAAATGCATTTTGCATGTTTCCTCTCCCTTGAAAATTGATGTGAGTAAAACAGTGCTTGAACTTCAGGCAGAGAACTGTGTCCCAAATGTGAATGTCAGATTTCATTCTGATCTGTCTTCAAGGCGCTTTGTCTAAATTGCCACTGATATGTAGCCAGGCTCAGTCTGGTTATTTTCAACAGTCTGGGCCAGTGGTTCCCAAACTGTGGGTCGGGACCCACTGGTGGATCGCGAGCCAATTTCAGGTGGGTTGTGAAGCACCTAGAGCAGCCATATTGAAGATGGGATGCTGGAAAGGGGGAGGGCTGTGTGTGGTAGTTTTTCTTGTGTCAAGGTTGTAAATAGGCTTTTTTCTTTCTGATTCACTTTGCTATTGGAAAGTGGCTGAAAAATAACCCAACATTGCTGCATTCTCAAGAAAGCAGCCACCTCTGGCATCATAATGGTGGCACTTCCAGCCATGACATCACTTCTGATGGGTCCCGGATAGATGGCCATTCTAAAAAGTGGGTCCTAGTGCTAAATTGTTTGAGAACCAGTGATATGTGATACCCATTTACCAATCAAACACAGATGTCGGAATAGGGTTTTCAAAGTTTATTCTGCAGCTGCAAGAAGACTTCAGCTGTGCCCTCACGGGCAAGGCAAAAAAACCCAACTGAAGTGTAGAACACAAGATAAGGCATAGTTTATATACTTTTCTGTAAACAAGATCTGCTCATAGCAACGCGTTATCAACCATTACTTTTCTCCCAGATATTCTCCCCGCCTCCCCTGGTTTTCTGCTGATTTTTAATTTTTTATGCATGTCAACTTGCCCCTGGAATCGCGCTACAGAACATCCTCGGTCCTTGGCATTCCAGACCCTTATCTGTTTAGCCTAAACATTCTCTCTCTAGCTGGTACAGACTGAAACTGCAAGCATCTTCTGAATATCTGTACAGAGGTACAAGAAAAATATTGTTTTCCCTTGAAGCTACCTTTACATTAAAATCCTTTATTCCACCAAAGCCCACCATAAAGTAACCATCATGTAACACCAGTGGGTCTAGGAAATACAGCTGCCCTTTATCCTGTAGTCAAGATGTCCTTGCTAATAAGAAAAAAATGCTGAGGCTGACAATCTGCTATCTGTAGGCTGGTATGTGTGGCTGCTTCAAATCTCCACACAACTCCTCTCTCAGCACAGCAATAAGTTCCTTTTCACACAGTATGGTAATAGATACAGCCATGGCATCAAGCAGAGGCCTACATGGTGCTGTTCAACCACTCTTAAACTTTTCCATGACACCTGGTACGGCTACTAGTGCTGCAGTTTTTACTTGCACAACTACATCATCATCATCAACATTATTTACCATATTCACTTATTAAAATCTCACCTCATTATTTTTGCAGCAGCCCTTCTTACAACCCAACAGCCTGATCCTAATGCGGACTAGTGCTGGTACAGCACATTTGCAACAACGTTTGAGTAAGAAATGCCAGCAGGAAGGCCTACATGGAACGGCTCTTTCAATTAACAATATACATAACTTCTCTTCCTCTGTCTTTTAGATCTAGAAATCTGTCTCTTTGATACTATTTTTAATCATCACACTACTTAGCTGCAGGAAGATTTTGATCACATCAAGCAATTAGTATCTTTCTCTTAACTTCTGGAAATAATTACCTAGGTCACCAATTTCATTCATGACATTAGGTGTAAAGTCTCTCTGAATTAATTTTTAGTCTGAAGTTATTACAGTGCTTCTTCACAGCATGCCCTAATGCTATTCAACGGTTTTATCCTCCTGGGAACCAAAGATCTGCACCAAGATGGGAAACTGAATCAATTATTCCTACTGGGCCTTATATTCTGCTTTCTCTCTGTGATAAATGAACTGTAAATAATCATCAGCAATCTGTTCCTTGTGAAAATGATAACCCAAATAAGGAAAAAAATACTCCCACAGAAAGTTGCAAGGTTGCATATATAAAAACCAGTGCGCAGACGTTCATGAATATGCAGTGCTGATCTCATGACCACATGTCAAGGAAGCAAATTAAAGGATTGGCAGTTTTGTTGGGAGCTTTTCTGACTTGGAAATAAAGCAATATATATGTGCACTGTCCTAACTAAGGGAGCCATAAACTTGTGCGTCATCACCTAGATAGACAATATGTTCCATGCACAATTCTCCTGCTCAGTCCACTAGCCCAGAGTTCTTCAACCTTTTTGTGCAATGACCCCAATTAAGTAAGTAAGTAAGTAAGTAAGTAAGTAAGTAAGTAAGTAAGTAAGTAAGTAAGTAAGTACAGGCATGCCCTGGTATCCACTGATTTGGTATCCATGGTTTCAGTTATCTGCAGATACCATGGATACTGGGATGCCTATTAGAAAGATAGGGGAACATCAAACAAATCTCTTTTTTAATCTTGTTGCAGCAAAACCACTGATGCTCCGCTATGTTTAAAAGGGCACCCTCAGTATCCACGGTTTCAGGTATCCACAGTGGAGTCTGGAAAAGAACCCCATTGGATACCAGGGCATGCCTGTATGAGACTGGGTATCCACTGTCAAACCACCCCCTCCCAGGACAATATTTGCCACCCACGCCCTGTTCAGCCATTCCAGTCTTGTTCACTGTAACCAAATATTCTTGTTAGAGAGAGCAAAAAAAGTTACTATGAAGCCTGGCACTAGTGAACAAATGCTATTTTAGCACAATTGCTGAGAACCCGAGCAGGGCTGGAACACAATCTCCTGGTACCTGAAGGGGTACACTAGATGCCTCCCCCTTTACCTTGCCTGCTTTTCTCTTCAGTGGGCCTCATGTCTTTGCCTCCACCCACCCAATACCCGATCTGAGACTAGCTGGATGTCTTTTGGAGCTAGGAAAGAGATTTGTCAAGACCAATTAAGACCTGATTGGTTTTGACAGGAAGTTTTTTCACCTACCACACATTGTTGTCTTCGGTCAGGGTTTTTTCCCCTTAGCCAAGGTGGTGCAGGCCATGGAATTAGAGTAGGAATTTTGGCATGCATCTCAGGTAAGCAGGATCAGAGGCGGGGACTGGTAATAATCCCTAGATGAGTGGTTCTCAAACATTTTTAGACCGGGACCCGCTTTTTAGAATGGTGCTCATGTTGGGATCCATCAGAAGTGATGTCATGGCCAGAAGTGACATCATCAAGCAGGAAGTACTGTCATCGTGACATAATAAAATGACACTCCTGGAATGCAAACTGGCATTCTTGGACTGCAGCAGTTGCACAACCATGAAACATCCCTGACAGAAAGCAAGATTAGGACAAAGTATTGTATAAAAGCACTGAACTAAAAACAAAATTTAGAAGAAACCTCACTTGAAAATTCATAAAAGGAATATAGCAAGAGTAAGGCCTGCAGCTTCCAAGATGGCTTCTCCCAGCTTTCCATGACCCACCTGCCATCAGGTTGCAACCCTCCAAGTGGGTCCTAGAGGCTGCCATAGATGCTGCCTGGCTCAAATGCTTTGTGGCCGGGGGGGGGGGGGGGGGCAGTGCATTTCAGCTTCTTCAACCCCTTGGAGTTGGTGTCGATAAGCTCAGGCTGTGAGCTGTAAGCTTGGAGTCAGGGTGGGAATGCCCAGTATGGGGAGAGGCAATAATTTTGTCTCATGTAGGTGAGATGCCTGCACTAAAGGAGGGAGGAGTGTGCAGCCGAACCCTCTTCTGACTTGTTGAGTTTCATGATTGGTTTATCAATAAATGTGGTCGAATGTGACTCCAAATCTCTTGTGTCTCAAGTGTTTATGGTGTGTATAAGGCCTGTGTCACAACCAGAAAGTGCAAAGGAACTTGTGTTCATCTCTAAACTGGGCCACTTACTTTGCCCAGAGCAAGAGATAAAGCGGCAACATCACGGGCTTCCTGACCACTTAATGGGCCCCTGTGGATTAGTAATCAAGGTCAGAATAAGTAGTCAATGCCAACATCGTGGGGCACTTGCTGAAAGTCTGCTACTGAACCCTGAGACTTCGTCTGCACTGATAGCCTTCACATGGTGGTGGCGGAATGGTTTTCTGATGGTCCACCCAGGCCCATGGAGGGATGGACCCCCCGAAGCCTGGACAAATATAGTGTAAGGGTCGAAGTCAACACTTCTCTAATTCATGAGGTTGTCATGATGTCAATGAGGTTGCAATTGTCAATGTCAATGTCATTGAGGTTGCAATCCTAACCAACTTTCCAGCACTGACCTAGCTGTGCCAATGGGGCATTTGCTACATTCTGCTGTGGAGTAGTAGTCATGGAGGCCTCCTCAAGGTAAGGGAATGTTTGTTCCCTTACCTCAGAGCTGCCTTGCCTGGTACTGGAAAGTTGGTTCAGGTTGCACCCTATGAGACATTTGAAGCTCAACAATGACTTGCTGCCATTTTCCACATTTAATATTGTAACTTCTCCTTTTTTTCATTTTTTTAAGCACCACAAAGATGACATGAGTTACAAGACAATTCCACACTTTTCCAAAGTAGATTGGAGCTGGAAACATCGCAAGACCGAGCCTGTCAGTTTTCAGAATAGATTGTGTCTTTCAAAATCACCTCTGAATCATTGAGTGGATTATTGCTAACAAAAGCCATTGCAGAGTGTCTATTTTCACAAAGGAGAATATTTGTACAGAGTAATGGCTACCGGGAGGAGAGAGGTCAAGAGACCTTTCACTGAATATATGAATTATCACTTTCTTCAAATATTTATCTGAATAACATTTTGTATTGTGCTGCTTTGAGGAGAAATGGTTGGCTGTTTTGCTCAGTCGGATGTTCCCCTTGACAAGCACAGCTTAGATAAAATGACTGGTTCAGTACTCAAGGGGAAATGCTGATAGCATTACAATCTTTTCTTTTAAAAAAATAAAGTGTATATAAAATACGAACACTAAAGCATCTTGTCCACTGAAGAGTGCTATAAAATGCTGAATTAGAATGTGGACAATCATAATTTGTCTGGGGCACTACATAGGTATTACATCTATCTATCTATCTATCTATCTATCTATCTATCTATCTATCTATC
>JAJKFI010000065.1:4760534-4774477 GCA_029204185.1 Lerista edwardsae
ATCTATCTATCTATCTATCTATCTATCTATCTATCTATCTATCTATCTCATTATTATATGAGTTATCAATTATATAATTTAGAAAGCGGTTCACAACCTTAAAAGCAAAATACAATCCATTAAAATCAATAAAATCAATGAAGACTTAACATAGCCCTATCAACAACGGTTCAATACCAAGATGCATTTGTTTGTCATACATTCACATTGCTTCTTCAATTTAATCTGCTCCCTAACATCTTGGATATGTATGATCATTATCTCAGATCTTGGAAAACACCATTACCTTATACCTAGAAAAATCCCTTCCAGCCACAATTAGAGGTGGGCATGCCTTGGATTCATGTGGAAATGATCAAAGTTCTTTGGAAAACAATTCAAAAGATTTTTGAATATTTTGGCAAGCCACTCAAGAAAAATGGCCTTTTCAGGGCCTGATCCTCTGGCCCATAAAGCCAGTGGTACATGTGTACTCCCCGGCTAAAAGTGTTGTGAACATGTAGTAAAGCACATTCATGGCATTCAGAGAGGAGGGAGCACTATTGCTGAGCTGCCACTAGTGAGCCTCCAGCCTCAATGCCAAACAGACGGGCTAGTTGGCAATGACTAGTGACTGGTAGGTGGCTGGTACTGATAGGCATATTTGGTGTAGGGGGAGAGGCTGGTGAGGGAGGGGATTAGCCCAGTGGTGGGCTCTAACGGATCAAAGAACTGGAACGGTGACCAGGACTCACCTTTGACTGGCACGTGTTGGGACCATTCAAAGTGGCCCAGCCATGCCCCTCAGCCCATCCCTTTGGTTCCACCGCCTTCTGCGCCGCGTCCATCACAGAGCCAGCGATGAATGGTGGCGAGTGGGCGGAGCCAGCCCTGATTAGGTTCAGGAACGGCCGTTCCGGCACGTTCCTGCTGGATGACATCACTGGATTAGGCCCATGTGGGGGAAGGGCCCTGCGGTAACTTGCATCACTGGATCCTATGTCCCACCTTGGGCCAGGCAGCCTGATACAGGGCTGCTTGTTTCTCTTCTGGCAAAGGCTCAGCGGAGACTTGTCCCACTGCAAGGTCTGGGCTTTCCTTGGGGGAAAGTGATGAATGTCCCTCAGTGGCTGCTGCAGATCCAGTAGGATGCAGCAGTAGCCATTATGCTACCACTCCTCCTGTGGGGCAAGGCAGCTTAGGATTGGGCTGCCAGTCTCCTAAGTTGCCCCCATCTGATTTGGTGGTGTTTGCTCAACGATTAACATGAGCACTGTTTCCCCAGCTTGGGGAAAACTGCCACTCCACCATGGGGGGGGGGGTGATATGCACATCCCTGGTCCTGGCTTAGGTATGCCACTGATTGGGGGAAATAAAACAGGCGGAGGGTGCCTTCATGCCTTACTTTTATGCTCCCAAAGGGCTCCTGGTCACTGTTTGAAAGAGAATGGTGGATGACATGAATGGTGGACTCCACAAATAATTCAACTAGTCAAAGAAAACTTTCCTTGTGTTCTTCATCCCATTTATGTAAAGAGGTACAGCACATAAACTGTATTTTTGGAACAAAGTGTTTACTGTGAGCTGTCTCTTCAGCTTGGAAACCAATTGCCAGCATGCAAAGATTCACGTTCATGAGGAATGTTCCTTGGAAAATAAAGGCTTCTTTGAAACAGACTCCGTTAACAGAGGACAGATGTTCTATGCTCTAATCTTCCTACATGGGCATGAATATCCACAGAGAAGTCTACAAGAATAAACTCACTTAAATGAACATACAAAATGATTTGGCTTTATAATGGATTAGCAGCCATAGGCGCAATGCCCGTTTCTTTCAGGAAATTGAATAATCTTTGCAAAAATAACTCGTACAAATGCAATCCTCTTTTGTTTGCTTTGGCTTGTGTTCCCACTACCCTAAAATGGTTTTCTTAAGACTCAGAAGTCAGGGACGTTGACTGGTTACCATGAACAAGACTCAAATGACAATTAACTCCTTGACTAGGCTGTTGCTAACCCTATCAATGGCAGAAGTGACACTGAGGGCGCAATCCTAAGCAGTGCCGGAACAGGCAGGCTGGCGGGCCTGCACTGTATCCAGTGCCACTGAGGAGGCAGCAGGAGCCTCCCCTGTGCAAGGACACATTTGTGTGTCCTCGGATCACAAAATTGCAAGCACAGGTCCAAGGAAGCCATGTGGCCTGAATTGGGGCCGCGTGGCCCAGCGACGGGGTCTTGGATGAGGCCTAATGGATGAGGCCTAATCCCAATTGCAACTCCCTCTCTGGGCTGGCCTCTCTGGCCCACCAGCCCGCCCACCCCCCATCCACCCTCCCTCCCTCCTCTCAGAACCGTTCCTGCATCAGCCACGTCCGGTTGGCGCACGGGCGGCTCTCCGCCGGCGCTTCTGGGCAGACAGTACTTGTAGCGTTGGCCCAAGTGCTCTAGCACGGATGCAATGCTCCCACATGGGCGCTGTGACATAGTACTGATGCAACAAGGTTGCGTCGGTGCTACGTCCATAATAGGATTGTGCCCTGAGAAATATAGTACCTCAAGTAGTATCTGCTATGCCTATGGAGATCCTGTGATAAGGATAAGATGCGTGTGAAATTCACTATAAATGTACACAGAATGGGATCAAGGAAGAGAACTAAAATAACATAACATATTTCCAACAGATAGTTCGCTGAATTGTAGGGACGGGGAGAAAGCTCCAGCAGGGAACAGACACATGGTGTAATCATGAGTCTACCAACACAAATGCATTAACATAAGAAAAGTTTGTTTTTAACAAGCTTCTATGATTCACACGAAATGACCTTTCCACCTCCACCACCTGCCTTCCTGCCATTTTGAAAAGATTTCTCTTAGGATTCCTTGCAGACAAAACAAAGACAAAGAAACAACAGAAAAAAATATGCTGTTTCATATTATTTCCCCATCTTTCCATACTCCTATTCTCCCCCTCAGAGACCTACTTTTTCTCCCTACAGAGATCTTCTTGGAAAAGCATCTGAAGCTGCTTGTTCCTGTCATCGGTCACCAATAAAGCACACTGCAGACCAAATGCATTTCCCAGTGTGAAATCCTATTATAGCGACTGCTTGCCAAGCACGTAGCGTTCATGAGGGTTCAAGACTCTGGATTCTAAGGGTGGGCGAGCCTCACTTGTCTCAGAGACACTCAGAAATTAATCAAGTTCTCCCCCTGACAGAAATGAACTCATAGCATTGTTCCTGACACTGCTGTGAAGAGTAGCTTTGGGGCAAATAGCAGCAATAGATACAGTCGTTAATACAAAAATGATGGCTGGGGGGAGGGAAGGTTTAACCTTCTTCTCACTGAGCTGCTGTAGCCTTAGGTTTTTTTATCCTCAGTACCAGTCCCCCCCCCTTTAAATTAACAATTGCAGCTTCTTTCCAACTGCACTATTTTATTGGACACTGGTTAGCATTGCATCCCAGGGGGAGACGTCATGCACAACTTCTTTGTCACCTATTAATGCCTGTAATTAGGGGACACGACCTGTGACAGCTATGCCTCCAGGAAAATCGTGAGTGCCACCTTAGGGGGTTGGCGCCAGCCATGCCTTCATGCACCTCTTTCATGTCATTCTGTAAACAGGGGGCTTGAAATTGCATGTCAGTGTCATCCCTAACCATAGGCTTGGCACAGCCAGGCATGGAATAATCACAGTGCCTCAGCATTCCTCAGCACGGAACTGCCATGGCATTGCCAGACAGCAGAAACATACCCAGCATGCAAAGAAAACCTCTCTCTCTCTCTCTCTCTCTCTCTCTCTCTCTCTCACACACACACACACACACAGAGAGAGAGAGAGAGAGAGCTATTGAGATCAATTAGTGCCTTGTTCAGTCTCGAGGTTTGCCTGGCTCACTGAAATTTGAATCACCTGTGACCAGACTGAGTACATAGGATCCTTCAGCCTCTGTTTATTTCCTTGCATATAGGCTACAGCAGTGGTTCTTTGTATCCTTCTTGGATGGTGGGACTGTGCTGAGTGCTTGAAGGGGCAGGGGCTGTGGGAGTGCCCTGACAGTGCCTCCCAGACCTTTCTGAAAGCCGCGAAAGGCATGTGAAAATCATGCGTGTCTTTTGGGGCTTTCAGAAGCATCAGGGAGACCCACCAAGGGGGGCTGCAGGCCTCCCAGACTCTTCTGGACACCAGCATGACCACCAGGTAAGTGCTGAAGCCCCCGGGTGCCATCACTGAGGTGCAGTTGGGACACCGAAAACTGACCCATCCTCACCCTTAAGGGGGAATGCCCAGTTTCAGTTCCTAACAATGGGCCACAACCTACACTTTGGGAATTGCTGGGCGAGAGTGAATAAACTAAATGAGGTCTGGAAAAGTTAGGCTGCAAAAATACTGACAAGCAGAACAGTGAATCGGCTAGCTGCGCTGACAATGAGAATGGCCCAAGGTGCATTTTTACACCATTAGTGCTGGCAGTGGTAGGAGATGTGTTTTGACACCTTTACATTCAACAAGTGATTAGAGGTGTTCATGTTTCACTAATGTTAAGGTTTCAAGTAAAGTGACTCAGGAAGGCAAGTCCCTGGCCTAAAAAGAGGCCAAAGTTTCAACTCTTATTTCAGCCCCCCTATTCTGCCTCCTATTTTCATCTCATGCTGTAGTTTTTACATACATAAAAAACCTCATAACACAGGCTATCTGGCCTGTGGTTCAGGTGAACAGACCACATCCAAAAAGAATATGTTATAGACATACCTGAAAGTACATAACACAAGTAGAGAAGTACACTTTCACCTTGAGGCAAATGTTCTCTGGTGTTGCTGTGGCCTCAGCCACACTACTCCTGGCCCAGTTCTCCATATTCAGAAGTAATTACACCTACCACAGAGAGGCACAGAGCTTTCCACTGGCAGAAACATAGTGTTGACATAATGGAAACTATGATTGCACACTAACCTCATTCTCAATTATCTTAAATGCTAATAGAAATGATAGATGCAGACAGCCCTTTTGAGTGTTCATAGTACTTCAGTACATTAGCAATTCTTATGATAACTGTGTACAATACTTCAGCAATAATATCTCTTTATTAGAAATAGTGGGGTTAGATTTGGATAACAATGGCTTACCTAAGACCTTCAAGCCACTTCATGGCTAAGGATGCAATCCTATCCTGGAGTTAGTCCAGCACAGTTAGGCCAGCAAAGTTTGGCCAGCACAAGGGACACAGTAACCTATGTTTGGACCACTCTTGGAGTCAGAGAGGCCAGCACACAGACGTGTGCCATCCTCCCTGACTCTGAGAGTGGTCCAAACGCGCTTTACAGTGGCCCTTGTGCAGGCCAAACTTGCTGGCCTCACTGTGCCGGCCTAACTCCAGGTTAGAATTGTGCCCTGAATCCAGGATTGGCTGATTTGAGGACATCTTTGCTCTCAGCTCACCAAATCACTGGAAAGGATTTCATTTCAGTATGTTGATTACTAAGTACTAATTAACAATAAGAGAACATTAAGCTGTAGATTGTCATGGACCTGTAGATTGTCATGAAAGCAGTGGTGGTATCTAAAGTGGGAGGAACCGGTACGCTGGGTGGGACTTACATGTGATTGGCTGCCCGTCCGTTCGGTTCCGCTGCCTGCCCGCCTGCCGCGCGGGCTGCCCTGGCCTCGGAGGGCCATGATCACATCCCTGGCAACAATCATGACCTCACTTCCGGCTATGACCTCACTTCCTGTCACGGCAGCACTTCCGGCTATGACCTCACTTCCTGCCATGACATCACTTCCGGCTTATGACGTCACTTTCGGTGGGCAGACCCGACAAGTCCCAATCAAAAGTGAGTACCTGTTCCTAAATAATTCGGATGACACCACTGCGCACGGCCCCAATTTGGGCTTTGCAGTTGTTTCGTCCATAGGGAAGTTCATAGGGGATGCTGGCGCCCTTACTGCGGAGAGGCTCCATCCGACCTTGCCATTCCAGCACTGATTAGGGTTGCACTCACACTTGGAGAAGGAGGTCTGTGAGTGACCTAAACCCCATTCTTCCCTGGTTCGAAACCCTGAGAGGGAGGCATCATACAGACTACTATATTGTATTTATGTACTAAGATACCACAATATTTATTTGCTCAAGATGGCAAGTCTGCAGAATCCTAACTGTGAGACACTGAGATTTCTGGCACGTTAAAACTTTTGCAGATCCTGATCAAGCATCTATCTTCCTAAGTGCAAAAGAACATGAAAGGCAACGCTGCTTGCAGATATAGAGCTTCACCTGTTGGAATTCGTTGATACTTCCTCTGTAGGTTGTTCTGATTCTTCTAAATGTAGGAAGAACAGTGAAAGAAGAACTTGTCTTCTTGGGTTGTCATCCTTGGGTTGTCATTGGGGACTATTGACTTCCCCTTCTCCACTTTTGAACCATTAGGGCAATCCTATTGAGGACACTTTCAATAAACAGAGACTTGTATTGAACCTAAATGTCGTCGGTTCACCACAGCTTCTTAATAACACTGTTATTTACCGCTTGGTTCTGCCGAAAGAAGAAACCAGTAATAAAAAATCAGTTCATGCTGCTAAACAGCATGGTGAGATCTCTTGACCATTTAAGATCTTTTAAGGCTCAGATTCTTGAACAGAGTCCAAAACATAAAAGCAACTGAGTTCAAAGTGGCCAGCACCAGGGCCACCGTAAAGTATGTTTGGACCACTCTCAGAGTCAGAGAGGCCAGCACACAGACGTGCACCAATCCCCCTGATACCAAGAGTGGTCCAAATGTGTCTCTTGTGCCAGCCAAACAATGCTGGCCTAACTGTGCCGGCCTAACGCCAGGTTAGGATTGCTCTCTGAATCATTTTTTCTCTTCTGTTTGATAGTGGCCAGGCTTTCTGTCTGTTTGCAACCATGGATGCAAGTAAACAAGCTTATGTTGGCCCTAAAGCCACTGATGTAAATATACTCTGACTTCTGATTCCTAAAATTGCATACCCTTCCCCGCATCTTCCAAGTTTTTCCATGTTCTGACTCTAATTGAAACTGACAGGGAAAAGAGAATGAAAGAATAGAGAAGAGACAGAGAAAGATCAAGTATCATTTTCCTGCCTACGAGCACTTTGTCTGAAAAACCTGGCTGTTCCTAAAAAAATAAATAAATCTATTTGTCTACATTATTACTTTGTATTTTGTAAAGCCCCAAATTGCCTGTGACATTGTAAATGGCTGCAGTGATGGCTATGCCTCAAGGTGCTTTCAGCTTACAAGTGTGAACGCTCATTATAGATCTCTCCGAGTCCCATGCTGTGAAAGGCCAGCGTTGCCTACTGAAAGGAATGGACCAATGTGAGCTGGTTCATGTTTCTCAGTTGAGGACTGACATACACTGGCATAGATAACGAAAGTGTAGCCTGGTGGCAGAGGGCAAAATGATGCCACGGAAGTGATGTCACAACAGGAAGTGGCATCACAGTTGTATTTTCATTTTTGGGTTGTTTTTTTTTTTTTTTGCCATAACGTTTGATAGAGTACAGCTATTCCAATGCAGTTTGTTTCATTGTATTCAGCATTAAATTACCTTTCCAGTGATATACATGATGGGATTATTTGTACTTACCTAGGTTTTCACAATTTTGGCCATTAGCTCAGCTTGTTGCCCCCCCCCCACTAAAGCTTGTTGCCCAGTGCAATTGCATCCCCCTGCACTTCTTTATGCCCCTGCTGTAATAGCACTCCTTTGCTTTTTTTTTTAGTTGAAATACTTGAAGAATCCAATATTCTAGGATTTCAAAAATTGCCTCAAGGGTAGGGTTACCAGATACAAACTGGGACAGAGTGCTTATACCTTTAACCATTGCATAGAAGAGGGAATTTGGGGCAAGCGCAGCTCAACACTTTTGTTGGGAGGGCTTCAAAAACTGCACCTGCCCAAATTCCCTCTTCTATAAAATGGTTAAAGGTATAGGCACTCTGCCCCAGTTTGTATCTGGCAACCCTACTCAAGGGTCGCACATTCAACAGAACCAAACAGCTGATTGAACCTAGGCAGCCCAATCTAGACCGACACTCGAGCTGGCACAGGCCTGGTGTGCTGGTTCCCGAGTGCCACAAACGGGCTGTAAAAGTTCATTTGTACCGACTCGGGAGTCAGCTGGGGCAGCTGCATGGAGGCCTGCGTTGGATGGCCAGAGTCGGATCCAGCCCCTACGGCAGCTGGACAGGCCAAGCCGGTGCAGAGTGTGGGAGAGAGCGGCTGGAGAGCACTTCAGTGGTGCTCTTTTTTTGGGTAGCAGGAAGGTGGAACGAGGTAGAACTGGGCCCAGAAGGGATGGAATTGTGGCGGCAGCCATATCCTAACCCCTGACCCCATCACGGAAGCCTTACACCGACTGTTAGTATTTGCACCAGCAAAATATCTGCTGCAGATCCAAGTAGCTCCATAGGGCAGGCTGGGGCTCGACACAGGGAAGGGGAAAAATAGCCTGTTCCTAACCTGTACTGGATACAGCGCAGGCCACTGTGGCCTAGCTGTAACGGTGCCGGTTAGGATTGCGCCCTCAAAGTGTTTCACGGCTGCTTGACATTTGTCATTATTTCCTGGGTGCTGCTGCTTCTTGGAGCCAAGGTCAGAGGCGTTTCTACAGGGATGGCAAAGCTCTAAGTTTTGCAAGAAGCCTTACCCTGTCATGTAAATCCCTCCTCTCCTTTTTTGCTGTAGCCAGTAAGCAACGCCAAGATTGGCTAAAATGGTGCAGGAGAGGAGTGATTTCCACTGCAAGGTAAGGCTTCTTGCAAAACTTAGAGCTTTGCCATCCCTGTAGAAACGCCACTGGCCAAGGTGGGCTGAATCCTGCCTTACCCCAAGATTCACACACCCTTTACACACACCTCACAAATTGGTAGTTTTTTTTTTTTTTTTGCTGTTTCTTTTTAAATTCTTAATTAAAAAAATAAAAGTTGATTGTGTGGGATTGTGTAACTAGCAGCCTTTGAAAAACACGATGCTCATCATCGCCAATTCTTCAGGCATGAATGGGCTAGTTCAAAGCAATTCCCATTTAGCACCATCAGGGACCAGAAATCAGTCAGCAGCTCCTTGTAATCAATGTTGTTCGCGCTCATTGGTTTGAATACTGTCACTCCTGGTGTCCGATTTCTGTCCAGTGTCTGGATGAAATCTGTTACTAAGTGTAATCCTGTCTTCAAGCTATGGTCATATTGAAAACCTGACTAAAGGAAATCCAAGATGCTTGAAGGCTATCAAATACTATTGTGCTTTGCTCCATCACAGTAACTATGAAGCATCTATACGAATACAATGTCAGCTCAGCTATATTGAGTTCAATGGGACTTTCCACATAGGAAAGTGTGTATGGCAGTGTTATTCAAACTATGGGTGGGGACCCAATTGGTGGGTCACGACCAGCGATGGTATCTGGTAATGAAGATCCGGAACGCTGGGCGGGACTTACGTGTGATTGGCAGTCCATCCGTTCTATTCCGCGGCCTACTTGCCCGCTGTGTGGGCTGCCACCTGTTGGCGTGCCCCACCGCTGCTTGCCCAGGCACCCAGCGCACCCCCACCCGTCTCTCCAGCGAGCAGGCGCCCCCCTCTGGGGCCAGGGGACGGGCTGCCAATCACACGTAAGCCCCGCCCAGTGTTCTGGATCTTCATTACCAGATACCATCGCTGGTCACGACCCGATGTCAGGTGGGTTGTGGAAAGCTGGGAACAGCCATCTTGGTAACTGCAGGCCTTATTCTTGTTATATTTCTTTTGTGAGTGTTAGCAGTTTGAATTTTCAAGTGAGGGTTTTTTAAAATTTTGTTTTTAGTTCACCGTTTTTAACATAACATTTTGTCCTAATCTTGCTTTCTATCAAGGATGTTTCATGGTTGTACAATTGCTGCAGTCCAAGAATGCAAATTTGCATTTCAAGAGTGTCATTTTATTATGTTACAATGATAGCACTTCCTGCTTGATGATGTCACTTTTTGCCACAACATCACTTCCAGGTTAATGACATCACTTCCGGTGGGTCCTGACACGAGTGCCATTCTAAAAAGTGAGTCCTGGTCTAAAACGTTTGAATACCACTGGTGTATGGATTGTAGCCTAAGAAACCCTCTGCTGAAACATGCCTAAGGTCCATCTTCTTCAATACCTGTTTCCCACAGTGGGCCACCAGCTCTGTTTGGGAAGCCCATATGCAGGAAAGCCATACTGCTCTCCCTCCATTGTGCCAATACTTGTCATTCAGAGATATACTGCCACTGAATTTGGAAGCAGCACAAAGCCACCATGACTAGTACCCATTGATAGACTTGCCCTCTATAACGTTGTCCA
Organism: Lerista edwardsae; assembly: GCA_029204185.1. Classification (NCBI taxonomy): domain Eukaryota; kingdom Metazoa; phylum Chordata; class Lepidosauria; order Squamata; family Scincidae; genus Lerista; species Lerista edwardsae. The sequence continues at coordinate 4,770,858 of JAJKFI010000065.1, forward strand.
AGCCCCTTTTAAAACTATCTAAACAATTGGCCATCATCTTGTGGCAATGAATTCCACAGACTTCTTATGAGCTGTATGAAGATCGATTGTACTTTCTGTTGTCCCTCCTAAATATCACATCAATAATTGTCATTGGACAACCCTGGACGTGAAACATCTCTCTATCTACGCTGTGTGTAATTTTGCGTTTTAAGTCTCAGAGACAATCCTAAACTGCACTGGAATAGCAAAGCCAGTGAGAAAGTGCACTAAGAAAAGAGCACCAGTTCTCTGATCATTTCGGTCCCTGTAGCTGCTAGCTGACACTCATTTTATGAGTGTAGCTGACACTCATTTTAGCTCTACGATATCCTTGTTATGATGTGGCAAGCAGACTTATGCACAGTATTCTAAATGAGTTCACCACATAGATACTGTATGTAGGGACAATATATGACATTCATAAATCAATTTCCTACAATCTCATGGTTAAAGTAGCATGGTTTGTGAACCGTTCAGTGGCAAAACACTGAATGTTTTGCTTTTAAGTTTTGCTCTACTTTGTTTTTGCAGCTAGGAATGGCTCTGAAAGCAAGGCAGAAGGGCCTCTTTACAAGGAAAAACTTAGCATTTTGCCCCCTCTTTAGGAACACCACTGGAATCTGTTACCATTGTATATAAGGGCCTGTTCTCTAATGCTGTAACTGCTACATTTACTCAAGAGTCTTTGGTGAGAACTTTGTCAAGCACTTTTTGAAAGTCCAAGTGTACAATAATAACTGGATCTCTATCCACAAACCTACTGACATTCTCAGAGAATTCTAGGAGATTAGTGAAGCAGCACTTACCTTTGCAGTAACCATACTGATCCTACTTCAGCAGTTCTTGTATATATTTGTATATACTCATGTAATCATTTATCTTTAATCACGTTCTCCCCAATTCACTAAGACAAGACATTATGCAGACTATTTTTCTGGATTTATTTATCTAAAGAATTTATATCCTACCTTTCCCATGCTGGAGCAAATGCCCGAGGTAGCTTACATTGGCAGGCTAGTCAAAATGGGGGTTTGACAAATATATGGTATTCAGAGATTCACCAAATCCTCAGACCCAGATGCCTGCAAAGTGTGGTTCTCTCCTCTGGTTGCATGCCATCGAGCTTCAGCAGGCAATTGTAAGTCAAGGCTGGACAGGTCCAGCCTAGCTGGCCTTCTCACACACTTCCCCACAACTCTCACTTGTGGTGACTAATCAGCTCATCAGCGACTACGTCCTGCCACAAAGGGGTACAGCAGCTTGTCACGGCCTGACATTCCATCTCCCATCCAAAAAACAAGACCATGGATTCTCCTACTTAGCTTCAGGCAGTTCCAACAGCTCCACCATCAATCCATGCCTCCTTCCTGGATCTCCCTAGATCCTTAGTGTCATGTTGGCTACCTTCCAGTATTTTAGCACATTCCAGCTCAAGCGGAGTCTGTTACTATTTTACAGGCTTGGTTTGTTCCAAAATTATCAGAAGTATGAAAAATAAAATTATTATGATTTTATTTATCCAAGTTATTAATTTATACAAATGATCAGGAGCATGAAAAATACGCTCCTGAAGAGTTATGCAGCTGCTTGGAAGCAGCTTTTCAGGAGCTTCATTCCCAGCATCACAGCAACAGGACCAACAATCATTGTCTGGCCAAGATTGGGGCATCAATCGTGTGACTGGCAACTAGCCATGAGATTCTACTCTTCAAATGAGATTAGAAATGCTGTAGGGGGAAACTGATGCGACACCAGTCCTTTCATACACCAAGGGTATCTCTGCTATAGCTCTGCCAGTGACCATTGTTGTGCCTCAAGATAGTGGATTATAAATCAGTGGTTCCCAAACTCATTCACGAGGTCATGAGCCAATTTCAGATGGGTTGGGAAGCACCTATAGCAGCCATATTGAAAATATGGGATGCTGGAAAAGTGGAGGGCAGTGTAATTATTTTGCTTGTGTCGAGGCTGTAAATCAGCTTTTTTCTTTCTGATTCATTCTGCTATGGGAAAATGGTTGAGAAATAACCCAAATTATTGTTGCATTCTCAGCAATAAAAGCAGCAGACTCTGGTGTCACATGACATCACTTCCCGTGGGTCCCAGACAGATTATCATTCAAAAAAGTGGGTCCCAGTCAGTGGTGCAACTCAAATGAAACAACCGGTTCTATGACATCATAGCCAGAGCCAAAAAAATCCGAAGCCAGTCGAGATAAGTGAGTGGGCAGGGCCCGGCCATTTAACAACCGGTTTAGTTCTATAGAACCTGGGCGAACCCCCTGAATTTCACTACTGGTCCCAGTGCTAAAATATCCCAGTGCTAAAATGTTATATATAGCATATAACTGCTATAAGTTATATGAATAAATATCTCCCTTCATATACCCTTAACCTACTCTAAATCAATCCAAATTCTAGTATGAGAGAGCAAGACTAATAAATTAGCTTTGATTACTCTCTGTATGCATCATTTAACAAGCTTCAAATGTTTGGAAAATCATTCTAGCAGATCACCTGCTGAAAAGGAAAGCCAGAACTAAATGGAAATACAGCTTGCCTGATCTGCCATTTAACTGGCTTCCGGAAACCTCTTCGGATACTTCTGGTTCTAGGCCAGTACATATGAGCGACAAGGACTGCCATCTTTGTCTTTCTTCTTGGGAAGATACTCCAATCTCAGATCATTTTAGTTTTCCATCTCCTTGTTGTGATTTAGCAGAAGCATTAATAACATGCTACTTTTCCCCTGTTACTGTAACATATGAACCAGTGCTCATACCTTAATATGAGATAGGACAAAATAAATCATCTTCATTATTTTTTTGTGTGTAAGGGAAGTAGAGCTTAGATGTCAGTTTAAGAAAGCATAAAGATCATTATAATATATGTGGAATAAAAGCACACAGTCCAAGTGCAAGGGAAATTAATCAGAAACAAAAAAAAAACCCATAATGGCTACAAGAGGATATTACTAAGATATCACATTAAACAAAGGAGATTGGGCAAATAGGTCAAGATGGGATAATCCTCATATGTACTGCCCTGAGCTCCTTATAGGGAATCAGGGGTACAATAAATAAAATAATAAAATCAGTAGCGAAGAAGAGAAAAATAGGTGATAGAGGCAAAATATGGGGCTAATCTAATGACCTCGTATGATCTGCTGGGGGGGGTCATTTCTTTTACATCCCAAAGGCCTCATTCAAGGCCAAGAAGTATTGCTCTCAGTCTGATTTGGTTCAGTTATGATCAGTGGCGGTCCTGCTGTTGACTGAGAGGGGGGCAAATGCCCCCAGGTGCCGCAGAGCCCATTTAAGGATGGTGCCACCACTTCCGCTGCTGCTGCACCACCCTCTGAGGAGCCAGAAGTGTTCCTTCAATACGGTCTGAAAGCTTTAGAATATTTTTGGGCAGCAGCAGAGCAATGTGCAAAGCTCCGCAAGCCTCAGGTTGGTCGGGGGGTGGGTGACAGTCTGGAGGGGGCAGCAGTCTGAGAACCTAGCTCTGGAGCGGCTATGGGGCCAGAGACATGCCTGATGATGACGATGCATTTGTTTGTTTGTTTGTTTGTTTGTTTGTTTGTTTGTTTGTTTGTTT
>JAJKFI010000065.1:4774487-4787694 GCA_029204185.1 Lerista edwardsae
TTTGTTTGTTTGTTTGTTTGTTTGTTTGTTTGTTTGTTTGTTTGTTTGTTTGTTTGTTTGTTTGTTTGTTTAAACCATTTCACCTTGCTTTTTCACAGGGCGGTCCAGCAAACTTTAAAACTATCATCACAGTACAGACAAAAAGCTCCAGAGAAATAAAACCATCTAGTCCATCATTTCCAGTCAGAAACCATTTTGAAATGTATGCCTTTAAAAGAGGCACCGGAAAGGAAGCATGTTTATGTGTGGTGATGTCTGAAGCCAAGTCTGAATGAGGGCAATGCATTCTACTTTTCCCGTGTAGTTCTGTGGGTAAACAGAATGGAACCGACCAACAGGCAGGAGCATAATTTGGTCTACAGGCTTCAAAGTATGCGGGGGGGGGGGACGTAAACCAAATGATCCTTGATTGCATTCTAATCATCTTGATTAGTGTAGGTTTACTTTGATGAAAACATTACCCCCATATAATTTTTCATATTTTTTCCTTTGTTTTGAAAACTGCAATGACACTGGATATCAGTTAATAAAAACTTCAATTTCCTGTCACCAACTCAGCTGATCATCCACTTCCTCCTCGACTGGACAGCTCATCAGTTCAACCCATTCACCCCTCCTGTTCTTCCAAAGGGAAAGTATTTACTTAAGGTTGCATTCCTAAATGTGCTCTGGGCTGATGCAAGCTGCTTGCGTTGGCCCAGGGCTGTCGTAAATGTGCTGTAAGGTACATTTGCACCGGCCCAGAATGCGCTGGGTCGGCGCAAGGACTTGTGCTGGGTATTAACCCGGTATGTATCCACCTTCACTGGAAATGCACTCTATTAACCCGGTATGTGGGGGGCTTTTCAGGATGAGGGAAGGGGGGGAGGTGGAAGGGGGTTGAGGAAGCAGCAGAGGAAGGGCGGCCCCATGGGCGGGGTAGCTGTGAGGAGGGAGGAGGAGCCAGAATCTGGTCTTTAGGCCAAATTCACCACGACTCTGCTCTGGGCCACTCGAACTTATGCCTGCTACTTAGCAGGTGCAGGACTGAGCAGCCACATCAGGCTGCCTACAGTTTATCTTGGAGTAAGTGGACAAATGACCCCTTGTCCTGGGGTGAGTTCCAGCTGCCTCCTATCCTGGGTAGGATGCAGTGCAGGCCAGCTGGCCTGCCTGCTCCTGCCCAGGTTAGGATTGTACTGCCCACCAAGCTAAATGTCTGCGCCAAAAGCCTGTAATTTCAGGTGAAGCAACTGAGGCATAGATTTACCGCCTCAGTGGAAGTCAGGCTTGTATGAGAGCCCCCCCCCCGTCTCAAAATAGCTCCCCTCCGCCCCAAACATTGGGTGCACTGGGCGGATCAGTGACAGAATAAGAACTAACTCCTAGCATGATCACCTGTTCTCTGAGATTTTGGTTTTAATAAAAAAAGGTTTTGCCCAGGTTCTGAGGTTTAGTAGAGAGGAAAGTTTCATATCTTGGGGGAAAAAAATATTGTTTCCTTCTTCCATCTGCCGTTCAGGCTTTGTGTTTCCACATTAGATTAAAGAAATAGTTTTGGGAAACAGTATTTTGCATATATACAAGTCCTAACCCTATTAGGTTCTCTCTGGTAATCCACATTAAAAATGCACAAAATCCAGGGCCCTGATGCTCTGTGCTTTGAAAACACCGAAAGTGTGTGTCAACCCAGCAGCCGAAATAATCATAAGTATGGATTTTCCTTTCTGAATAATGAAGTCAGTAAAGCACTCATAAACTCCTGAATATAAATTACCACTGCCTGAGGCTACAGTGGTTTAATCTCTTTCCTATAAAAGGGATTCTTTTTGTATGTGTGTTTCATTCTGTTTTTATTGTTTGGGCTCCTCATATGCTGAAGTTGGGTGTGTTTTTCCTGGTTCTTCTCATACAGCCGGTATTATGTTGTGTACTCTGGCTCAGTGCCGTAGCTAAAGAAGTGCTGGGGGTGCAATTGCACTGTGCAACAAGCTTTAGGAAGGCAACAAGCTGCGGGCAACAAGCTGAGGGCAACAAGTGGACCAAATTGTGCAAACCTTGGTACATACGAATAATACCATCTTGTTATATGTCATTGGAAAGGAAATTTCATGCAGAATGCAACGACACAAACCAGAGCTAACATCTCTATCCTATCAAAAGTTATGGCAAAAAAATCAGATAAAACAAAAATACAACTGCGATTTCACTTATGGGGCAATATTTTGCCCTCTGCACTGTGCTATACTTTCATTAGCTATGCCTCTGCTCTTGCTTAAGGTGGTGTTAGGACCGAGGCTGTAATTCAGTGGCAGAGTAACTGCTTTGCCTGCACAAGGTCCTGTGTTCAGGAGGGAGGCAAAGTAGTATCTACAATAAACAGCCCAACACAAGCTGTTATAATAAGGCATAGTCCTTAAGGGCATAGCATCCCGAAAGAAGTTTGGGAATCACTGACTTAGATCATGGATGGCAATTCAACCATGATCTAAGTTGGGGCAATTCAGAAACCACCACCACCACCACCCCTGTGATTGGGACAAGAATGGTACACCAAGGCAAACCGGAAGCATACAATCTTATCCCTAACTTCAGTTGAGGAGGGTTTGGCAGATTGGGGTGGGGCGTGGGGGGTGGCAGGCTTGTGCATGGACTGGCCTAGGGAGTGGGACTGGCCTCCAGCATGTAGACCAGATCCCAACCCCCATCCTGGCCCGGTTGTCCTTACATGAGCCTCTCGGCGTTGCATCAGCTATTTCACTGGTGCAGCTCCGAGTAGCTCTATTGGGATTGCTGAGGCATTACTCGGGGAATGAGGATACTCGGGGTATCCTTTCCTTACTCCAAGTTGCGCTGCATGCAGTTCCAACCCAGCACTGGATATGGGGCAGGCTGGTTGGCCTCCCTAATCCAGCACAGAGTTAGGATTGGGCTGTTAGTGGAGTCCTCGTTTTGAGGCATAGAAGGGTTTTCACAGGAGGATAGTCAATCCAGTTATGTTCAGCCCAGTGAATGCACATCATGTTTCTAGCGGGCTTTGTCATGAAATGCTTTCAGCCACTCCAAAATATTGCTTTGCGCAAGTGTGCAGAAGGGCTGACCTTAATAGAAAGAGAGTGAAAGACCTGTCATGAGGGCTAGCTACATGTACATAAAATGCTTCTGACAGTTCTTCTGGGGCACAAAAGTATTTTATAGCCCATGCCAAATGCATGCAGGGATATTACATGAATACAAACATCTAGTAAAGCATATGGGATGACCACTCAACATTCTGACCTTCCACTTTGTTGATAAGCCCTCAGGTAAGGAAACAGCTTATTTCAAAATTCTGCCTGTTCTGGCAAAAAGCTATAAATATTGGCAATACATTTTTTTGGCAGCTGAATTGGGGTTTTCTGTTTCAATCCTAATGTCCTCTTTATCTATGGACTCATAAATATATGCATATAGTTCACTTACGTGGTGGCGCAGTGGGTTAAACCGCTGCTGCTGGGCTTTCCGACCAGAAGGTTGGAAGTTCAAGACTGCGCAACGGAGTGAGCTCCCGTTGCTTGTCCCAGCTCCTGCCAACCAAGCAGTTCGAAAGCACCTAAATGCAAGTAGATAAATAGGGACCACTTCGTTGGGAAGGTAACGGCGTTCCGTGCACTACGGCGTAGAGTCACGCCGACCACATGACCACAGAAGCTTGTCCTCGGACAAAACGCCGGCTCTACAGGTTTTGAAACGGAGGTGAGCACCGCCCCCTACAGTCGGTCACGACTAGACCATTCGGTCATGGGGAAACCTTTACCTTTACCTTATAGTTCACTTAGGGGCCAATCCTATCCTCTTTCTCAGTCAAAAGGCTGACCCCAGGGAAAATGGGTGAGTAGTATAACACATTCATATCTCCCAGTAAGCCCTGGGGCCACTTTTGTGGAGGAGGTCTCTCAGGTATCTGGATCCTAGCCATGCATTCCCAAACCACTGAGAGCCTTGGTCCACTGGAGGGCCGTGGAAACCAGCCAGGGGAGCCACAAAATCTTTGTGAAAAACCTGCTGCTCTGTGCCGTGTATATGATTATAACCCTATTGGGGAGCCATGGCCAAAGGCCCAGTAGCTCAGGGGAGCTGCCAGTCTTAAAAGTGGATTGCAATAGCATTTTTTTTTTCAATGTTTTCAGGTGCGTGGAACCCTGAGGCCTCAGCAGGGTTCCCTGCATGCACACCCACACCCACACACAGAGGCCACCACAGATAGGGGTAAGCTAAGAAAAGCCCCTATGTCCCCACCAGCGGCGCAATCATTCCAATCATGTTGTCGCCCTCCCCTTGCCCCCTCCAAGACTTACTTTGTTTCTCAAACTCCCTGTGATTTTGAGAAACGCTGGCCAGGTTAGTCATGCTTTGGCAACCTCCAGATTAGGCAATACAGCGGCCCCTCAATATCTGCTGAATCAGAACCAGAGGCGTCATCCAGGCGGAACGGCCCGGTACTCCGTTCCGCTAGTTCCACGGAGGGTCCGGGTTGCGCCGCCTCTCCGGAGGACAGGCGTGCTGCTGCTGGGCCTGCCCGCCCTCCCTTGCCGTCCAGAATCACTCTAAAATGGAGCGATTCCGGCGCAGTGAGGCTTGGGGAGGTGTGGCAGCCCTCCGCCATAGGGGCGGAGGGCTGTCAATCATCCGAGCGTTCCGGTACTTCGCGCGCTCGGATGACATCACTGGTCAGAACCTACAAATTTAACCTGCAGAGGAGGGTCCCACCTGGACACTCAGAACCTGACCAGAGCTGGACTTTGATCAGGCCTGGAGGATGTTCTGAGCTCGGAGAGATAGTGACCGCCCATGGGCTCTGGGGGTCTCCAAATTGCCATTAGAATTAAGAAATGCTACTTTTGGTTTTCAGGCAACCATCGGAAGTGATGTTTTTTGTCCTTATTAGAAATTCTGGAGAAGCCCAATCACCCACAACCATTCCAGGTCTCAGGACATCCTCCAGGCCTGTCTGGAGCTCAGCCCCAGTTGGATGCAAAGGGGGGCCCCAAACCCGCTGATTTAAACTTAAATCCCATAGATTTCCTTATCCATGGGAGTTCCTGGAATGGAACCCTGCAGATAATGAAATCCTGCCTGTACATGGCTCCCTGTCCCAAAAGTTTGGATAAATGATGCAGAAGAACACCAGCAATAGCCACCCCTAAATAGGTTTTTGAATGTTGTTGTTGTTCAGTCACTATGTCGTGTCCAACTCTTTGTGACCCCATGGACCACAGCATGCCAGGCTCCTCTGTCTTCCACTAGCTTCCAGAGTTCACCCAAATTCATGTTCATCGCTTCAGTGACACTATCTAACCATCTCATCCTCTGCTGCCCCCTTCTCTTTTTACCTTCAATCTTTCCCAGCATGAGGGTCTTTTCTCAAGAGTCTTCTCTTCTCATGAGGGGGCCAATGTATTTGAGCTTCAGTATTTGTCCTTCCAAGGAGCAAGCATGCTTGACTTCCTGTAGGATTGCCCAATTTGATTTTCTTGCAGTCCAGGGGATTCTAAGGAGTCTTCTCCAACACACTAATTTGAAAGCATCTATTCTTTGATGCTCTGCCTCCCTTATGGTCCAGCTCTCACAGCCGTACATTACTACTGGGAAAATCATAGCTTTGACTATGTAAAGTTTAGAACGCAGAAACTTGCAAATTGTAGATTAATTCACCCCAGGTTCAACATTGTGTTACAAAGTTTGCCAAAGGTGTACATAGGACCATAATCATTCAAATTGATTCAAATAATTCAAATAGAAGCCTGGCTATATGGTCATGATTCTTTTTTAAAAGGGTATGTTTTCATTCATCGAGCCTCAAACTGCAAAAATAAAATTAGGCTTGCATGTCATTTGTGAATCATATGACTATATTGGCCTACTTATATTTCATTTTGAATAATTGATTGTGACAAATTGCAGGGCTACCAAATATTAAAGTTTTCTTTAATCAAGAACAGTGTGATATAGATATATGTATAATGTTACCTGGCTCCTTCCTTCTATTAATGTGGGTTATATTATCCTTCTAATGGTCTTGAGAGAATTGAACTTCCTATGAAGATTAATGCTATACTCACTTCACTGCACATTAATGTAGAAGACACTATTACTTTGAGCTCCAGGAATCCCCAGTGGCAAAGGGTATTAAATCAAAACTTCCATGCAGAGCCAAGCCAGCCATCCTAACACGTTAGCCTTTATACTTTGGCAAATTCACCAATGACATTACATTACCGTTCCATTGAGTGGGAATGTTTGTAAAACGCTATGGGAGGGGCAACATGCCTGGTCCACTTCAAAAGTGAAACAGCTGCTTTTCATTTCATTATAATGTTCCCATGGAAACCACAGTGAAATCACAATGCTTTACTTTGAAATAGCAATCACTTGAAACTGATTAGGGTTACATTATATTCTTATTTTGACAAACTGATAATTTTTCACTACAGTGTTCTCGGCAGCTAAAAAAAAACACTTGTTCAAGAGAGTGCAAAAGTAATATTTTTAAATCTGAGTTGTTTTTTTCTTGAATATAGTTTGTCCAATATCTCTATGTAAACACTCAGAGACCTGAACATCGCTATGGATTTATGACTGAATAACATAAGTCTATTGATTCTGTCCCAAAGCTGCCTAGCACTAGGCAACACAGTAATAGAGAGAGATCTCATCGTTAGTATTAGTTTTTTTAAAAAAAAACCTGACTGAACTCTTATCAAAAAGAAGGTTATCAATATATTGTGTGTATAGCAATCCTAAAGTGATCAGTATCTTAGTTTTTTTCTGTCCATCTTTCTGTAGGTGGACAGTGTTGGGATGAGCCAAGTTGGGCAGTGATTGATCATTCTCACTCAGCGTGCAATCCTAAACTGGAGTTAGGCTGGCATAAACTAAGTCAGCAAAGTTTGGCCAGCACAAGGGCCACCATAAAGCATTTTTGAACTACTCTCGGAGTCAGGAAGGATGGTTCACGTCTGTGTGCTGGCCTCTCTGCCTCCGAGTGTGGTCCAAACATACTTTACAGTGTCCCTTGTGCTGATCAAACTTTGCTGGCTTAGCTTATGCCTTTTATGCCTATTATGCCTATTATGCCTATTATTTCATACAGAGAATACAACAACATGGCCAAACAAATGCATACTAAGATGGCCATTTCTTATGGGCAGAGGTTTGAAAACAGGTGAACATATTTGATTGGCAGGTAGAGGATGGCATGGCAATGTTTGTTTCCTATAAAAAAGTTTCCCTGCATGAAGAAATGTTAAGAAGAAGAATTTGAGCCAAGTCTTCTCCTTGGCCTACTAGTTTTCTATGTTTACATCACCTGGCTCCTAAACATGAAGAAAAAAAAAAAACTTGTAGAAGCTACTTGAAAAACTCTAGAAAGTTCCAGTGTACTTTTTCACTACACTCTGACTTAGGAAGAAGCTTTCCTTCCATTTTTTTAAAACCATCAAATCTCATTAAATGTTAGTATATCCATTAAAATATGCAGGACAAAAGATGCAGCATTTCAGGAGATAAACTTGGAACTGTACAAAATAAAGAAGATAAAAGGTATATCAAATACATTGCAATTTAATACCAAGACTATATTCTCTAGCTTTTTTGAATACCGATTTCAGATTAGAATTTCTATTTATTTTTCTCGCACAACAAACCTACCAATTCTATCACATTTTATTCAATCATTTTCAAAGAACCTAATGTAAGCTTGAATATTTTTGAGAAAGCTAGTTAGTTTTTGATTTAGCAGATTTAAATGCTTTAAATTGCTTTGGGGGCTTATGAATAACGCAGAGGTTTCCAGGTGTGACACAATGTATGTACATAGTTTTCCACCATACAGACCCATTGCCTCTCTAGTATTTTCAATTGCAAAGAAAAAAACACCATTATAAACATCATAATAACATACAGTATACTTAGATGCTGCTAAACTGAATGCAATGATCTTGAAGAAATCATATAATTCACTGATTGCTATGATTAGTTGATTTGATTCCTGCATCTACAGCCTTAAGAAGGAACACTTTCACAAGCTGCAAATGCGTCCTGGAACTAAGTTCCTTCTGAACTGAGTGCCTTGGAACCAAATGCCAGGTAGGCGAGTTAAGCAGCTGTGCGAGTTCAGCAGCAGGGTGAGGAAGCCAGTGCCCCAAAACACTGCCCTTCGGCTTCTGCAAGAAGTAAAAGGTAAAGGTTTCCCCACGACCGAATGGTCTAGTCGTGACCGACTGTAGGGGGCGGTGCTCATCTCCATTTCTAAGCCTGTAGAGCCGACGTTTTTGTCTGAGGACAAGCTTCCGTGGTCATGTGGCCAGCATGACTCTACGCCGTAGCGCACAGAACACTGTTACCTTCCCACCAAAGTGGTCCCTATTTATCTACTTGCATTTAGGTGCTTTCGAACTGCTAAGGTTGGCAGGAGCTGGGACAAGCAACGGGAGCTCACTCCGTCATGCAGTCTCGAACTCCCAACCTTGCAGTCGGAATGCCCAGCAACAGCGGATTAACTCGCTGCACCACCACGTCTGCAAGAAGAGGAGTAGCCAATTCCCACATCTAATATAGCTATGCAGGCAGGCAGGCAGGCAGCAGCAGAGTAGGGGTTCTAGGGGGAACCCCTTCTTCAGGTGATGGGCCCATATCCAGTCGCACTAAGGATACTCCTCAGCAGAAGGGGGGGTCAGGGGCTTCTTATAGTGGGAGAGTCTATAGTTAGGAATATAGAGAGGGGGTTCTGTGATGGATGTGAGGACTGCATGGTGACATGCCTGCCTGGTGTGAAGTTTGCCAACATCACTTCTCGTCTAGATAGGTTGGTAAAGAGTGCTGGGGAAGAGGTAGCAGTTGTGGTGCATGTTGGCACCAACGACATGGGGAAATGTAGCCGAGCGGTCCTGGAGGCCAAATTTAGGTTGATAGGGAGGAAGCTGAAAACCAGGACCCAAAGGTAGCGTTCTCAGAAGTGCTGCCTGTTCCATGTGCAGGGCCAGGTAGGCAGGCGGAGATTAGAAATCTCAATGTGTGGATGAGACGGTGGTGTCGGGAGGAGGAGGTTAGATTTATTAGGCACTGGGGACCGTTTTGGGGCAAGCCAAGCCTGCACAAGAGGGATGGGCTCAGTGATGTCATGCAGGGGGTACGCAGGGGTACGCGAGTACCGGTTTCTAGGATTACAGTTGGCCCCGCCCATTCGCCCACCCACTCGTTGACTCCGCCCCCTGCAACATTTGAATTTCCTGCATGTTTGAGTTGCCTGCACGTTCTCAGGGCCAGGCAGGCAGCGAGCAGAGCCTTGCCTTGCCTTGCCACTGAAAAATGAGCTGCTCTGGGGTTTTGGAACTGTTGGGTCACTTTAACATGTTGCCAGGCCTCCTTAATGTGTTCTGGGGGTGCTGTGGAATACTGTTGCAACTGTTGGGTCAGTTTAAAATCATCTGAGGCCTCAAAAAGGGCTTTTTTCATGTCACTTCTTGCCACGACCTCACTTCCGGCTTATGACGTCACTTCCGGTGGGCGGGTCCCGACATGTGCCAATCAAAAGTGAGTACCTGTTCTTAAATCATTTAGATGACACCACTGGATGGGCTGCACTTGAACCAAAATGGAACCAGACTGCTGGCACATAATATTAAAAAGGTAGCAGAGCAGCTTTTAAACTAAACCACGGGGGAAAGCCGACAGGAGCCGAGTGGCATCTGATTCAGGACTCCTCAACCCTAGGGAATAAGGATGGCGAGGTGACAGAAGAACAAGGTAATGATAGAATAGGAATTAGGAGTAGAAACATGATGGGAAGTGATAGTGAGTTCAGCAGAAGAAGAGACTGTAGAGCTAAAGGTGGAAACAAGCAGTCCTTCTTTGGGGACCCCATATGTAAGTGCTTTTATACTAATGCTCAGAGTCTTTGAGCAAAGATGGGAGAATTGGAATGTTTAGTGGCTAGGGAGAATATTGACATAGTGGGCATAACAGAAACCTGGTGGAATGCAGAGAACCAGTGGGATACCGCAATCCCAGGTTATAAACTCTACAGGAGGGACAGGGAGGGGCGTGTTGGAGGTGGGGTGGCCATCTATGTCAAAGAAAGGATAGATTCCAGAAGCGTAGAGGTTGAAGGTGGGTCTGACTCCACCACAGAAGCATTGTGGGTTAAACTATTAGGTCCAAGGAGTGACGTAACAGTAGGTGTGTGTTATTGCTCCCCAGATCAAAAACCTGAAAGGGATCTTGAGATGAGGAAACTATTTAGGGAGGCATCAAAGAAGGATGGTCATGGGGGATTTTAATTATCCCCATATTGACTGGGTCAATTCGTGTTCTAGTCAAGAAAGGGAGACAGGGTTTCTTAACATGCTAAATGATTGTGCCTTGGAGCAACTTGTCATGGAGCCCACCAGAGGACAAGCAACTCTGGATATAATGCTGTGTAACACCCAGGACCTGGTTAGGGATGTCAGTGTTACTGAGCCATTCGGGAACAGTGACCATGCTGCGATCTGTTTTGCCATGCATGTTGGGGGTAGTGTGCCAAATAAATCTGATACAAAAACCCTTCACTTCCAAAGGGCAGACTTCCCACAAATGAGGAAACTAGTTAGGGTGAAGTTAAAAGGGAAGGTGAAAAAAGTCCAAACACTCGAGAAAGCATGGAGGTTGTTTAAAATAACAGTAGTAGAAGCCCAGGGGAAGTGTATCCCACAAAAAAAGAAGGGCTCAGCTAAATGCAAGAGGGTGCCAGCATGGGTAATGGGCAAAGTTAGAGAGGTTGTAAAGGGCAAGGAAGCCTCCTTCCATAAGTGGAAGTCTTGCCCAAATGAAGAAAATAAAAAACTCTGGCAAAAGACATGTAAAAAGGTGATATGGGAGGCCAAGAAAGGCTTTGAGGAACGCATAGCTAGCAACATAAAGAGGAATAATAAAAGCATTTTGAAATATATTAGGAGTAGGAAACCTGCCAGAGAGGCAGTTGGCCTGCTGGATGGTGAGAGAGGGAAAGGGGAGATAAAAGGGGACTTGGATATTGCAGAGAAATTAAATGAATTCTTTGCATCTGTCTTCACGACAGAAGACCTTGGGCAGTTACCACTGCCTGAACCGTCCCTTTTGACTAGGGAACTAAGTCAGATAGAAGTTAAAAGAGAGGATGTGTTAGATTTAATTGATAAATTAAAGATAAATAAGTCACCAGGCCCAGATGGCATTCACCCAAGAGTTATTAAGGAGCTAAAGAATGAAGTTGCTGATCTTTTGACTATAATAAGCAACTTGTCCCTTAAAACTGCCATAGTACCAGAGGATTGGAGGATAGCAAATGTCACACCAGTCTTTAAAAAAGGTAGGAGGGGGGACCCAGGAAACTATAGGACAGTCAGCCTCACATCCATTCCAGATAAGATGGTGGAAAGTCTCATCAAAGACAAAATCCTAAAACATATAGAAGACCAAACCTTGCTGGGGGGAAATCAGCATGGCTTCTGTAAGGGTAAGTCTTGCCTCACAAACTTTTTGTAATTCTTTGAAAAGGTCAACAGGCATGTGGATGTTGGTGGACCAGTAGATATATATCTGGATTTTCAGAAAGCATTTGACACAGTCCCTCACCAAAGGCTGCTGAAAAAACTTCACAGTCAGGGAATAAGAGGTCAGGTCTTCTTGTGGATTGAGAATTGGTTGAGGATCAGGAAGCAGAGAGTGGGGATTAATGGGCAATTTTCACAGTGGAGAGAGGTGAAGAGCGGTGTGCCCCAGGGATCTGTCCTGGGACCAGTGCTTTTTAACTTATTCATAAATGACCCGGAGACAGGCATAAGCAGTGAGGTGGCCAAATTTGCAGATGGCACTAAACTTTTCTGGGTGGTGAAAACTAGAAAGGATTGTGAAGAGCTCCAGAAGGATCTCTCACAACTGGGAGAATGGGCACTAAAATGGCAGATGTGTTTCAATGTAAGTAAGTGCAAAGTGATGCACATTGGCAAAAAAAATAAAAAATTCACATATAGGTTAATGGGTGCTGAGCTGTCAGTGACAGACCAGGAGAGAGATCTTGGGATGCTGGTGGACAGCTTGATGAAAATGTCGACACAGTGTGCAGTGGCAGTGAATAAGGCAAATTCCATGCTAGGGATAATTAGAAAAGGGATTGAGAATAAAACAGCCAATATTATATTGCCATTGTACAAGGCGATGGTAAGGCCACACCTAGAATACTGCGTACAGTTTTGGTCTCCACATCTCAAAAAGGACATAGTGGAATTAGAAAAAGTACAGAAGAGAGCAACCAAAATGATTACTGGGCTGGGGCACCTCCCTTACAAGGAAAGGTTACAGTGTTTGGGGCTGTTCAGTCTAGAAAGAAGGCGCCTGAGGGGGGACATGATTGAGACATACAAAATTATGCATGGAGTGGATAGAGTAGATAGAGGGAACCTCTTTTCCCTTTCACACAATACCAGAACCATCACAATACCAGAATACTCTTTCTTGGGGATGGTGCAAGGGTAATAGTCTACTTTAAAATGCCAGATGCAGGGGAGTAGCAGTAGGATACAAGTATCTGGTTGTCTTGTGTGCTCCCTGAGGCATCTGGTGGGCCACTATGAGATACAGGAAGCTGGACTAAATGGGCCTTTGGCTTGATCCAGCAAGGCTTTTTCTTAAGTTATTAGGTTCTTAACCTTGCAAAACAGACATAATGACAATTTGCACCAAAATCATCAATAGCAAAGAAAATACAGAGGCAAAAGAAATAGTATAGTAGGAAAACCTCACCCCCACCCCACCCCCACAGACAAATGTGCACTTAAACTTCAAGGTTTAACTAAGCAAAGAACTTTATTCATGATTTAGGGTTCAATCCTAATCTGGGGTTAGGCCGGCACAGTTAGGCCAGCAAAGTTTGGCTGGCACACTTAACTGTAAAGTATGCTTGGACTACTCTCAGAGTCAGAGAGGCCAACACAGAGACATGCACTATCATCCTTGACTCTAAGAGTGGTCCAAACATGCTTTATTGTGCCAGCCAAACTTTGCTGGTTTAACTGTGCCGTCCTAACTCCAGGTTAAGATTATGCTCTTAAACAAACTAAAAAACGTCACTGCCTTAAACACAGGAAGATCTATCTATCTATCTATCTATCTATCTATCTATCTATCTATCTATCTATCTATCTATCTATCTATCTATCTATCTATCTAT